>CM033714.1:28358385-28942428 GCA_019671005.1 Hibiscus mutabilis
TTCACGTTATATGCATCAAACAACTAGTATGGCAACAAAAGCATGAATATTCACGAAAAATGTCCTCTAAAGGCTAAAGATCGTGAGCTTTGTATCAACACAGATCTCATTTACATGACATACCTTTTGAGCAAACACATTATTTAAAAAATTCTTCACCTTAGAAGATGCACTCACTTTGACCGAGTCCAAGCTTTTTGAACCCTGCTTAAATAAACAAATAAATGCCACATAACGAAACAAAAGGGAGGTATAGTTTGATTTTCAGATAAGCATCCTGAAACAAAATAATCCTTTATTATTATTATTGCATGGTTACTATACAAGTGCCCATGTTAATATTGATACAATAGCAAAAAAATACCTTTATTCTCATAGACCTTTTACATAAACAACAAATATAACTAGGGCATATAGCAGGTGTTTACGTTTTTTTTGTCAGGATAGCAAGAAGAGACAAGCCATCATCCATTGGTCGGTAAGAAAAATCACCTGAAGCAGGCTTAGATGTTTTTCCTGTACTTCAACAGTAATATCCGAACATCTGACCTTTTGACCACGAGCTAGTGCTTGCAACTTAACAATTCCCCATGTACAGCATAAAGTAGCAACAGCTTGTCTTCTGACCAAGTGACCACGAATAAGTGCTTGCAGCCTTATAATGCCCTTGAGAGTTCGAAATGCCCGGCGAGCCTTCCAACATATAATATCGTCATCAATAAGACTACATGATTTTGGAGAGGATAATACTCCTAATATAAGGGCATACAAAATTTTACAACAGATTCTATACTTCTATCACATTTTATGAAAACCCACACCATATTTGCATTTAAATGTCATATAATACTATAAAAGTATAAATCAGTAGGTGGTTGATTATTTATATATTGGAATATCTCTAAACTAGAAGATGTTTGTATGAAAATGATAATGTATTAATCTGATAAACTAAGTTGACTAATTTGTAATAAATGCCCAAAAGAAATTTTCATTCACTTACATTTCTTGTGCTCATTTTTTGTCAACAGAAAGGTGATAAGTTTAATACACACACACAGACACTAAGAAAGAATGAAACAAATATAAAACATAAAGGCAGCAGGCAGTTGTAGAGTCTGGCATACCATGAAAGAAGTATGAATCAATTACATCTCATTCAATCCTTGCACATCCTAACTTTAAATAAAAAAATAATCATAAACAATGCAAGGCATCAAGCATATGTTACAATATTACCACCAAAATGCCAACTCAAGCAAAATAAGCAGAACAACGACAGCGCATTCAAGTTAAGTTACTGCCGATAATAGTCAGCAGAATTTTCACACAGTTGAATGAAGGCTCAGTAAAAAGGCTTATAAATTTCATTACTCTGCATGACCCTTAAGAATAAAAGTCAGTTTTAAAGGGAGAGTAGCTACCAGGTAACCTCTGAAAGCAGCCTGTACTGTCGCAGCAGCTTGGTCAAGCCTAATCTTATCAGGATTTTCTGGGTTACCAAAATCACCAGTTGTGGCATCATTTCCATCCACTTTTGGAGATGGAATGTTTAGCTCATCATATGGCATCATTTCAGAGTTCACCGTGTTCCAAGCACTGCTCACTGGAATAGGTGCTGAAATTGATGGAGGATCCAGTGACAGGTCGGACACAGTTACCTTGGAAGAAACCAAAACCTCGCCTTTATTTGCAGAATTCTGCACATAACAACAATTAGAATATAAGACATTTCCAATCTTCAATTGCTAATTACTATTTGAAGATAATCAGTACTTCCTTACCAGCTTCTCTCTTCCTTTTGAGAAATTGGACTTTGAAGATTTCTTCCCTAGAAGCAAGGTCTTGATCCATTTTGCTGGAGATTTTCTCATCTCAGTTGTACCCAAAATAATGACAATGCCAAATTTCTAAAATTGGAAATCTGCAAAAGTCATTCCCAACCAAAACCTCAAAACTTAGCATGTTAGCATTAAACTAAATAAAAGTTGTTTTAAAAGGTAGCATTTTTAAAGAACAACCAAACATTCTCAATATCTTTACTACAGTTTGCAATTAATGTGTACTACATTACATAATCAATAGCTCCCTGGTTATAAAATACGAAAATTAATTCAATCATAACAATACAATTTGATATCGAAGTGGATAGCAACGGAACCAGTAGAACCTAGGCAAGCAAAATAAAACAGAGAAAGTTGGAAACTTTACGGTGATTTTCAGATTTTGTTCACAATGTTGACGGTAAAAAGCAAAAGATTAATGACCCAAGTCCACATCTACTTAAGTAAAGCCAGGAAAAGCATGTGTGTCGGCAGAAGTGGAAATCAAACGTTTACCTCAAAAATGCAGCAAACTTGAAGTTCTAGTTCGCTAGTAAGCTGCCATTACTTTGGGGGGGAAAAGGTAAACGGCAAGCATTCAGAGATCTGAACAAGGAATTTCGTGTTTAAATTTAGAAAACTTGAAAAGAAAAGAAAAGAAAAAAGAACACAACACACACACACACACACACACAAAATGTAGCACTGAAGATCGTACCGAGAACGAGTCCTGGAATAAAAGATTCTTGAGCAAAATTTTCTTCTTTTTGGGAGAATTTGAAATTAATTATTAAATAAATGCTACTGTGTCTGTGTGCTAAGAAAGAAAGAGATGCAAATGGGCCCTGAACCAGGTGTAAACATTTGGGTAATGTGGTCCACGAAATGGGCACTTTGAAATTTAAATCCCATTTCAATTCATCGTACATAAAAATGACATACTCGGTGCAAAAAATGAATAAAACTAGTAATTTTTATAAATATTAATACTAATAAAAATTTGTTTTGAACTTTCAACAGCTTTATTAATTGTTGTTAAAGTTTACAATGAAGGATAAAAGCGCATTAAGTGAGATTAGACAAATTAAACCAATTTTAATCAACAAAGTAACCATGTTTGGACTAACCCAATCGTTGCAGCTTGCAAGCAAACAATGACTTCAATTTCGGATTCGCATATGAGCATATACTATCATATATCACCCCGGTATATTAAAAAAAAATGTTTTAGGGAGGATACGATAGCCTTTGAAATTTATAGCATATCTTACACTTACAAACTCGAAATTCAATATTCCCAATCCTGATTCCAAATTCAATATTTACAATCCACACACAACCTGCTTTGTAGAAGACCGATAGTCCTCTAGCTTCTTCTACCTATGAAACAAAACATGAGCTAATCAGCAGTCCAACTCTGTTCCACAATCTCACGTACTCTCCTATTGTATTCACGCTTGTTCTCACTAAACATTCGAGCAGCTTCCGAATTTGCAGGAGAATTTGGATTTGGATCACATAGCAATGACTGCATACACAATAAAATATTAGAGGCTTAAAGAAACAGGGCAGAGATAAGGAAGACAAAACACAATATTAAATCCATTACTACCACAGCTCCATCACAATATACCATACAAGGGCTAGAAGAACCAAGGTCTCTTGATTACAGGTATCAACCTTCAAACTTGAGAATGGTTAAATTAAATTGTTTAGCAAGGACCAATTTTTTGTACGATGTTTGTGTTTGTGGGCGTGCGAGAAAGTGGGTGGAACTGCTATGCAATATCATAAATGATCTATGCAAAGAAATGAAAACTAAAGGTTTGCCTTGCCACCTGGATCTAAGGCTCCAGAGTCCAGACTCCAGAATTAGACAAACATATGCGTTAATATCATCATTATAATGAAAGATCTTCCAATGAATAACAACCAGCCACTGGCTGACTGTAGAGCTTCACAAAGGCAACCCATGTTTCCACTTCATTCAAGTTTAAAATACAAGACAGGCAGTCTTATTCCATAGTCCTTAAATAGCTGCAAAGGAAAGCCTAAAGATTTATATGAACCTGAATAGATGTCAGTATAGCGGCTACATCATAAATTGGACTCCACTGATTTTGTAGAATGTCCAAACAGATGCTTCCATCTGCATAAACTGAAGAAAAATTTGGAAAGCATAGGGATCAGAACAAAGCCAAAACTGTTGCCTCACCAATATATCAGAGCTCAGAGAAAAATCTTATTCATAACAGACGAAACATATTTCAAATGAAGAAAAAAAAAACTGAAGCTGAGCATCTAAACTTGTTAAGTATCCATCATCCTAAATGCTTCAATTGTATGTATGGATATCAAAGTGGACGGCTGGGCAATTGGCACAAATAACTAGCAAACAATGGCATTGGGTTTCATGAACATGGCTCGTGTTTGGAGATGCATAAGCAAATACTACATTTAGTCCTCCTTGAGCACTCACTTTCCAAGTAAGGGTCCATTCATCCACAAATCAAGTATCACTCACTTTCCAACTATTAAAAATCACGGAAAAGTTAAGCTTTATACAAATATGCCAAAAGTTGAAGCCTGTAATAATAATTTTAATAATGCAGCAGGGCATGCAAGAGTAAATGAAAATGTAGATGCAGCTAAATAGTAGGATTTGTCCAGAGGCTCACTGTTCGGATGGAACATTCGAGAAACAAACCGAACCGTCGGTGGCTTGTTTGGATAATCCTCCACAAATTGAAGCGATAGTTTAAACGTACCTGAAGGGTTCAAAAATATCAAAATAGAGATTAATTTATAGTTGTTAGTGGAATGCCAACATTCCATGATAGAAAAATCCATAAAAAGTTAGAGCTTAAATGATACTGAAATACTAGTAGTGAAAACTAAAATCCGCTAAAGAAATAAGCATGACTGTTTTCTTTCCAGGTTTGACAGTTAACGATGGGACTACAGAATTACTGAGTAGTCTTCAGTTAGGTCGGTTATAACAACATAAAGTGTGCTAGCAATCTGCTAAAGAGAAAAGTAAACAAATGATCAAACAGCCAAGTGATGCAACCTAATTACCTCCATCCCATGGGGTGTCATCAGGCCTGCAAAATCCATCCAATAAAGACATAATCACAAATTCTATAGAAACGTTATCTGGAAACAAGTAAAAAAGACACTTGAGTCTTATTTAGTCACATACCCAAATATAACAGCATTCCAGAGCATAATATTGTTATCTTGAGGAGCACCACTAATTCCTGCAGGAGGATCTTGTTGCAGCCTCTTGAAATCCCTCATCAACCTCTTCCTCGCTGGAGTCGACATCCTCACGCTACAAATTTAAAGGAGACCAATCAAAAACCAACACAAAGATGCATACAATGAATGGTACAAGAAACCGGAGTTCTTTAACATAAAAACCAAACATGTTGGATTAAAATCAGAGTTCTACAACCAAAGTACTAAGCCAAGTTTAAAAAATCTGTTCTATAAATTTACATGAAGGTTAACATACAACAAACCTTAATCTTTTACATTGGGGAGCATGCAAATACCCGTTAAGTCATGTGCTACACAACACGAGGCAGCTCTCTCCCCCCACCCCCCATAAACTCTAACCGACATCCCCATGATTCGAACTGAACACTTCCAACTCGGAATCTCAAGCTCTAATCAAAGGGGAAAATCAATTTGAATATTCATCATGTAGGGAAAAAACATGATTTTATAATTTGCTTACACAAACACAAAGACCAAAGTGACATAAAGCAGACTTGCTTTTAAGTTTGTTTTCGTTCTGGACACCGATTCAACAGATCACAACCATCAAACAATGAAACAAAGACTACAATCCATTCATTTCTCGAATCATGAAGAAATAAAAAATTCCAGGAAACAAAAAAGAATTAAAAAAAAACAATTACACGCTAATCTAATTAACACCCAAAAGAAATCAATCCAAAATCATCAAATCTTACATAACCCAAGATCCATAACTATAACAATAACGAAAACAACACCAAAAACTTCAACATATCAAGAAATCAAACCAAGAGTTTCCCTCTGATATATAATTACCGGATAAAAATCGAAGCAGAAATAAAGGAACAACCAAAAGATGAACCTAATATAAGAATAAGAAAAACAAAGAGCAAAAAACTAAATGAAGATAATATATGGAAAAGAAAGAAGGTTCTTACTTTCTGAGTAAACGCGGGATGTTAACTGTGATTCTACAAAGCAAACTCTAAAGCACAGCGAGTTAATATAATACGAAGAAAAAACTTATATTAAGAAAATAAACGTGATTGTTTTGGGGAAACTACATGGGTGGTCACCCAACTATTACCTTCTTTTTTAGTCATCTAATTAATTTTTTTAATCAAAATTATCCCTCACGTTAGATACTTTTTTATTTTGGTCCTCTCCGTTAAAAAATTAATGGCATCGCTGATGTGGCATTTTTGGAAAATTAAAACCAGCAAACTTGTTGCAGCTGGAAATCAAACCCGCACCCAATAGCATGAAAGGGCAACGCAAGAACCAACTATGCTAGTGTAATCACTAATTTTGTCCGGAGTAGACCCGTTTTCACTTTTGTTTTTACAATAATGGGTTTAATATGTTACTACTATCTAACAAATACATATTGGGCTTTGTTTATTTTATCCCTTACTAAGACTTTAAAACCCAAAAAAAAATTAGCTAATTACTAGTACTTTTAATTAAGCATTTATATGTATTATTGTTATGTTACTATCATATTATTGTCATCTTTGTCATTTTTGTTTATGTTTTTATGTCATTAATATGTGTGTTTATTATGTCTTTATGTTAATGTGTATATGTAATATGTATTATTATGTTTGTTTATATGTGTATGCATATTAAATGTTATGTGGTGTTATTATTATTATTACTTACTACTATTATTATTGTGTTTAATGTTATTATGGTCATATTATTATTGTTATTAAGTATTAGATATTATTACTATTGCTTGCTTGTTATTATTATTATTATTATAATTATCAAACTCTACTAATATGAAAGCCTAAACCTTTACTACAAGCCCATATATGTAAATCAAATAAATAAAGCCCAAGTTTATTAATGTTCAAAGTCCAAATACAATTATAAAAAACTAAAAATAAATTATTAATTACAATACATGGCCCTGAGGCTCAGTTTCTGGTTAAAAACCCTAAAGCCTCATTGATCACCCCTTCTTTTGCAGCCACTCAATTTGGACCGTTGGATCAAATTTCAATCCAACGGATTAGATTAAATGAAGGAAGACTGTCCAGATCTTCCACTCGCGCCACGCGCCGGCTCCCCAACTTTCGCGCGGGAGTGAAGCCCACGCGCGGATGCCTCGCCTTCCATGTGCCTCCCAATTGATGTCACGTGCCCAAATCGACGGTTCTGTTCATCGCCGGCGATCTCGTGTCCTTTCACCGGCTCCCAACCACCATGCAAGACAAAAAAACAATAAAAAAAGGGTTATCAAAAGCTAATCCTAGGCAAACATCATCAATATCTTCAATTAAAGTTTGCTTGTTGTTGTAAACAAAAACAAAGATATAAACATGTAATCAGATTGTAATAGGGTTTCTCAAGGAGGGAGATCAAAAATGAATTGAGAGAGCATTTGAGAATTTCGTTTTCCCTTTTTCTTTCTTTTCGCATCCAACAACAATAAGACAAAACAAAGACTAGAACCATCAATAAAAAAACAGAGGCAATTTCCAGATTTTCTCTAGAAATCAAAGTCTAAATTTCTTTCTACCTTTTTATTTTATTAAAGAAAAACAAAAGAGAAGAAGGTTTTTACCTTCGGTGTGACGACCACCAGTGACCAAGGCCTCGTCTCGGCGATCCCAATGGTGAAGGTGCTCCGTTCGGTGAGGGGAACAACATACTTCGATTTGGTGGCGATCCAACAGCGGACGGTAGAGATTCAACGAGGAAAAGTTAAAAGGTCTCGGGCCATTTTCGTTAAGATCAGAAAGCCTTCTTGAGATTCTACTCCGGCAGAAAGAAAGAGGACATCGAGGGGGGCCCACCGGTGGTGACGACGATCTGGAACGGCCACCGGGGCAGTTGAGACGAGCGACAACGAGCACCGACAACTTAGGTTTTTTCAGAGCTCTCTGTGTCCATTTGGTTTGAAGAAGAAGGGAGAATGAGAATAAAATAAACAATAGAGGGTTTTCACCCCTTTTAACCGGATTTAGCCGGTGCACCGGTTAAAACAGGTTCACTTACCGGTGACTGGATCTGACCACCCCAATCTAGGCCCAGATTCAGTTAATGAGCCCAAAGGCAGTGGGCTTAGTATCCTCTTATCCTTCTTATTGGTTTTAACCCATATTTAACGCTTTTGGTAATGCGCATAGTTTTTTATGCATGTATATATACATTAGTATATAATACGATGGCTATGGTATACATATGTATATATATATATATATTAAGTAATACAATTTGTGTTTAATTATATAATACAGCCCTCTAATATATAATAATAATAGTTCTTTAAATATAATGTATATTATGTATGTTTTTCATGTAGTTTTTATAAATACATATATAAATGGTTTTGAAATATAATATATATAGAATATATATAATGTATATACAATTTTAAATATATGTATATAATATAAATATATATAATATACTTTTAGTATGTAATATATGGTTTTAAAAAAATTATTTGTATCTTTTGTAAATACGTTACCTTTAAATACGAGTTTTTATATAATTTTATAAAAAGATTATAATATATATATAATTTTATTTTAATATAATATATAGTTTTTGAAGGTATATAATATACATAGTTTTATAAGGGTTGTAATATTTGTAGTTTTTAAAGTTTATAATATAATTTTACATCATATTTTGTAATATATGTATAAAAATGTTTTGGGCCTAGTTGGGTTGTTTTGGGCCCTTTGTTGTTGGGCTTAGCTTTGGTGGGCCTTAGGGAAGTAAGGCTTTAGATTAAATTAGACAAATTAACTTGATTAATTTAGGTTGTGTCTCGTCTAATAGGGGCACGATCCTTAAGTTAATTAAATTAATTCTAGGATTAGATTTTTTAGAGCCTTAGTTAGATTAGGATTTGAATTAATTTAGTGAATTTCAATTTACCCTTGGCTTATAGGAGTAAATGTTAAACTCATTGAACATTTCTTAATTACTTTTAGACTAAAATTAACTTCTCAAGTTTAGATTGACATTAAACTTCAAATTAATTATCATAATTTGTTAAGGCTCCGAGTCTTTTGGGGCTAATTAATTTAGGATTAAATATTAGAATCATTTAGCTAATAATTAGATTGCTAATCAGATATTCTATAACTTGAGCCTTTTTAGGTTAGGACCTTAGGTGGGCTTCTTTTTTTTGTGTGTTTACCTTTAAGCCTTTGCTTGTCATCCTTTAATTGTCATTCATTCGACCATATTAATCTTGTATTAATTAATTTAAATCATAGAACATAAGGTATTTATTAGTTCCGATATTTGTGTCATAACAATTTGAGCTCAATGGATGTTGACCAAATATTTGGATTAATCATTACCAACCCGAGTTAAAATTAGAATTTGTCAAGATCATGCATCACCCCCCTAATTGCTTGCACCATGCATAAAGGTGACTTACGGGATCCGAACCCTAAATTAACACAACAGTCAGACTTATATGATGTCGGTTTAGTCTATAGTCCGGCGTATCGTCAACCTTATTAATTAAATGTCTAATTAATTCGAACCCACCAGTTTGATAAGGCTCGTGCAATTAAGGTCAAATTTTCAATTAAGTACGCCGAGTTAAAGTCATTTCAAATTTTAATTAATTTCCACCATTTTAAAGGCAACAAATATTTTGGTATCGATTTTCGGGCGTGATGAGGGTGCTAATCCTTCCCCACGTGTAACCAACTCCCAGACCCTTTCATAACGAATATCTGGTTTTCTTTGGTGTTCGGCTTACCTTGCCTAAATTACCGGTGGCGACTCCAAGTTTTATCGATTTTAAAAGAAAACAGATTTCCAAATGAAGTCCCTCATTTTAAAATAAAGTTTCCAAAGATGATTTATGAGATAATTAGTAGCCGATTCTTTTCTAAACAAACACCCTTAACGAATAATGTTTTTTCAAAAGGAAGAAAAAGGTCGCTACAGCTTGGTGACTCCGCTGGGGATCAAATTTTTTGTTTTTTTACAAAATAAAAAGAGAGTTGGGCCAAGAAAATATTTGTTGCCTTTAAATGATGGAAGATATTGGAATTTCAATTAACTCTAACGAGGTCGATCCTTTCTTGAAAATGTGACTAAGATTGCACGGGATTTGATAATAGGAGGACTTTGGATTAATTTCTCATTTAATTTCTAAGAAATCACCGACATGTGCTACATCGTATCATCAAGCTCTATACCCGAGCTCCGTCCCTTAAATGGAAGTGAAACACCCATACCCACGTGAGCAACCCTCCACAGGTCAGTAATTCACTTCCAGAATCCATGTCTTTTGACATGTGAGTAGTCTTTCACATCACTAGGTCGTGCTTTCCCTTGAACCGAAACCAATTCTCAAGCTTGTAATGGGCCAGAATTGGGGTTCTTGTTGCCTTAGTAGGTGATAAGATAGGTTCAGGTACCCTTGTATAAAACCAAACCCATGCGTGAGAATCTAAGAAGCCTACCCCATTAGAGCCATGCAGATAACCCTAGCGAACTAGAATTCACGCGGTTAGGGTTCTTGCTCTAATTGCTTGCCTTTTGCTTAATTTGTTTATGTTCATCTCATCTTATGATTAACATCTTTCTGTTTTTCTTCTGTTCTTACCTTTTTGTTATGCATATCTTGTTATATTATGAAGAGCACTCTGAGTTAGAAATAGTCTGAAATTAAAGACTGGATTAAGGGGAAATTTGGTACGTAACAATGATGCAAAGAATCTTGATGTACAAACATGATCAGAAGAAGAACAAATATACAGTAGGGTCAATATTCCTTTTAGATTCAGGTTATCAATGTCAGCTGAAACCTTCATTTGATGATGGTTGGGATTCTGAGGTAAGAAATACTTTTAAAAGCGAGAATAAGGACCTCTCATATTTGTTAAATGTTCCAATTAAGCGATCACTACTTCAAGCCTCGACAGGGCCTTGAAGTTCAACCCATAGTTGTTTCACGATTGGCAATTTGGTTATGAGTACAACAGTTGTGGAATACCAAACTCTTGTAAGAAGATTAGTATGGAACATGTCGAGTAAGAACAAAACCTTCCGGGGGCAAGATTAAAAGTTTTTGGGGTACTTTTCCATCTTGGGATGACAATTCAATCTCAAATTAGGACAAGAAAGAATATTTCAAGTGAAGAGGAATTCTGACCTCAGCTTCCGTACACCTTGAAGGATTGAATTCGGCGGGACTCTTTTTGAGGAGCAAGTCAAAGAGTACCAAATACCGACATTGGAGTAATTATAATTCACCGCCTACACCACTTGGGGAAAGACTAAGAATTGGCACAGTTGATGACTCTGGTACAAGAAATCGCCCAAGGTTACAATTCCTAACGAAAGATGCCGCCGAGCTTACAAGAAGAAGGGATTGTTTGGATCTTAAGAGAGGCCATCGATCTAGATGCTAGCTGAAGAACCACACATGTAGTGGGTTTCCTTTGATCATTGTAACAAACCAATGTTCCCATTAATGCAAGTTGTTTAACGAGGATATTTGCTGAACTCAGTGTTGCTCTTTGCATTCATTCATATTTTTTTAGTAGCATTATTTTGTGATTTATTTTTATTTTTGTGCATATTCATAGCACTTTTCTCATGAAATGTTGATTCGAGAACAATTCAAAATTTAAGACTTTCATAATGAGGGAAAGAGTATGTAATGACGAGTTAAAGAACCTAGAAGATTAAGGCTGATCACAAGATGAACAAGGCCAACCCAGTTATTGAGAACAGACTCGGGTTTCAGTCGTACCCTATATGGAAATTCTTACCCTTCACTCGTTGTAACAGGATTTGATATTCTTTGAGAAAAGTTGCTTTGAGAATGTTCGTCGAATCAATGCTCTTTGCATTTCAATTGTACATTTTAATTGATTACCTTTCTCTGTTGTGCATACGACACACTGCATCAATGCATCTTTGCATTTCAATTGTACATTTCTTGATTGATTACGTTTAATGATATATTTCTGTCGTGCATACGAAGCATTGCATGCATTCATTCATGTTTTCGTAATAGTACTATTTTTACACATTATTTTTGACCAAGTGATTTTCATTCATTTTCTCATAGTAGCATTATCTTGTGACGCATTATTATTTTTGTCCAAATAATGCATTCTTGTACATACATCATATGCATCACTAATCAGGAAAACATCCACCTTAGAAAATAGAAGAGATGAGGGAATAACTTCCAGCTAGTACAGCTTCAGAAGCATGGATGACTTAGTGACTAGAATGGATAAATTCGAACAGCTTCAAGAACAATTGGTTTGGAACCAAAGAGAGATAATATCATATGTGAAGAAGTTCCAAGAGGAAATAAGGGGGCAAATCGATGAACTGATAAGTACGATGGCCACCATGACTAAAGAAGAGGGTATGAAAGAAGACTCTTTTGTAGAAGAGAAGAATTGGGACTACGACTGCATAGCAGAGCAAATTTTATCAGCTGAAGACCAAGCTATCGTTAGCCAATATGAGATAGCACGCCTCGCTTCCGAATGCCCAACCGACTTGGTGTTGGATAAATTCAAAGACTCTCCCTCGAAAATCTTGTCCCCGCCAATGAATTAAAAACCAAAAAAGTCAGAGCCACATGATGAGAAATGTATAATATGCAACGAGAGGATGAGGATGTCAACTACACTATCCTCTGAATTTTCATCCCTGCAATCACATGATCGGCCTTTGATGTCTGTGACTCCAAAACCTCATCAGTTGTCGGCTAGCCAGGCTTTCAAGGCTCAAGAAAAGAAGAAAGAATCGAAGGACGTCCAGTTCACTCCTAGTCCTTTCACTTTACGAGATTTGTACTTCAAGCTGCTACACGCTCGATTGGTGGCACCTTGCTTTGTCAAAGCCCTGTCACCTCCATATCTGAGTTGGTTCAGTAAGAAAGATCATTGCAATTACCATCCTGAAACTCAGGGGCATTCTATCGAGAGATGCGTAAGTTTTAAGAGTAAAGTTCAACATCTTCTAGATCTCGGGGTATTAGAGTTTGAGACAATGAATCCAGGTCTGATAATTAATTTTCCAACCATGACCGATACTATAAAATTAGGAGAAGGTCGGGTTGCCGCGATGGAAGAGGTGGATGAGGCGAAATTACCGATATTGGCAAAATCTAAAAACGTCAACAACCATCACAATCATAACCATTCCACGGAAAGCTTGATTCTGAACCCGCTTAAAGAGTCTGAAGTAGTTCCAAAAGAGTCTACGAAAGTGACAGGCCTTAATAATAGTGATGTTTTCAAAGTAGGGGAACCTTGTTTAAGGAAAAAGGGGGAAAGGAAAGCTAAAATGCATGATGCAAGAGGAAGTGACAAGAGGACACATATGTTATTGCCAATGAAAAATTCGGAGTTGTTACCTCTTCTAGTTCAGAACAAACTCTTGAGGCCACATCCCCCAAAACGGTATGCTTATTTTAATACCAATGTATTTGGTGCCAGGGTTCCATGCGAATATCATCACGGAGACTTCAGCCATACAATGGAAGAGTGTGTGTTTCTAAAGGGCTAGATCTATGAACTTGTTAAGAATAGAGTGCTTTCCTTTGAATGTGGAAGACCTAAGCTCAAAAAAAGAAGAGGCCGAGTTTTTGGGGAAGTTTCAAGGGTCGGGTTGAATGATCGGTGTTGTGATGGTCAATGATTTCTAATGTATCATATTCATGTTGTTTTTTTCCTTTTTCTTCTCTGGTGTGTGTAGCTAACTTTGCTACTGTTTTCCCGAAGATAGCAAAGATCTTTTGTAAGGGCATATGTTATGTTTACTTGATTAATTTCAATGAAAGAGGCATTTATGTGCATTCCATTCAGCAAGCATTTTACAATCTTTGATTTCTTTTAAACATTTCATTCATTCTTTATTATTATGAGCTTTTGTTTTCCCAAACATATGTATATACCTTTCGCAAGATCGACTTTAATTCAAAATTTTAACAGTCGAGTGTTGTGAAGACACTACAAATGTGAACACATTATGTATTATGTGCCAAGGGAGGAACAACAATTAGTGTTCAGGAATAATGGGCAGATCCCATTGAGTGAATTTTCCTCTCAGGCATTATTGTTCAAGGTCCTTGAATAAGGTGATAACCCTAAAACATCTACCACCTAAATACTATTTGATATCCATGTATGAGATGACATTTGACATTCCTTCATTTCCCTTCACAAAGAAAGAAAATAAGAAAAATATCCATTGTTGGCCCATTTTGAGCCTGATAATATTTTTTCCTGATTAAACCCAAACCAAGGATCACCCTTACACTGGGGGCAAAGGAGATAAAAGTTTGTGGATGAATGAATGACATCGATTTCTGGTCATGCTATGAAGATTATGTCTCACAAATTAGGGGCAATAAAGGAGGATAAATATGTTGAATACAATTCTCAGTTTGAGCAATAGAAACATTAAAAGGAAACAGAGAAAGAAAAGTTTGTGCTCAAAGAGCCAACCCAAACCAAGTTAAAAATCACCAACATACAAGATTGAAGAAACTAAAAGTGAAAACACTAAGTTGAAAAGTGCAGTTTTCAAAAAAAGAAAAAAAAAAGAGAGAAAAAAAAAAGAAAAAGAAAAAAAGAAAAAAAAAGAGTAAGGGTGAAAGTGAGAAGGAGCTATATGAATTCTCCATCCAAATAAATCTTTATTTAAAAGAACCTTGAAAGATTGATCACCTTTGAATAGAAGCATGCATCAATACAGTATGGAGACGTAAGTTGATCCGAACCTACTATAGATGAAGAAAAATGAACTATATAGTGAAAACCCAAAAACGGTTAGTCTAGAGCGATCCAAAAAATAAAAGAGAAAATAGTATTTCATCTGAGCATGTCCAGATCCGACAGTGCATAATTGAGATTTTCAGCCGAAAGAAATGATCCCTGGTTTCATCACCCTTAAACACTTATTTGGGCCTACATATCATTTTTTCATAATCATGAGTCATAGCCTACATTACAAGCCTTGAAAGACCATTTCGATCATACATGGATAGATGAATTTGTCTTCAGATCACATCCTGCCTATTAGGGTTAACCTTTCTTCAGGGATTGCCACACTTCTAAATGCCTGATTGAGATCAGAAAAGAAGAAAATATGAGGCACGGTGAGTTAGTGAGTTAAAGAGAGCCACCTTAAATTGGGTAGAAATTAGGTATGAGAGTTGTTCTTCTTAGAAGCTTAATAGCCCAGTAAGGATTTTGCACGTGTATGTATCTTCACAAAATCCCTGATCTTTTAAATAAAAAGTTTCACTTGGGTTGACCTTTTTTTCAAAACCTAAGCTTGATTTTGGTAAACATTGCTTGCCATGTTTTTTAAAAAATATATAATATAATATAATATATGTAATAAAATTATTTTATTTAGCTCATCCTTATAAGTCTCTTGCATTGAAATGGACAAGGAGACTGACTTTTTGTATTGATAGTACCCGAAAGCACGAGGGTTGAGAAGTAATACCCACAAGGGACATCTTTGGATGCTTAACATCGAGATTAGATGATGAATACCATAATGCATGTCAGAAAAGTACAAGGTTCTAGGGTCGATCTTCACCAAGATGATTTGATGGGTTCAAAAATAAAGATTAAACTTGAAAAAGAATTCAAGGGCTTAGGGGCATGTGTTCACCCTAATGTTAAGATAAAGAAAGACTTATAATGGGCGAAAGACAGAAGCTGACCTTGACGCTCAGGTTTCCTGTGGTTCAAGCAAAGAGAAAGTCTCAAACGCCGAATTGTGAGATAACACCACCTTTTCATAGGAGCGTACCTCCGCAACTAGATGAGGTTATGGAGATGGATCTGTTTGCTTTGGGGATTTATGGCTTGATCAGTTTCTATAGAGTCTTGGGTTATAGTGACGTCGCCATCTTGGATTTGTTCGAGCACTTGAAAACGAAGGCTTTTCTGCATAGCTTCAGATCGAGGGTCTGCAGGGCTAGCCTAGCATAATTAATCAGTAAGAACAATAGCAAGATCTCATACGCTATGTTGTTCAGAGATTCAATTTAAATTTTTGCCATCATGTTGTGAGTGGTTCAGAACAATGAAGACTTGAAAATGAGAAAATTTAGAAATATAGGGATGCGTGAATCCACCCTAATGTTGAAGAAAGAGGCTCATCATGAAGAGCCTGAGAAGAGGCAACAATCAAGCCCGGGTTAAGAAAGGGTAATGCTATGAATTGGGACTTCGGCAAGTGATAGATTAAAATCTGACCGGTGTAATTCGGTATCTCCTCTCAAGAAGAAACAGAGGAGAAAGATTCAATGAGGAAAAAGGAAGATCGAACCTCATTGAAGTAAAAAAGGTTCAAAAGATTTGGGGCATGCGTTCACCCCAATGTTGAGATTGAAGATGGGTCGTCATAAAGGGTCGATGGAGAAAAAACCACTAAGCCAAAGTTGAGTGGGGCAGGGTTTCGAGAGCAGACTTCAGGAAGTGACATATTTTAGTCAAACCGGTATAAGTCAGCAGTGTCCTTTCAAAATAAGATAAAGGTGAAGACTTGGCAAAGATAGAAAGCTTGTAGAAGTTGAAAAAACAAGGAGTTTTACCAAACATCTCTAAAAATGATTCAATTCATGCATTATATATAGTTAGACATCCCTAGGTCAAGAGCATGCAAACTCATACCATCAAATCACTTTGCCTATTTTGACATGTATTCAAAGATTATAAAAGGTTTCGAACAATGAATCCATTTTTGAAGGAGCGTATCCCAGCAAAGAACCAAGAGTTTCTAATGAGAAGAACTTACCTAATGAAGATCGAAGAGTTTATAACGAGAAGAACTCGTCCGGGAGAAAGAACAACTCATAATGAGAAAGAACTGTTTTAAGCTCCGATTTAGCCTTTGTGGGAAGACGAGAAGTTCATAATGAGAAGAACTTGTTCGTGTTTTTAAGAAAAGAAACAAAGAATTCATAGTAAGAAGAATTCGTCAACTTTTTAAGAAGAATGAAGAGTTCGAAATGAGAAGAGTTGTTCAGGCTTCGGTCCTTGTAGAATGAAGAAATTATTAATGCGAACAACAGCTTCAGACTCTGCGTTTTGGTAGAAGATTGAAGAAATTTCGAAATGAGAAGAACAACTTCAAGCTTCGACAACTTTGGTAAAGGGACGAAGAATTTCGTAATGAGAAGAACAGCTTCAAACCTCGAAGAATGAGAAATTCTTAATAAGAAGAACAACTTCAGACTCCACGTTTTGGTAGAAGATGGAAGAAATCCGATGTGAGGAGAACAGCTTCCGCCTTAGGCAATGTTAGACCGTGATGAATGAATAATTTTGCAGTAAGAAGAACAACTCCAGACTTTGAGCTTCAGTTAAAGAATTTTATAACAAGGAGAGCAGTTTTTAAGCTTTGGAAGTTGGTTTATTTTCTCATCAAGACTTTCGGGCCTTGAGTAAACTATCTGAGCATAATGCTAGAGTGCTAACACGACAAGGAACCGGGGCATTGTCTCAATATTTTCTAAGCTTCAGCCTTTTGGAAAACAAAGGAAAAGTTTCTTGACGAAAAGACGAGGTGCCATTTCAAAGCCAAAGGTTCTATATAGAAAGAACCCGAAGCTCCAGGATTTCAAAGCCAAAGGTTCTATATAGGAAGAACCCGAAGCTCCAAGATTTCAAAGCGGGGAGTTTTATATAGGAAAAACTCGTAGCTTCAGGATTTCAGGGCGAGAAGTTCTATATAGGAAGAACTTGTAGCTCGAAAGATCCACCTAGTTTGCTTTCTGTCGCTTAGGAAAAGCAAAGTTATTTGGATTCGTTCAATGTCATTTCGAAAGAATGAGTCGTTTGAAGGTTAGTTGGCTCGTTTACTGCCGTTTCAGAAAGACATGCCAACGTCACCCAGATTATTTTCTACCATTTTGGGAAAATGAGTTATTTGGATTTATTCACTGCCATTTTGAAGGAATGAATCATTTGCTACCTGGTACGTCCATTGCTATTACGAAAGGACATGTCAGTGCCACTCAGTTTATTTTCTGCCGCTTCGGGAAAACAAGTTATTTGGATTTGTTCGTTGCCGTTCCAAATGAGCAAATCGTCCAACAGGGAAGTAGGACAAAATTAGTGCTTATGGTCTTTGCTTTATCCTTGTTCCACAAGGATAAGCAAAGAGAGGCAGCTGAAATCACTAATTTTGTCTGGGGTGGACCCGTTTTCATTTTTGTTTTTACAATAACGAGCTTAATATGTTACCACTATCTAACAAATACATATTGGGCTTTGTTTATTTTATCCTTTATTAAGACTTTAAAACCCAAAAAAAATTTGCTAATTACTAGTACCTTTTTAATTAAGCATTTATATGTATTATTGTTATGTTACTATCATATTATTGTCATCTTTGTCATTTTTGTTATGTTTTTATGTCATTAATATGTGTGTTTATTATGTCTTTATGTTAATGTGTATATGTAATATGTACTATTATGTTTCTTTATATGTCTGCATATTATATGTTATGCAGTGTTATTATTATTATTATTATTACTTACTATTATTATTGTGTTTAATGTTATTATGGTCATATTATTATTGTTATTAAGTATTAGATATTATTACTATTTCTTGTTGTTGTTGTTATTATTATCAAACTCTACTAATATGAAAGCCCAAACCTTTACTACAAGCCCATATATATAAATCAAATAAATAAAGCCCAAGTTTATTAATGTTCAAAGTCCAAATACAATTATAAAAAATCTAAAATAAATTATTAATTACAATACATGGCCTTGAGGCCCAGTTTCTGGTTAAAAACCCTAAAGCCTCATTTATCACCCCTTCTTTTACAGCCACCCAATCTGGACTGTGGGATCAAATTTTGATCCAACAACTTAGATTAAATGAAGGCCAATCGTCCAGATCTTCCACTCGCGCCACGCGTCGGCTCCTCAACTTTCGCGCGCGCGTGAAATCGACAGTTGTGCTGCCATGTGCCCAAATCGACAGTTGTGCTCGTGGCCAGCGATCCCGTGTCCTTCCACCGGCTCTCAACCACCATGTAAGACAAAGAAACAATAAAAAATAGGGTTATCAGAAGCTAATCCTAGGCAAACATCATTAACATTTCTTCAATTAAAGTTTGTTTGTTGTTGTAAACAAAAAACAAAGATATAAAATGTAATCAGATTGTAATGGGGGGTTTTTCAAGGAGGGAGATCAAAAATGAATTGAGAGAGCATTTGAGAATTTCGTTTTCCCTTTTCCTTTCTTTTCGCATCCAACAACAAGAAGACAAAATAAAGACTGGAACCATCAATAAAAAACAGAGCAATTTCCATATTTTTCTATAGAAATAAAAGTCTAAATTTCTTAATACCTTTTTATTTTATTAAAGAAAAACAAAAGAGAAAAGGGTTTTTACCTTCGGTGTGACGGTCGCCGGCGATCGAGGCCTCGTCTCGGTGATCCCAACGGTGAAAGTGCTTCGTTCGGTGAGGGGAACAACATACTCCAATTTGGTGGCGATCCAACGACGGACAGTGGAGATTCGGCGAGGAGAAGTCAAAAGGTCTTGGGCCATTTTCGTCAAGATCGAAAAACCTTCTCGAGATTCTACTCCGATAGAAAGAAGAAGGACGTCGAGAGAAGCCTACCGGTGGTGAAGACACGCCGAAACGGCTGATACAAGCGGCAACGAGAACCAGCGGCTTAGGGTTTTTCAGAGCTCTCTGTGTCCATTTGGTTTGAAGAAGAAGAGAGAATGAGAATGAAATAAACAATAAAGGGTTTTCACCCTGTTTAACCAGATTTAGTCGGTTAACCTGTTAAAACCGATTCGCTTACCGGTGACCGGATTCGACCGCCCCAATCTAGCCCAGATCCGGTTAATGAGCCCAAAGGCAGTGCGCTTGGTATCATCTTATTCTTCTTATTGGTTTTAACCCATATTTAATGCTTTTGGGTTTGTTAATGTGCATAATTTTTTATGTGTATATATACATTAGTATATAATATGATGGCTATGGTATACATATGTATATATATTAAGTAATACAATTTGTGTTTAGTTATATAATACAACCCTCTAATATATAATAATAATAGTTCTTTAAATATAATGTATATATGTATGTTTTTTATGTAGTTTTTATAAATACATATATAATATATGGTTTTAAAATATAATGTATATAGAATATATATAATGTATATACAACTTTAAATATATGTATATAATATAGTTTTCTATAAATATATATAATATACTTTTAGTATGTAATATATGGTTTAAATTTTTTTGTATGTTTTGTAAATATGTTACCTTTAAATACGAGTTTTTATATAATTTTATAAAAAGATTATAATATATAATTTTATTTTAATATAACATATAGTTTTTGAAGGTATATAATATACATAGTTTTATAAGGGTTATCTTATTTGTAGTTTTTAAAGTTTATAATATAATTTTACATCATATTTTGTAGTATATGTATAAAAATATTTTGGGCCTAGTTGGGTTGTTTTGGGCCCTTTGTTGTTGGGCTTAGCTTTGGTGGGCCTTAGGGAAGTAAGGCTTTAGATTAAATTAGACAAGTTAACTTAATTAATTTAGGTTGTGTCTCGCCTCATAGGGGCACGATCCCTAAGTTAATTAAATTAATTCTAGGATTAGATTTTTTAGAGCCATAGTTAGATTAAGATTTGAATTAATTTAGTGAATTTGAATTTACCATTGGCTTATAGGAGTAAATGTTAAATTCATTTAACATTTCTTAATTACTTTTAGGCTAAAATTAACTTCTCAAGTTTAGATTGACGTTAAACTTCAAATTAATTATCATAATTTGTTAAGGCTCCTAGTCTTTTAGCTCTAATTAATTTAGGATTAAATATTAAAATCATTTAGCTAATAATTAGATCGCTAATCGGATATTCCATAACTTGGGCCTTTTAGGTTAGGACCTTGGGTGGGCTTCTTTTTTTGTGTTTACCTTTAAGCCTTTGCTTGCCATCCCTTAATTGTCATTCATTCGACCCTATTAATCTTGCATTAATTAATTTAAATCATGGAACATAAGGTATTTATTAGTTCCGATATTTGTGTCATAACAGTCTGAGCTCAATGGATGTTGACCAAATATTTGGATTAATCCTTACCGACCCGAGTTAAAATTAAAATTTGTCAAGATCATTCATCATCCCCTAATTGCTTGCACCATGCATAAAGGTGACGTACATGATCCGAACCCTAAATTAACACGACAGTCGGGCTTATATGATGTTGGTTTAGTCTATGGTCTGGTGTATCGTCAACCTTATTAATTAAATGTCTAATTAATTCGAACCCACCAGTTTGATAAGGCCCGTGCAATTAAGGTCAAATTTTCAATTAAGTACGCTGAGTTAAAGTCATTTCAAATTTTAATTAATTTTTCATCATTTTAAAGGCAACAAATATTTTGGTACCGATTTTCGGGCGTGATGAGGGTGCTAATCCTTCCCCACGCGTAACCAACTCCCGGACTCTTTCATAACGAATCTATAGTTTTCTTTGGTGTTCGGCCTACCTTGCCCAAATGGCCGGTGGCAACTCCAAGTTTTATCGATTTTAAAAGAAAACAAATTTCCAAATGAAGTCTCTCATTTTAAAACAAAGTTTCCAAAGATGATTTATGAGATAATTAGTAGCCGACTTCTTTTCTAAACAAACACCCTTAACAATTCTTTTTCAAAAGGAAGAAAAAGGTCGCTACAGCTAGGTATAGTTTTTAATTCAATTCTACTAACATGTATATTTAACATGTATTAAGTTAGCAACATCACAAAATAAAATATAAAAGTTAGAGAATGTCTCGAACACAATGCTTCATTGATAAAATTTTAAATATTTAACTACCAAATTAAACTAATAAATTATGATAATTTTAATTTAAATAATATTTAACAAAATTGTGTTTAAAATTAAATATCAAACTAGAATTATTTTTTTCATTTTGTTTGACAATAAAAAAACTAATTAAATATTTATTTATTTCTATAAAATTAATAATATTTATTTATGATAGAATATAAATTTATAAATTATACTTAATCATTATTAAATGAATTAAAATTTAGATCTAAATAATTATTTTTAAATAATATTTATTTATTATAGAATATAAAATTTAAATTTATTTAAAAATAATTATTTAGATCCTAATTTTAAATTATTTAATAGTTATAAATATAATTTAAAATTTTATATTCTATCATAAATAAATATTACTAAATTAATTTTTAAAATAATTTAATATCTATTTTTATAAAAATAAATAAATAATTATTTAATTAATTTTTTTATTATCAAACAAAGTAAAAAAATTAAATCTAGTTTGATTTTTAATTTAGTTAAATATAATTTAATAACTTTTTAGTTTAACTTGGTGGTTGAATATTTATATTTTTATCAATGAGATATTGTGTTCGAGTTACTCTCCTAGCTTTTATATTTTATTTTATGTTGTTGGTAATTTAATATACGTTAATTATAAATGTTAGTAGAATTGAATAAAAAACTAGGCCTAGCATTGTTGGTTCTTGTATTGTCCTTTCATGCTACTATTCGTGGTAAATTGTCACGTCATTTTCTCTCTCTTAATCGTTCTTGTGTTGCCCTTTCATGCTACTATTTGTGGTAAATTGCCACGTTATTTTTTTCTTAATTAACATGTCACGTCTATTTTTTTTATTTTAGTCGATGCGATACATTAACTAGGAGAGAAAAAATGACATAGTAGTCTGCATGTATTGTCCCTTCATACTACTATCTATTAATTTTTTAATGACAAATACCAAAATAACTATATGTTAATTTTTTAATAATAAATATCAAAATAAAAACAAAATATGACGTTAGGTACTCTGAAATTACACTACCAAGAGATAATCCACTTTGCATGTTACTAGATCATCATTCTGGTATCTAACCAGAATTATCTTATGTTATGAAGGGCCGTGCATTTGGGGTTACATTATTATATTTAAAGAAAACCAAGGAATTACATATAAACAAACAAACAAATTGGTTCTTCTTGAACCCAACTCTTTGTATATATAATCAAATTTTGCACCATAAAACTTACACCAATCAACTTGAAGGATTACTTTGTAAAATTCATTGCCCAAGTTGTCCGCAGCTGCCACACCACCAGCCACAGCGGCTGCCACTGCAGCGACCGTTAGTCCATCAACTGCGGCTCCCAACTCTTTGTATATATAATCAAAATTAGAAAGAAGACAAATTATTCATGTAATTTGCATTTGGAAAACCACTACTCTCTCTCTCTCTCGTCAAGAATCACTCATACCTTAAAAAACTGTAAAACATAAGCACGAGTTTGCACAGAATATAACAGAAGAAAATGGTTAGCAATAAAATCTAGTGCAAGCCTTGATAAGAAAACACCCCAACGAAGGATCTGAGATGATATATATCTGCAGAAAAACTGCACAGCAAATTTGGGATCGGGATTCACTTTTCAAGGCAACCAGTTTCATTTCGTGTGCTAAATCATATTAACAAGTTTTTGGTTTATGCATGGGGAGTTGTTAATGCCAAGTGTAGCCATTTAACAACATTGCATGCCACCTGTTGTTCTGAAATAGTCTACCTTATAAACAAATTATGTTAAAATAAAAACCCAAAAGTCTCTTTATTTCTCTATATAGAAAAGAATCTTTTACTTTACTGCAAAAACAATAAAAGTGAAAATGGTTTGACTTTAACATACAAATAGCTAGAGCATCATCACTTGATATGATTGTTATTATCTGCAGGAGGATCTGAAGCAGTCTTTGATACTGGGAATAGTAGTAAGCTTCCTTGCTTTTGTTGTTGTTGATGATGAGGATTATTCATGGATGAGGTTCTTCCCAAGTAGCCTACTTCATTCTCTACAGCTTGGTGAGCTGTTTTCATAGAAAACGATGCCTCACCCCATCTCCCTTCATTTCCATTACCACCTCCATTTCCAACAAAGGAAGTGAGAGCAGCTGCCAAGGCAGAACAAAAGCTTGGGTTTGATGTAATAGCCTTGGTTGCAGCTGTTATCGTCTCTGATAAACTCTGGTCGGTCATTTGCTGGTAAGGAGATTGCCTTCCTAATGGCCCAATGGAACTATTTGCATGGTTAGGGAACGCCGCCCCGAACGTTAAGTGGCTGGTGTTCTTCCAAGATGCCTGTGGGTTGGAGAGTAGTTCTAAAGAAGACGAAGAAGAAGGTAAAGAGGAAAAGTTGAGAGATGCTGATGGATATCTGGGTGCATTTGAAAATCTACTGAAATATGAGGAATTATTGGGTGGTGCAGTGGTAAGATCAAGGGTGATAGTGGGGTGAGAATTGCAAGTTGAGATTGAAGAGTTGGGGAAATTGTAGTGATGATATGGCCTTGAGTTTTGGGCAAAGTTGAAGCTTAGAGCATGGAGATGGTTAGCTGAAGAAGAAGACATGGAAGCAGTGGGTGCAGAAACCGAGGTCCCGAGGCCTGGTTGGGAGCTCGATGATTGAGACTGTAGCATGGAAGCTGCTGCTGAAGTGGTGGAAGCCATGGCTGTCGCATTTAGAGGCAGTGGATGGTTATGGTTCCCTTCATAGGTTGTGATTAAGATGGACATGTCCTCAGCACATCTTTGTACCTGATGTTTCACAAATATAAGAATCTGACTCTTTGAATTATTTTTAAAGAAACATTCCACATTTTAATCGTGGTATTTTATGTCTGGTGTCAATAAGCTGTCACGATTCATGAACTGATGAACACTATCATTAATGGTTTCTTTTTTCAGTGGTAAAAATGATGACATTTGGAAATTATCATCAATTATTTGGATATCAGATTTCAAATAAAGCAGCCAACTACTGTTTACCTGTTTTCTCACTGGACAAGTGGGTGAAAGCGTACAACGGTAGTATGCTCGAGGACATGGATTTCCTTTTGCAATTTTCTGCCCATATTTTCTCCATTGACATCCATCATTCATCTGCATAAATACAAAACCCTAGCTCAATTTTCTGTCAGAACTAAAGCTTCGTACTATATACTCCATATGTATATACATTACCGTTGGTGTATCACATCTAGTTCTGACAGAAACCCTAGTTTTCTTCAACTGCATTGGCTCTGAAACGTTTTCTTCATCTCCACTTGTCATGGTCTTGAGAATTTTACTCGGTGGCCATACCTCAGTTGTCTCTTCTTCCTCCGGTTTCCCTAAGCTACTTTCAGAGCTTGGGTTATTGTTCTTCTCCGGTTCAGTTGAACCATCTTGCTCGAACTTACATTCCAGACCAAGTTCAAGGCCTCCATTATTATTATGTTTCCCATCATCTTGTTTGTTGCTAACCTTTTTCTCCTCTTTCTTGGGTGGATCGCTGCTCGAACATCTCCCCAGGCTAAGGGAGATAAGCTGATGGTGTTCTTCATTTTCTTCACGGCCGCTTGCAGGTGACATGGCGGAGGATTTGTTTGCTTCTTCTCTTTGAAGAGCGTCATGGAACCGCGTTTGCAGGGACTGGTAATCCTTAACGATTTGGCATAGTAACAGTTTTAGCCTTTCATTCTCTTCTTTAACCTCCCCCACCTTGGCTTTTGTCGATTCAATTTCATGGTCCTGCTGGAATTGGAAAAACAAAATCGATTTCATCATTTCTGATGTATATTAATATATCTTAATTGGTTTATTATTATTCCTTAGATACCGTCACCGTGATTACATATTTCAAAGTCTATCACATGGCTTTGGGTTTTAATCGTTGATTAAACGTTTTTAGCCACAAAACCGATGGATTTCATTGTTAATTCTGCTATATGTTTGTCCAATGGGAATAAAAGAAATAAGCATGATGAGCCAAGCTGCTGGCCGACACAAATATAATATATGAGTTAATAAATGAATTTCAACGCTGCATGCAAGCTGAGCATATATATAATAGAATTCAGTAAAATAATCAATCCCAGATGTAGTTGTTTCTGATTAATTAATGAAGTTGTAGGTAGCTTACTTTTACCTCTTTGATGGCGGTTGAAATATCCTTTTTGTTAACCCAAGGCTTGGTGTTATCATCTTCTTCTTTTACATGCCTTTGCTGTTCTCCCTACACATCAAGCAAGCAAGCAAGAAAATCTAAAGGAAAATCTGGGTTTCAACTTTCAGTTCATCATCTATCTATGATTGTTATCATGTTCAAATATTAAAAAATAAATTGAATTAATTTCCCCATAGATGAATTCTCCTTGGTTCATTAAAACATGGTAGATTTGTACTGTAAATACCTATGAACATGTACTGAAACATCAAGCTACCAGATAAGCTAGATCTTATAGTTACATATCTGGGTAAAAAATTAAACAATATTATCCAAACCAGACATATGTATGTCTTAAAGAACCCCAAAGGTTTTACATTTGATAGATTAATCGGATTTCAAACATATAGAGATATCTCACCTTGTTAATTACTACAAAATCATGGTTCTCTTCTCCAGCGCAGCTAGACTTGATTGTCTTCTCTTCTTCTCCAAGAACCGACTTCTCTGAATTGTTCTCCATTGTTGAACTGGTGGTTTTCTCTAATTTTCGACCTTAAAATACGTAAGAACATGGCATTTATATAAGGCGAAGGACAGCTTTGAGCTCTAGATTTTGACTTGAAAAAAACTACATTAAAAAATAATGATAATAAATTCAAACTATCTTTGTGTCTTACAATTTGCTATTCATCCATCGAAATGTCAAACATCCAGCTACCTATATTTTTTAGTTTAAAATCTTTTGATAACCATGAATCTCGGTTATATTTAAAATTAAATTAAATAAAAAAATTAACATTATTTTTTATCAACAAAATTGAATTCGAAAATTTATTTAAAAGACTTGAATTCTTGCCGCTCCATTGTAACATCTAGCTAGCTGTTTCTGTGGCTTTTCTCATACAATCCAAGAAGCTACTGTTTTCCTTCTTTCTTTTTTTTTCCTTTACAAAATTGTCTTATAAATCTATTATTTTGGGATAAAACAAAAACAGGGGGGGGGGGGTAAAAGATTCGTTCCCATTTCAACGTTTTTAGTGTAAAACCTAGAATCCAATAGTTACGTAATGAAGGTTCGTAGGAGCGTGCATAAGATGTCATGCGACCACCGAATTCGGCAGCCGTCTTTTTGACGGTGATGACCATAAAAACCTTAAATTTTCTTCAAATATTAGCCAATCATAGTTTGTCACATCATCTAATCACGCCGAAAGAATTGCGCTCTTATCGCTCGACTTATAAATACACACACTTTGAATGTTCTCGGAAGTGCCGGTTGATTATCGCTAGCTTCATTTTGGATAAATTTGCGATTTGGCGAACATGGTTTTCCACCATAAACCCAAATCAACTATATTTGATTCAAATGTAAAATTGATATTAGATGAAAAGATAGATCGATGAGTGCTATGAATAGTCGCACTTCAAACTCTTATGTAGTTTAAAAATTTCTTTATAATTTATATTAATGATTTATTTTCACATTTTTAAAATTTTTAAATTTTTATATAATTTTATGAAGTATAAAATTTTGCACCCTCTAACATTAAATTTTGTATTCGTCCCTGATTAGATGAGGAATTGAGATCGAAGTAATAATTGGGTTTTAGTATATATATATATATATTTAATTTGGTACATCCATCAAATAATCAAATGATAATTAAGCAATGACAACTGAATTTTATTAAAGAACAATTGAGATATCACAAATATAATGCACTACAAAAGAGGAAAATGGAACTATGTCCACAAAAAACTCATACAAAAATAAAATATAAAAATCAAATGTGCAAAGAAAAGCAAACTCTTCCCTTGAGATTGCCGTACATAATCAAAGAATCCAAAAATCTTCTTGAAATATTTTTTTCTATCTTAACGAGACGTTTTACGAGGTAAAAAAAGAGTGATAAACGAACTAAACTATCAGACAGGTTATTTCGCTACACAGTTCTGATTACATCGGCAAACAACCATCAGAGGGGATCAAAACTTTCTATGACCACCAGCAAACTCAAATCAGAAAAAAAACATCATGAGAATCTCTGTACAAGCACCAAACGGTCACTAAAGTATGCAAAATCGTGCCAAACAACAGAGAAAACATACACATAGTAAAAGAAAATGTATCACAAAAACAAAAAAAAAACGTGCCACAAGAGCAAAGGAAAAACATGCCACAAGAATAAAGGAAAAATATGCCACAAAAGCATAGATTTTTATTATAAAATAAAAAACTTTAAAAAATAAAACAAAAGTAAAATATAAAAAGCAAGCATCATTAGTCGGTAACCAACATTAAAATTAATGTTGTCGCCCATCTAACAAAATAAATATGTAAAGAGCCTAGCGGAGTTGGGGAGAGAGGAGAGGGAAAAACTAGGTTTAGATTTTTAATAATCAAATGATAATTTAAGATTTAACTGTTATTAAAGTAAATAATTTAATATCACCAAATCAAGCTATCTATTACTTTGAATTTAGTTATTTGATTTTAGTCTTAATTTGACCCATAATTTTGACTAAAATCTTTCATCTTATTAAATTTTAAGGTTACATTTTATCATTAGTCCTTATACTATACATTATTTCTATATTTAGTTTATATATATTCTAATTTGATCAATTCCATTCCGTGCATTTTTTCAAGTTTTAATATTTCAACCATATCCAAACAATATATGGTTGATGGGAGATTTGACTTGATATTTCACAGCTGCTAGAATAAAGTTTTATTTAACAATATTTGTTGTAAAATTGGATAGAGAATATTAATTATGTAATACCTAAATTACATGCATCTTTACATTAGAAGATAATAGGTAATTAAATACATTTAAATTTACGTCCTCTCAAATGTTATAATAACAATTATATGACAAAGGATAACTAATAAGTTAGCTTTAGTTTAATTATCTCTAATGAAAAATAATGGAAATTTTGATCTCAATAATTTTTATATCATAGCAGCCGTTGGCTCCATCAAATATACGTATTTTATTTACATCCAGTCATAGCCATATATACCAACGTCAGATTTTCTAAAAATAATTTAATAGTGTTTATGAAGGTCTACAAGTTTTTGAATACTATAAATCTATCAAAGTGGAAGAATTAAATACTGAACGACCTCCAAAGGCTTTGATTTGGGACTTCATTAGGGTTCTAAATCGAATAGAAATCTCACGCATTTTTTTTGTATTTCTATTTATGCTCTTATACTAAAAAGTTAAATTTAAGATTTATGGTTAAGGTTTAAGAAATAGTGTTTAAAAAATTAAGAGTGGAGTGTATTTTTAAGGTTTAGAGTTTATAATTTAAAATTATAGACTTATGATTTATAATTTAACTTTTAATGGTAAGGCAAAGTAAACAACAACACAAAAAAAATAAATGATTTTTGTTTTCTTTTGAATCAAGTTGTTATTATCATAAAAATAAGCCAATGGACGGTGATTTAAGTGGACGGATTTTCTTTTCTCCCCTACTTTAATTATAGAAATTAATTATGGCTCTCGATATATACGTATATATACCAAGTTGAAAAACATATTGGATCATTCTTTTTGAAGTAAAAGCTGTTTATCTTTATTGAAATATGAAAAAGAGATAAAAAGTCATAGGACAAAAAAACCAACAACCTAAATAAAAGTAAAAACAAGGCTAATCTCCCACGCAAACTGAGATGAACAGTATAGAGCAAGTTAAGAGAAGAAATTGGGGACTCTCAGAGTGAATGAAATTAAACCTCAAACAAAGAGATTTAGAAGAATAGAAGGGATATGACGGCTCAAGGCATCATTGACCAGCATCCACCAGAGCTCGAGCGACCACCAAAACTTCTTCAACCCAGAAACAATCCTCGTGCAAAGAAATTGCGCTATCTGGTTACTTCCTCTGGGTGTGAATCAGAAATGGCATTCGTTGAAGGATTTGGAGAGGCATTGAATATCCCATATAATGCTTTGAATAGCTGATTGAACATCTTCTTCAGAGAGTAACTTTTTAATGACGAACCTCGAATCACTCTCGAAAATGACCCTAGAGAGACCCAGATCCTTTGTGAACTGAAGACCATCTAATGCAGCAACGGCTTTCGCGGCGAAAACCGTGGCGAACATGGGTTGCACCTTGCAGCATGCTCCTAGCACCATTCTATGATCATCGCGGACAACAACCCCTAAGGATGCCTTCCGCGATGAAAGAGAGTAGCCAGCATCAACATTGATTTTTGTTACAACCGGAGGAGAAGAAACCCACGACGTCAAATGTGCTGCTGCTAGAGGAGTCTTATGGAAAGACAAATTCCCAAATTCCTGACCAAAACCAAGAACAGAGGTAACAATCGTATCAATAGTCTGGGTTTTTCTTTCGTATATTAATTTATTCCGCGCGTACGAAAGGCACCAAATTGCAATTGCTATAATTTTCATTTGATTAGAAGCATAATTTTGAAAGAGCCATGATAACCATTATGTGAAGCCAATATTAGAAGCTAACCTAGGCCATTGTATACCGAGTTTACTCTATACCTGTCTCGCCAATGAGCATTCCCGAACAACATGAGAAATGCCCTCTATAGGAGCTTTGCATCGCGGACAATTAGGATCATACATTATCCATTTAATGCATAAATTATGTAAAGTTGGGACATAGTTCCGTAGGCACTTCCACACTAGAATATGAATTTTAGGCGGACATTGCAGCTTTCATAGCTTTTGATAAATTTTAGACTCCCCATCATCTAACACCACTGGATCAAGTAGGTGCTTGTAACCACTACGAACGGAATATATGCCAGTTAACTCACTATACCAAACTAATCTATCTTCTTGTGAGATTGAAGGGAGGGGAATGCTTAGGATAGCATTTGCCTCCTTCAACGAGAAGACTGAGAGAATAAGATCATGGTTCCGTCGATGCTGATCAGGGAGAATTAGATCACAAACCTTATCCAGATAAGGAACTCGAGGGGAAGCAACTAATTGTTGTTGTGAATTAGGTAGCCAATAATCTGACCAGATAGAGACATTGAAGCCTGTCCTTATTCTTCATCTCAAACCAGCTTTAAGATGCCTTTTCGCACTCCAAATACTCATCCACACCAGGGAGGGATTATTACCAAGAGGAGAGTCAAGGAAAGTAGAATCTCTATAATACTTGGCCCGTAGAATTCTTGCTATTAACGAGTCTGGTTTCTCAACAAGACGCCATCGCTGTTTTGCCAATAGTGCAATATTAAACTTAGGCATGTCTCTAAATCCCATACCACATTCTCTTTGAGCATACTTAGAGTAGACCAGCTACACCAATGAATTCTCATTTTTTCCGCTGATTTTTGCTATTAGAATCTGGCCATCAGTGCCTCCAATTCCTTACAAAAGGTACTCAGCAAGAGGAAGCAAGACATGACGTAAGTAGGAAGAGCTTGGAGAACGAACTTGATCAAGACTTCACAACCACCCATTGATAAAGACTTGTTGCTCCAGTTATTAGTCTTCAAATACCTCTCCTTAATTTCACGGACTGCTTGTTTCTTGTTACGTCCAACAACTACTGGTAACTAAGGTATTTTTCAACATTTGATCTCTATCTAACTCTAAGAACCCGGCACACCTCTATTCTAGTATGATTCTGAACATTCACCCCAAAAAAGGCCCATATTTGTCATAGTTTACAAGCTGTCCAGAGCACGAGGAATAAGAGACAAGTAGATTTTTAATTCCCTGTGCACTTGAATTTGAGGCTTCTCCAAAAATAATACAATCGTCAGCGAATAAGAGATGTGTAACCATAAGAGCATATATGTTAATCCGTACCCCTTTTAAACTTCCAACTGTTGAAGCTTCTCTAATCAGTGAAGATAATCCTTCACTACACACTAAAAACATGTACGGACTCAACGAGTCGTCTTGGCGAAGGCCTCGATGTTGTGAAATGCCGGTACACCCCATGACGCAGCGGAAAAATTATCCGGTATAATCCACCAGTAATCCATGTACAATGGACGAATTCAGGGTGATAAAGGATGAAAATATTGCCTCAAGTAATCTGGAATTCCGTAGCGAGTATAGGAGAATCCAAATTAAATCCGAGTCATCACAGCAGCGTTCCAACCTCTACGCAGTCCACCCGAATAAAACGAACAATTTTTCACTTCTCTAACTATTATAGAGGATTTTTGGAAAAACTTGTGTTGGCTACTAGACCTTATGCCTTTATATAGTATTTAAAAACCTAATTCTAATTAAATTTAGATTCTATAAATATAAAATATATTTAACCAAATATAATTAAATATGTAGAATCTGATTCTATTTTAATTAGGTTTCTTTTAGAGATATATATATTTAATAGTATTTGAGAATTACAATAACTTATCAAATATTAACATATATATAAAAATGAAATTATCCATAATTACAATAATTATAACAATTTCGGTTTCTTATTAATTATGTGTACAACAAGTTTGTACACATGCTATCTAGTCGATATTTGTTCGTTTCAATCATAGGGTGTGAACCTTGTAGGTTAATGTAACGTTAGCAGTAATATCTAGAACAATTCTAATATTACAAGCAATGAGTGACATCTAGCAATACATCATTGCTACCTAAGTTACATGAAATCGTGGTTCGATTTAACCTTTTTTTCGTGATTAACTTCTTTTATGTATTTCATCCTTTTGTCCTCACATCTAGATCGAACACAAGTCATGGATTAGTCACACTTGTATAGTCAATCTAATGTTTCTTGATATCTTGAGTAGACTATTATAAACGAATAACTATGATATCCCATATCAATTTATTAGAGCATGACCATGCATTTTCTAGTCTCACTCAATCAAGTGGCCTATGATATTACTCCTATTATGTAGGAGAGACAAATCATATCTTGATCAACCATATTTCGCTACATAGATTGTGACATATCCAATATTAGTCTTTATAGTGTAGTCAGTTATGACACACGTTTGGCCATATCAAAATATGTCACTCACGATGTTGAAATAGTGATGATCTCAAGTTTGAGGATCATACATGTAGTTATCACCATAAGCAATGTTGTGACTGTCACATAATAATCCAAGAAACATGCTCATAGCGGGTCAGTCCAGTATGTCGTTTCCTAACACATACTTATGTATTGATTTTGACATCTCCATGTCAATGACAATACTTTGTCATCAATCAACTACATATTAGTCTTAATACATTATTGTTTTCCAAGCCCACAATAATTCTCGACTAAGGACATTCAAGAATAACTATATTATTCTAAGGACTTTATTATAATTCAGTTTATTTATAGATACACAGAATAAGACTAAAATAATAATAATGGCTTCTTATTAATAAAAAAGATAAAATAAGTATGTCTTTTACAACCATCTTATAATTGGTCTTTGGGCATACTCCAACAATCTCTCACTAGCACTAAGACCAATTACTCATGTATCTAATACCAAGAGACTTAGTGTGACGCTTATGCTTCTGTTGTGTTAGAGGCTTTGTCATTGGATCGGCGATATTGTCATCCGTTGGTACTCTGCATATTTCTATATCCCCTCGATCAATGATTTCACGAATGAGATGATAACGCCTAAGTATATATTTGGATCGTTGGTAAGATCTGGGTTCTTCTGTTTGTACGATGGTTCCATTGTTGTCACAACATAGATCTATAGCATTTGATATGCTAGGCACGAGCCCTAGTTCAGATATGAACTTTTTGATCTAAACATCCTCTTTTGCAGCATCATTTGCTGCAATATACTCGACTTCTGTCGTAGAATCTGCTACTGTATCTTGATTTGAACTTTTCCAGCTTACAGCACCTCCATTAAGGCAAAGTACAAAACCCGATTGCGATCGAGAATCATCATTATCAGTTTGAAAGCTTGAGTCAGTATAACCTTTTATACTTAGCTCTTCCTCACCTCCATACATAAGGAATGTATCATTAGTTATTCTTAAATACTTAAGGATGTTTTTTACTGCAACCCAATAACCTTCAATGTGATCTACTTGGTATCGACTTGTCATACTTAGTGCATATGATACATCTGGACGTGTACATAACATGACATACATGATAAATCCAATGGCTGAAGCATATGGTATCTTACTCATACGTTTTCTCTCTTGAGGCGTTGAATGACACATTTTCTTCGAGAACGAAATGCCATGTATCATAGGTAAAAATCATCTTTTAGATTCTTCCATACTGAATCTTTTCATTACTTTGCCTATGTATGTATTTTGACTTAGTCTTAGGAGTCGTCTTGATCTATCTCTATAGATCTTGACTCCTAATATGTCGGTTGCTTCACTCAAGTCTTTCATAGAAAATATTTTCCTAACCAAGTCTTTATAGACTGTAATGTAGGTATGTCATTTCTTATTATTAGTATGTCATCCACATACAATACCAAGAATGTGACGGTGTTCCCACTAGCTTTCTTGAAAACACATGGCCTATATTCATTTTTAATAAAACCAAATTCTTTGATTGCCTCATTAAAAGGAAGATTCTAACTTCGAGAAGTTTGCTTCAGTCCATAAATGGATCTTTGTAGCTTGCATACTTTTTGGGCATCTTTTGGATTGACAAAACCCTCAGGTTGTGTCATGTACACATCCTCATCAAATTTTCCATTAAGGAAAGCGGTTTTGACATCCATTTGCCAAATTTCATAATCATAATATGCAACTATTGCAAGCAATATTCGGATGGATTTAAACATAGCAGCAGGGGGAAAAGTTTCATCATAGTCTATACCATGAATTTGATGAAATCCCTTAGCGACCAATCGCCCTTTGTATGTTTGTATATTGCCATCCATGTCAGTTTTCTTTTTGAAAATCCATTTGCACCCTATGGGCTTAATTCTTTCGGGTGAGTCAACCAAGGTCCATACTTGGTTTTCTGACATGGAATCCATCTCGGATTTTATGGCTTCTAGCCATTTCTCAGAGTCTGAGCTCTCCACTGCTTCCTGATAAGTTCTAAGCTCATCTTGGTCTATGAGAAGAACATGTCTATGCAATGTAACTAGAAATCCATATCTCTCAGGCGCATTGTGTTCTCTCATAGACCTTCATAGTGGTTATGTTTCAAGAACGATTGGATATTCCTCAACTATTTGTGGGACTTGTTGTTGTTCAATCTCTGGTTTAGTGATTTGTGGTTGATCTCGAATTTCCTTAAGTTCAATATTTCTCTCACTTCCTTTTTTGAAAATAAATTATGTTTCGAAGAAGACTCTTGTTCGAGCAACAAACACTTTGTTCTCAAATGGATTGGAGAAATAATATCCTTTAGTTTCTTTAGGATATCCCACAAAGTTACACTTATGAGATTTGGGTTCGAGTTTTGTAGACATCTGATGTTTAACATAAATTCACATCCCCAAAATTTTCATAAAAGATATACTGGGACGCTTCCCAGTCCATATCTTATATGGTGTCTTTTGAACTGATTTAGACGGAACACGATTTAGTGTGAAAGTAGTTGTTTCTAACGCATGTCACTAAAAAGAAGTTAAAAGATCAGCATGACTCATCATTGACCGAACTATGTCTAACAACGTTCGATTTCTCCTTTCAGAGACTCTATTGTGTTGTGGAGTACCTGGAGGTGTAAGTTGTGAGACAATCTGACATCCTTTAAGAAGTTCATTAAACTCTAGGCTTAAGTATTCTCCTCCTCGATCTGATCGAAGAGCTTTGATACTCTTTCCTAGTTGGCTTTGTACTTCATTCTTAAATTCCTTGACCTCTTCAAGGGCTTCAGATTCATGATGCATTAGGTAAACATACCCATATCTACTGAAGTCGTTAGTGAAAGTAATGAAGTATTGAAACCCTCTTCTTGCTTGTGTATTTATTGGCCCACATACATCACTATGTATTAGGCCTAATAAATCACTTGCTCGCTCGTTTTTACCATCAAATAGTGATTTATCCAATTTTCCCATTAAGCAAGGTTCACATATATCAAATTGTTGGAAAACAAAAGAATCCAAAAATCTATCTTTATGAAGTTTTGATATGCGTTTCTCACTTATATGACCCAAGCGACAGTGCCAGAGATAAGTTTGATTAGAGTCATTTGTTTTTGATCTTTTCGTATTTATGTTATATATGAAATTATCTTAATCTAAGATATAGAAGCCATTGATTAATTAAGCCATACCATAAAAATATAATTGAGGGAAAAAGAACAACTATTATTCTTAATAATAATCTCAAAACCAATCTTATCCAAACAAGAAATTAAAATAATGTTTTTAGTCAAACTAGGTACGAAATAACAATCCTCTAAATCTAAAACAAGTCCACTAGGTAATGACAAAGTATATGTTCCTATAGCTAATGCAACAACTCTTGCTCCATTTCTCACTCGTAGGTCCACATCTCCTTTTGCCAATTTTCTACTCCTTTTTAGTCTATGTACATAAGTACAAATGTGAGAACCACAACTGGTATCTAATATCCAAGAAGTAGATGTTGAAATATTAATATCAATAACATAAATACCTGATCCGGACTGTCCATTTTCTCTTGCCTTTTTGATGTCCTCAAGATAGACATGACAGTTTCTCTTCCAATGTCCAGCATTGTTGCAATGGAAACACTTTCCTTCTTTTGCAACTCATCCTTTGGGTTTCAATGCAACCTTTCTTTTGTTGGGCTTTGGCTTTGCCTTGGTGTTGGGCTTTCGTTTTCTGTTATCCTTTCGGACCATTAAATTATGTTTGCAGCCAACCTTTTTCATGTTGTTTTCTGATGTTCTTAACAGACCAAGCAACTGAGGCAATAATTTGTTAATTTCATTCATATTGAAAATAAGAACAAACTAATTAAAACTATTTGGCAACGATTGCAGGATAACATCAGTAGCCAATTCAACACTTAGAGGGAAGCCCAACTTTTCCAGGGTCTGAATATACCCTATCATTTTGAGAACATGAGTTCCCACTGGAGTTCCCTCAACCATCTTGCATCGAAACAAAGCCTTAGAGGTCTCATACCTTTCTTGACGAGCTTGCCCTTCATATAATTCCTTGAGATTTTTAACCATCTCATAGGGAACCATGTCCTCATGTTGCTTTTGAAGCTCAGGGGTCATGGTCGCAAGCATCAAACAACCGACATCTACCATGTCACTTGAATATTTTTCAAAGGCTTCCAATTCATCTTTAGAGGCATCATCTTTTGGCTTTTTAGGGACATGTTCTTTGATGACTATTAATTTCCATTCTTGTTTAAGGACAATCTTCAAATTGCGAAACCAGTCAAGGAAGTTCAAGCCATTTAATTTGTCATTCTTAAGGACGGATCGCAATGATAATGAGTTTAAATTTTCCATATTAAATTTACAGCGATAAAAATATGATTTATAAGTACCATTTTATCATGTTTCTAAAGTAATAACATTCCCACTAGTAAAAAAAACTTCAAAATCGAAAAACTTGCTAAAAGTATTTCTAGTGGGTAAGGATCCATATTTCATTTCATTCTAAGTTAGCTTTGCCTTTACTCTTAGAATTCAATTATTTAGGTAAACAACACTTGCTAATTACATCTCATGTAATTCTTATATTTGATGAACAACTATTTGTCCAAAACAAAAGTTCATATGGTCTAATAGAAAGAACAATAATGAACAGTGCACCACGTAGGTAACTTATGAAAAGAAATGTGGTGTACTGGCACGCTTAAATACCAAGTCTTTCAAAGAACTAATCCTAGACATGTACTTTCGTATTGTTTTTCAATCACCGAAGTTCTTGAACAATCATTACTCTTTAGGTTTCTAATCTTATTAGAACAACCTAGTTTAACCAATATTATAACCAATGAATATCGTTTGCTTATTCTTCGCGTTTAACCAAGATAGATCTAAGTACTTTGCTTTGGCAAAACCTACATAGTACCGGCCGGGGTTTTAACGAGGGCTAATATTGAATAATCGGGTTTTTTTTATAATAATCTCACCATTTTACTATGATCTAATCATTTATCATTATGCTAAAACATATATTGCATCACATACATGTAAAGCAGTAAATATAAATGCAATGGTTATAGCCCTTAAAACTAAGGTGACCCATCCCAAGCCAATGGGAGAACCAAAATTACTAAAGATAGAACTTGCTTCTCAAGCACGTAATCCACCTTTGATCAACCCATCAGTATGCTTCTTTGGTCCACGCTTTCTCCGCAAATATTATAATTTTTCATAAACTCGTTTTACATACGAGGGAGTAAGATGAGAAGAGAATTACAATAGAAGAAAGAAAGGCACGACACGCAGGCCGTATTTATATAAAACCAAAGTAAATAGGCTATTTGGGCTATAACCATGCATTTCAAACACCATGCATATCATCCAAAACATACGCATGTTTTATCTCGTTAATTTTGGCACTTAGATTACTATAGAAAAACCTCACGATTTGATAACTTTTATCAATAGATTCGTGTTTTGGGGATTTTTCAATTTTTAAGGTTTTTCACTATGGAATAACCATTATTCCTCTGCCAAAAATGACCTGCTACCTTAACCGCATGTTCACCATGTCAACTATTAACATATGGTTATCAAAAGCTTACCGCAATAAACACATGATTAACACTTAACCATCAATTGTAAAAACTTGTTAAAACATATTAACATATTAATCGCGACTGGATTCAATTTCTACGTTTCGCACAAATATCGCATACTCGTCAAAACAACAAAAGTAAAACATGCATCTCATACAAAAATATCATCCAAATATTTAAGTCCGAATTCGTATCGTACAAGTGGCTCTGATACCACTGTTGTGAAACGCCGGTACACCCCATGACACAGCGGAAAAATTATCCTGTAATCCACCAATGATCCATGTACAAGGAACGAATTCGGGGTAATAAAAGATGAAAACATTACCTCAAGTAATATGGAATTCCGCAGTGAGTATAGGAGAATCCAAATCAAATCTAAGTCGTCACAACAGCGTTCTGACCTTTACGCAGTCTACCCGAATAAAACGAACAATTTTTCTCTTCTCTAACTGTTGAGAGGATTTTCGAAAAAACCTGTGTTGGCTGCTAAACCTTATGCCTTTATATAATATTTAAAAACCTAATTCTAATTAAATTCAGATTCTTTAAATATATAATATATTTAACCGAATATAATTAAATATGTAGAATCTGATTCTATTTTAATTAGGTTTCTTTTAAAGAGATATATATATATATAATAGTATTTGATAATTACAATAACTTATCAAGTATTAACATATATATAAAAATGAAATTATCCGTAATTACAATAATTATAACAATTTTGGTTTCTCACTAATTATGTGTACAACAAGTTTGTACACATTCTATCTAGTCGATATTTGTTCGCTTCAATCATAGGGTGTGACCCTTGTAAGTTCATGTAACGTTAGCAGTAATATCTAGAACAATTCTAATATTACAAGCAACGAGTGGCATCTAGCAATACATCATTGCTACCTAAGTTACATGAAATCGTGGTTCAGTTTAACCTTTTTTCGTGATTAACTTTTATGTATTTCATCCTTTTGTCCTCAAATCTAGATCGGAAACAAGTCATGGATTAGTCATACTTGTATAGTCCATCTAATGTTTCTTGATATCTTGAGTAGACTATTATAAACGAATAACTATGCTATCTAATATCAATTTATTCGAGCATGGCCATACATTTTCTAGTCCCACTCAATCAAGTGGCCTATGATATTACTCCTATTATGTAGAAGGGACAAATCATATCTTGATCAATCATATTTCACTACATGGATTATGACATATCCAATATCAGTCTTTATAGTGTAGTCAGTTACAACACACGTTTGGTCGTATCAAAATATGTCACTCACGATGTTGAAATAATGATGATCTCAAGTCTGAGGATCATACATGTAGTTATCACCATGAGCAATGTTGTCACATAATAATTCAAGAAACATGCTCATAGCGGGTTAGTCCAATATGTCGTTCTCTAACACATATTTATGTATTGATTTTGACACCTCCATATCAATGACAACATTTTGTCATCAATCAACTACATATTAGTCTTAATACATTATTGTTGTCCAAGCCCACAATAATTCTCGATTAAGGACATCCAAGAATAACTATATTATTCTAAAAACTTTATTATAATTCAGTTATTTATAGATACACAAAATAAGACTGAAATAATAATAATGACTTCTTATTAACAAACAAGATAAAATAAATATGTCTTTTACAATCATCTTATAATTGGTCTTTGAGCATACCCTAACACTCGAGAGGGTTGAAACTATTGACCAACAACACCATTAATAACCACGAAGTAGGAATCTGTTTCAATACACTGCATGACAGACTGAACCCATGGTGTAGAAAAATCGAGTCACAGGAGCATTGCTTTGGTAAATCGCCGCTCGACTCGATCATACGCCTTGCTCATGTCTGACTTGAGCGCGAATGAGCCCATATTCCCAGTACGTTTATTCTTTAAATAATGAAGAGTCTCATGTTGCCAGAACATTGTCAGTGATCAAACGCCCAGGGATGAATGCGCTTTGTGCCTCATCAATACAGAGGTGTAATGTGGACTAGAATTTGTTGGCCACCACCTTAGAGATTATCTTATACAGTACATTGCACAATGAGATAGGCTGAAACTGGCTCATTCGGACCGGATTGTTCACCTTCAGAATTAACACCATTCTGGTTTGGTTAATCTTAGCAATATCTTGCTCGCCATTTAAAACTGCAATACAATAAGCTGAAATTTTTGGGCCTATGATATGCCAGAAGCGTTGGTAAAAAAACAGCACCTAGGTCGTCTTCACCCGAGGCCTTTAGGGGGCACATTGATTTCAACGCTTCTAAAATCTCCTCCCGTGAATAAGGGCGCAACAAGGCATTATTAATAAACTGTAATGCAAGGTCGTACATTGTGAAGAATAGCCTCAAAAGAGATAGGGTTACTCGAAGTAAATAGAGAGTCAAAATAATTATTGGAAATGTCTAGCATATCCTCAATATCAGAACAAGAAATATCATTATCCTCAATCAACGTAGCAATTCGATTGTTTTTCTTTCGATATGAAGCAAACCTGCAGAAAAAAGTTGTGCTTTTGTCCCATTCCTTAATCCAGTTCGCACGTACCATTTGTTCCCAGTAAAGTTCATCCTTATCGGCCTCAATGTTCATTGCTAGTTTCACATCAACAATGTCTCCAAGAACCTCATCTGAAGGAAAGGCATTATTCAAATCAGATAAGAGTTGCTCAAGATCAGCGCATGTGATTTTCTTGTTTTTTCGAATCTCGGCAAACTAGGAATCTAAACCGGCACAAACTAATTTTAGTTTTATAGGAACGGAACCCCCAGTCAGGTTCCACAATCGGGAAACCTCATCTTCGCACGATTCTTCCAAGAACCAGGATGCCTCAAACTTAAAATGCCATTGATTGTACGCTGTCATTCTCGGACGTGTATTAACAAGGAGTGGGCAGTGATCAGATAAGGAATGAACTGGGTGCTCTAATCTAAAAGTGGGGAAAATGTTTCGCCAGTCATTGTTTGCCACCCCTTTATCAAGACGCTCTTTAGTAAACCACTGACCTGTGTAGCCTAGATCACTTAAATGACAGTCAGCAAGTGCCTCTCTAAAGCATCACATTTGTCTTTCTTTGCGATCCAAACCACCCCTCTTCTCGGTTGAATAGAGAAGTTCGTTAAAAAACCCCAATGACGAGCCAAGGGACGTTATGGCAGTCATCAAGATGTTGCAATAAATTCCATGAATCTTCTCGCAATCGTTCCTCTGACACTCCATAAAAACCAGTGCATCTCCAAGTCAGACCCTCAGAATCATCATTCAAAAGAATGTCAATGTATCATCGGGAATAAGAATAAAGTGTTACAAAACAACTTTCTTTCCATTTGGAAACCCACGCATCTTGCGAACTCTTTCCATGCGTGAACTGTACAAATTAGTTTCAATCAAAAACATCACCAAATGGTTAACGCCTCGCAAAAAGTTGCGGAGACTATCCGAGATTTCCCTTGCATTAATAGCTTATTTTCATATAATACAAGATTTTAGCTAATTTTTGTAGCTAGGGGTGCTTATCGAGTGAGTCGATCGCGAGTTGAGTAGTGCTCGACTCGTGCTCATTAAAAAATCTCGTTGCTTAACTCGACTCATTGCTCGATAAGCTTGATAAAATTTTGCTCGACACGTGCTTGTTAAAAAATATCGTTGCTCGACTCAACTTGTTGCTCGTTAAGCTCGCCAAAATTTTTACCTTGGTTTTTTAAATATAGGTAAAATCCAAAGATACTATTAGAGTTTGTTGAGTTGATCAAATGGGGGCAAATCACCAAGAGATGGTGAATTGGTAGTTTAAAAAATTGAAGGGTGCAAAAAGAAAACTAGAAACTAAAGACACAAGGATTTTAGAGTGGTTTTAGCTTCGAACAAGCTCTACATCCACTGCCCAGCACCCTACTGAGGATTTCAACAATTCACTAACTAGAATTCTTCCCATTTTCTCAGTTTAGGAGGAAACCGTTACAAACAATCAATCTTTCTACTCAAAGATTGATTCACTTCACTCTTTTACAAAGAGAAATAGGCAAACAATAAATAACCTCTCAAATAGGTGGATTTTTGCCCAATTACAATATATCACACTCCCCAAATTGATAAAAAGATAGAACAATGAAAATACACTCAATTGGGGTTACAAGTATTTGACTCTTTAGCTCAAGAAGGTTTGGATTTTGCTTGAATGTGCTTGGAAGTTGATTAGTTGGTTGTTGTAGCTTCATATGCTTGTATTTATACATTTTCATTAATTTTTAACCGTTGTGGTTGAAAACATAAATATAGACGTTGAGCTGCCTTTTTCCCACCATAAATGCACTTCTGCAACCACTTGTATCGGTACATGAACAACCGTGTCGATACCTGTCTCAAAATAGAAAGAGCCGTTGTGTACAATTTATACAGGGGTGTATCGATACGCGAGGAAGTGTATCGGTACGATCTCAATGTAAAACAAAGAGGCGTATCGATACGGACAAGGTCGTATCGATGCAATTTTTCTCACTTGAGCTACTGTCTAAACCTGTATCGGTACGCCTTGAGGGTGTATCGAAATGGGTCCAACGGCATTTTAAAAATGGTCTTTTCCAATAACTGATTCCAACAGCTAAGTCATTAAATGCTGATATTTGAGAAAATCTTTGAAGTGTATCGAAACACTTAGTGTCGTATCGGTATGCTATGCTTAAATATTAAACCTAGTATGAAGGCCGTATCGAAATGGATGTAACCGTATCGAAATGCACAAGCAAAATACTTAGCCCATATGAAGGTCGTATCGATACGGATGGAACCGTACCGAAACTGATGTTTACAATGGCTAATGTTTTAAAAATTGTATCGATACGCTCAGAGGCGTATCGATATGCCTGGCGTATTTCTATAGTTTGACCTTTAAAACACTTAGAAAAAAATTAGGGCTTTAAGTTTTTGACTTAGGATCAAATATGCTTTAAAATATTTGTCAGTTTGGGACACTTTAAAAATTTGTTTGCTTTACAATTAAGTCCTTAAAAAATATTTGTTATATCAAAATCAACATAGGTTTTACAATTTTCCCCCTTTTTGATATAACAAAACCCAAAGCAAATTTTTAAGTGTTTTGAAATTACCCCCTTAGAGTAAGCTAGGTTTTGAAATAGTTTGAAAATTTTAGCTTATACACATTCTCCCCTTTTTGTTAGATCAAAATCAGTGTAGAACAGCGTAAAGGCATAAACAAGATTAAAGCAAAATCAACCATAATATTCATAAAGCATTAAAGCAATAAGTTCAAGCAAACATAAATAATTATCCAAACTTCAAGTCCTAATAACATAAGCATAGGATTAAATTCAAAATAACATAGAATAAAAATCCTAGAATGATATGACATGAGATGCAATGTATGTCTATGGAGCATCCTCGTCCTCTTGATCTTCATCTTCGTCATGGGTTTGAGTAGCTTGAGATTGTCTCCATTCTCCATGAAAAGCCGTAAGAGATATGTTCATCGAACTTTGTTGGCTTTCAATGGCTTGAACTCGATCCTCTAAGGAAGTAAATCGATTATCAATATCCGTAAACTCTTCATTCATGGTTGTCTTCAATGAAGTGAATTGCTCATTGAGATAAGCCATGAGAGAATCCATAGCCGGTGGAGCTACCGAAGCTTGAGAGGCGGCTTGTTAAGGAGCTTCCGGTTCTCCAAGGATTGTATCATGTGGAAGCTTGGCGAGACGTAGCCACTCACCACTGAAATAGTGAAACTTTACACGAACAAGAGAGCGCTCATCAATGGGATATGTAAGAGGCTCAAGAAAGTCTTGCGAGCAATCGATCTCCAATTGAGTAAACAAGTAACTCAAAGTTGTCCCATAAGTGAATGATGAAACTAGATGGGTGTGTCGATGTTGGATGAGGTAAACTAGCTCCGCGAACATTATTTGAGCAAGATTGGGCTGCTTCTCGTCACAAAAGCATCTTATCCAAAAGTCGCCCACTTGTCGGATAGTGGAAAACTTACCACCGGATGGCTGAAACCACCAAGTGATCATGAGATGCAAGAAGCTATCATGAGCATCAAGAACTGTGACAGAACCGCCAAGAACGTGTCCCAAGGAGTCTTAAGGAAATTGGAACATCAATACAAAATACATAATTTCTTCCCCATTAAGAATGACTCAATAGCAATGACCTTAGAACGATCTTGATTGGGGATGCACTGAGCATTGGAAAAGAAGATCAAAATAAGGTTACAATACAAAAACCCGGTGATAGTCAAAAATTGAATAAAGTTCCAACGATGCAAGAGATGAAGATATTTGAACTTGAAGCGTTCAGAGTTTAAAAAAGGAACAGATGTTACTCTTTCGCGACAGATTTTGTAGTTTTGATATTGCTTGAAGTTGTTTAAAGCCGCCGGGGTTGGAAAACTTTATTGATAAATGACACTAAGGTTAGGACGTGTCGAATTGTCTTCAGTTGAAGACTCTCCAACCTCGTTTTTTCGACCTCTTTTTCTTGGTGCCATATCGAATTTAAAAATAATTTAAGGCACAAAACATATGTATGCATAAATTATCAAATTCAATCCAATACGTAATCCAAAATTCAAGGTATTATTGAAAAACATTACAATATAATTTTATAAAGATTTTGGTAAAAAGAAATCTGGAAAAACGGATTTAAAAGTATACGGTATATTTTTATATTCGAATCAACAATTTCGGATTTTGAAAGAATTTTTGCAAAAACTTTAAAACCCATACTATATGTATACTTTTTGTACAAAAAATAGTTTAAAAAAGTATACGAAACTAAACAAAAATAAAAAGAGAAAGAAAGAGTTTATACCTTGACTTAAGGAAATTGGAAGAATGGATGGATGATAATGCACCAATTTGATGAGAAATCTTAGACTTGGTTTGTTGAACAAAAACCCTCAAAAATTTGTGTGAAAACAAGAGGATTTGATGGGTATTTATAGTTGAAGAACTACGGTTTTAGATGAAAAAAGGGTTTAAAAATTTGATTTAAAGTTGGATACACATTAAATGCTCATTCAAAGAATCTGCGCCCACACGTACCGATATGCCACATGGCGTATCGATACAAGTGTATCGAAATACATGGACCATTTTGATACGGACTTACCTGTATCGAAACCTGTTCTTGAACCTGTATCGATACACTTGTGTTGATGAATGCAATCTAGGTTGAGTCAAGAATGGTGTATCGAAACACCTTCACCTGTTCCGATACGAATAACCCAAAAAATGAATTTTGGGCCACAAGTTGCTCAAAAGTTCGATCTTATTCTAACCGAAATGCATGTTTATGATGTATGAACAACATGAAGGTTAAGAATAGAGACAGGCTCCCCCCAACTAAAGGCATAGATGCATCAAGAGGCAAAATTACATAAACATGGCAATCAAATCAATTCAAGCAAATTATTTGGCCTTTTGAGACTCTAAAGGATCAAGGAAGGCTTGTTAAACCTAACTCTCTCCTAAGGGTCCAAAAACGTTCTTTATCTAAAGGTTAGGTAAATATATTTGTTAATTGGTTCAAGGTAACGACATACTCTAGAACTACATCATTTTCAAGACATGATCTCTAATGAAATGATGCCTTATTTCTATGTGTTTGGTTCTAGAATGTTGGATGAGATTCTTAGTGAGACAAATGACACTAGTGTTGTCACACTTAAGGGGTATGGTATCTACTTCAACACCATAGTCTAAGAGTTGTTGCTTCATCCAAAAGACTTGAGCACAACAACTCCCTAAGGATATGTACTCCACTTCGATGGTAGATAAGGCTACGCTATTTTGTTTCTTAGAGAACCAAGATACGAGCATACTACCTAGGAATTGGCATGTTTCGGAGATACTTTTCCTATCTATCTTACATCCCCCATAATCCGCATCTGAGAAGGTATGAGGATTAAAGGAGGAATCTCTAGGATACCAAAGACCTAAACTAAGTGTATCTCTAAGGTATCTAAAGATTCTCTTAATGGCTACTAGGTGCGATTCTCTAGGACTAGCTTGAAACCAAGCACACAAGCAAACACTAAACATGATATTGGGTCTACTTGCGGTAAGGTAAAGCAAAGAGCCAATCATTGAACAATAAAGCTTAGAATTGACACACTTACCTCCTTCATCTTTATCAAGCTTAATAGATGAGCTCATTGGAGTGGCTTGAGGTTTTACGTTCTCTAAACCAAGCTTCTTGAGTATATCATTGATGTACTTGGCTTGATTGATGAAGGTGTCATCATTCTTTTGCTTGATTTAGAGCCCCAAGAAAAATAAAAGCTCCCCCCATCATGCTCATCTCAAATTCACCTTGCATTAGCTTAGAAAACTCTTGGCAATAAAACTCATTAGTAGAGCCAAAAATAATATCATCAACGTAAATTTGAACTACTAAGATGTCATTGCCATATCTTTTAATGAAAAGTGTAGTATCCACCTTGCCTTTTTCAAAACATTTTTTAATTAAAAAGTTTGAAAGCCTTTCATACCAAGCTCTAGGAGCTTGTTTTAAACCATATAAATCTTTGGTGAGTTTGAAAACATGATTTGGAAATTTTAAATTTTCAAAACCCATTGGTTGTTCTACATACATTTCTTCATTTATAAAATTGTTTAGAAAAGCACCTTTTACATCCATTTAAAAAAGCTTAAAATCATGAAAGCATGCGAATGCAAGAAGCATCCTAATAGCTTACATCCTAGCTACTGGTGCATATGTTTCATTGAAATCTGTCCCCTCTTCTTGAGTGTAACATTGAGCAACAAGTCTAGCCTTGTTTCTCACTATGTTACTACTCTCATCTAGTTTGTTTCTAAAGACCCATTTAGTTCCTATTGTAGATTGATTACTAGGCCTATCAACTAATGTCCATACTTTACTTCTCTCAAATTGATTAAGTTCTCTTGCATGACCAATATCAAAAAATTATCTTTTAATGCTTCTTAGGTAAATGCAACATTATTCATAAGTTTGAGAGAGGATCTAGTGGTTACCCCTTTGGATGGATCACCCAAAATTTCACCATCTTTGACATAGTTGAACTCCCTTGGGTAGGTGACCTCATTTTCCTTAAGAGCCATGTTCTTCAATGCTTCAAAAGGTGGATTTTGTGGTTCCTCTTCTTTGCTTGGAATCTCATCCACCTTTGATGTTTTTTCTCCATCAATGGCTTCAATGATCCCTACATCATCATCATCACAAAAATCCTTCCTTGGAAGGAGGTTATCATCGAAAACAACATGTATAGACTCTTCTACAACCAAAGTTCTTTTATTAAATACCCGATAGACTTTAGAGTTTAAAGAGTAACTTAGAAAAATATCTTCATCACTTTTGGTATCAAATTTACCTAAATTATCTTTTCCATTGTTTAAAACAAAATATTTACAACCAAAATGGTGGAAATAGCTAATGTTAGGCTTTTTGGATTTTAAAATCTCATAAAATATTTTCTTCAAAATAGGACTAATCATTACTCTATTAATTATATAGCAAGCCGTATTAGTGGCTTCAGCCCAAAAATATTTAGGTAAATTATTTTCACAAAGCATGGTCCTAGCTATTTCTTCTAAAGTTCTATTTTTCCTCTCAACTACCCACATTTTGTTGAGGAGTACGAGGAGTCGAAAAATTATGGCTAATACCAATTTCATTACAAAATTTTCAAAACCCATATTTTGAAATTTGGTTCCATGATCACTTATAACATGTGAGATTTTAAGATCAAGATCATTTTGGGTGATTTTTGAAAACGTGATGAATTTTTCTAAAGCCTCATCCTTAGTACTTAAGAAGAGAACCCAAGTGTATCTAGAATACTCATATACTAACACATATACATATGACTTACCACCCAAGCTCATAGTTCTAATTGGCCCAAAGAGATCCATATGGATCAATTGTAAATATCTATTAGTAGAAACATCATTAATGGATTTAAATGAGGTTTTTTGTTGTTTACCTTTAGCACATGCATCACAAATTTTATCTTTAGAAAAATTTAGTTTAGGTAAGCCTCTTACTAGATTTAGGGAAACCACTTTCTCTAAAACACTAATGCTAGCATGTCCTAGTTTCCTATGCCATAACCATGTATCATGTTCATTATGTGCCACAAGGCATGCATTCGATGTATGTATGTCATCTAAATACACCATATAGATATTACCTATGCGATGACCTATGAGCATTATCTTATTAGTTTCAATGTTCATGATTTTACACCCATTAACATCAAATAGAACATTAAAACCCTTATCACATAGTTGACTAATGCTCAACAAGTTATGTTTTAGATCATGGACATATAAAACATCTTCAATGAGTATAGAAGAGAGATTACCAATAGAACCAATACCCTCAATGTGGTTTTTGGAGTTGTCACCACTCTACCACACCTTGGCTTTAGCTCCACGAATCTACTCTTGTCATCGGTCATGTGTCTTGAGCATCCACTATCAAGGTATCATGTGTTTTTTCTTGAAGCTTTGGCCTTGTAGCAATGCTCCCCCTGCAAACAAAGAATTAATTCTTGACTTTTGGTACCCAAATCATTTTGGGTCCATAAGTATTAGCTCTCAAAAGCTTGGTTCCCTTAAGAATCCAAGAAGCAATAGCATTCATATTGTTAGAAATAACAAGTTCCTTAGGAACCCATACACTTCTAACTCTTTTTTTAGACTGCTTTTGAAAGCTTTTTTGTTTGGGGTTAAAAGGCTTTCTCTTAACATATTGGGTTTTTGAAGAACTTTTTTCAAAAACACTTTCCCAATAGTAAGAGAAGTTTTAAGATTATCCACCTCATTTGTGTGATAATCTTGGAAATCGGAAAGAAGTTTTTCTAAATCAAGATTTTTCTTTTTAAGTTCATTTGAAAGATTTATCAAATATAAAACTTTATTTTCTAATTCCGAGTTAGTTTCTAAAAGAGAATCATTTTGAGTTTTCAAATCGGAAGTAGTTTTCTTGTTTTTCAAAATTGATTCTTTAAAATTTTCAACTAACTAATCGTAAACATCTTGCAACTCATCATATGCATCATATAATTCATCATAAGTAAGATTAAGAGATGATGAGTTAGAGTTTACCATTTGGTCCTCCTCAAAGGCCATGAGGCAAAGATTGTCCACCTCTTGCTCCTCCTCCTCGGATGATTCTTCATCACTCAAAGTGGTAAGTTGGGCCTTGAGCTTCTTCTTCTTCATGAAGCTCTTCCTTTTGAGTTGGGGATACTCGGTTCGGATATGCCCCGGCTTCTTGCACTCATAACATATGAGTTGGTCATTCTCTTCTTCTTTGTCTTTGTTCTTGAAGTCTCTCATTCGGTTGAATTTCCTACCCCGGTTGAACTTCATGAACCGAGTGAAGTGCTTGGCTAACATGACCATCTCTTCGCCTTCCTCCTCGCTTGAATCGCTCTCATCAAAGGAAGATTTGAGAGAAATTCCAAGCTTATTCTTTTCATTCTCTTTCTTCTCTATTTTCTTATCTTATTTCTTATTCTCTTCTTCCCTTCCTTGCTTTATAATCTTATGAGTAGGGAAGGATCCAACAAAAGCATCAAGCTTGAGAGTCTTCAAATCTCTAACTTCAATGATTGACGTTCTTTTGCTATCCTATGATTTCGAAAAAGAGTAGAGGAGCTTCTGGACTAACTTATCTTCAGGAATGATCTCACCGAAGCTCTTGAGATCATTTACGATGACGGATAAGCGGTCGAAGATTTTCGTTATGCTCTCATCGGCCTTCATCTTAAAATTCTCATAACTAAGATTGAGAAGCCCGATCTTTATCTCCTTGACATCGCTTGTCCCTTCATAGGTTGTCGCAAGTGTATCCCATACTTCTTTTGCGCTTGATATTGATGACACTTTCGAGTAGATGTCCGGTCTAAGAGAGCAAAATAGCATGTGCAAGGCCTTGTCATTGACTTGCAATCTCTTTCGATCATCTTCACTCATTTTCACCTTTGTCTTTGGAATGAGTATTCCTTCTCCATCTCTCTTCATAGGAATTGTTAGTCCATCTTCTACCACATCCCAAAGTAAGTAATCGTTGGACTTGATGAAAAGCCTTATCTTATTCTTCCAATAAGGATAGTTATCCCTATTGAAGAAGGGTGATTTGGTGATCGATTGTGACTCGTACATGCTTGGCCCGGAGGTGGATGCCATTGCTTGATGTCGGTTGATCGAACTCTTCCAAGGATCTCCTCAAGAGGGTGTTAATCCTTCCAGTAAGTGTAGCTCTGATACCAATTGTTGAGTTGATCAAATGAGGGCAAATCACTGAGAAGGGGTCAATTGGTAGTTTAAAAAATTGAAAGGTGCAAAAAGAAAATTATAAATTGAAGACACAAGGATTTTAGAGTGGTTCAAGCTTCGAACAAGCTCTACATCCACTACCCTAGCACCCTACTGAGGATTTCAACAATTCACTAACTAGAATTCTTTTTTTTCAGTTTAGGAGGAAACCGTTACAGACAATCAATCTTTCTACCCAAAGATTGACTCACTTCACTTTTTTACAAAGAGAAATATGCAAACAATAAATAACCTCTCAAATAGGTGGATTTTTGCCCAATTACAATATATCACACTCCCCAAATTAATAAAAGATAGAATAATGAAAATACACTCAATTGAGGTTACAAGTATTTGACTCTTTAGCTCAAGAAGGTTTGGATTTTGCTTGAATGTTCTTGGAAGTTGATTAGTTGATTGTTGTAGCTTCAGATGCTTGTATTTATACCTTCTCATTGATTTTTAACCATTGTGGTGGTTGGAAACATAAATATAGACGTTGAGCTGCCTTTTTCCCACCATAAATGCACTTCTGCAACCACTCGTATCGGTACACGAACAGCCGTATCGATACCTGTCTCAAAATAGAAAGAGCCGTTGTGTACAATTTATGCAGGGGTGTATCGATACGCGAGAAAGTGTATCGGTACGATCTCAATGTAAACAAAGGGGCTTATCGATACGGACAAGGTCGTATCGATTCAATTTTGCTCACTTGAGCTACTGTCTGAACCTGTATCGGTACGCCTTGAGGGTGTATCGAAACAGGCTAACGACATTTTAAAAATGGTCTTTCCCAATAACTGACTCCAACGGCTAAGTCATTAAATGCTAATATTTGAGAAAATCTTTGGAGCGTATCGAAACACTTAGTGTCGTATTGGTACGCTATGCTTAAATCTTAAACCCAGTATGTAACCGTATCGAAACGGATGTAACCGTATCGAAATGCCTGAGCAAAATACTTAGCCCATATGAAGGTCGTATCGATACAGATAAAACCGTATCGAAACTGATGCTTACAGTGGCTAATGTTTTAAAAATTGTATCGATACGCTCAAAGGCGTATCGATACGCCTGGGCGTATTTCTATAGTTTGACCTTTAAAACACTTAGAAAAATTTAATGCTTTAAGTTTTTAACTTAGGATCAAATATGCTTTAAAATATTTGTTAGTTTGGGACACTTTAAAAATTTGTTTGCTTTACAATTAAGTCTTTGAAAAATATTTGTTATATCAAAATCAACATAGGTTTTACAGAGTTCAATATAAACATAGAAATTCAGAAGAAAAAAACGTAAGGTCTGAGGAGATAAATAAATGAACTTGTCATGACCGAGTTAGAGATAAAGTCGATATTCGAGTGTGAGACTCTTTTTAGTTTCTCAACAATCTCGATGAACAGCAAATGAGAGTGCCTTAAGAATTTCGGAGTTTTAACTTTCAATCGTATTTTTTTTATATGGGAAGTAGAAACTGAAGACTTTTCCTATTTTCTACTTTTATATTTAATGTAATAATAAATGAAAAAATAAAAACTTTAATAAAAAAAATGAAAGACTTATTATTATAATTCAATTTCTTTTTAGTACAAATTAACTTTTTAATTCTCGGGAATACAAAACATTTTGAAAATTTAAAACTAAAATTTTATGGGTAAATTATCTAATAATTCACTGAACTTCTTTAGAATTTTCGAGTAGTATTTAAACTTCTTGGAACATAATTTTTTAAGATGGCCACCAAAAAAGCATAAAATTATTTATAAAAAAATAACGAACTGCTAACGAGCTTATCGAGTTAGGTTGGACCTTGCTCGACTTGACTTGCTAAGATATCGAGTCGAGCTCGAGTTGAGTCAACTTGGTCGAGCTTAATCAAATTTTGACAGAATCGAGTTTAAATTTTTTGCGAGCTGCTCAATTCAATAAGCACCCTACTTGTATCATAAACTTTCCAAAACTTTTACTTTTTTTCTCTATATAAATTCAGATATTTCGAGAACCCAACTATTACAATTTTTCTTTGAGCAAAACTATTACAACTTTCTGTTGCCTTTTAAACCTAAATGTACCATTAGAAAAATTGATGATGTTCTCGTAAGAGACATGAGTTTAAGTCCTTGTCTATATGGTGTATGTGTATTGTCAAAGAGTTAAGAATATCTATGAATATATACTACCTTGTAATTGTAATCACTCATTTTTGACCGGGTTTTAGTGTTATTATAATAGTAAAATTATATATATAAAAAAGGCAAAAAAATAATAATAATAATAATAATTAAAAAAAATCGAATCAAAAAAAAAAAGGGAATTTGCGTGGAGCAGGGTGCTCCACGTCACCCACCAATCCATCTCAATTGCCTATAAATAGGCACCCCAATTGAATTGCAAGACACGCCCAAAATTGAAGAGAAATTGGCAATTCAATTGCCATCAATTCATAGGGGCATGGCCGGCCGCAAGGCTGGCCGGGGTTGGGGGCAGTGCCCTCGACCCCAGTTGGTTCGATCCAATATTCGATCGGGGTCCTATTTTAGGTCCGATCTAGTTAAATTTTTGGAGGGGTCGCGGTAGATCTCGGCGGAGTTCGTCGTTCGAGCTCCTAGTTAGGTATATTTTCTTACCTTTTTTATTAGTGTTGTAATTTTTACAATTTAATGAAGCATCAGTTATCTTAAAATTTTAGTCTTAGTTTTTATTTTGTATATTTATGTTTTAGATTAATATTTAATATGTTTTAAATTTGTGTTGCATATTAATATTTTATTTATGTTAGATATGTTTTTATTTATGAGTTAGATTAATATTTATTTATGTATGTTTTAGAATAGTATTTTATTTATGTTGAGTTTGTTTTTATTTATGTGTTAGATTAATATTTAATATGTTTTAAATTTGTGTTGTATATTAATATTTTATTTATGCTAGATATGTTTTTATTTATGAGTTAGATTAATATGTATATATGTATGTTTTAGTTTAGCATTTTATGTTTGATTAGTATACATTATGTCAATATTTATTGTATTTAAATATTTTGCCATGTTTTATATTTTTGCCACTAAGATTGCATATGATATATAAATTGTCAATGCGGTGCCCTTTTATCCGAGCGTAAACGGGCGAGATCGCGTAGTGATAGTGGTTGGGCGTTTATTCTCGGATAACGGGGCCTTTAAAATTTATTCACAATTATGACTGAATTTTAAAATAATCGTCACTCTAATCCGGAAAATCCAATATTAATAAAGCGGTAATTATTAAAGTACCAATTTTGGGCGGCGTGGGGTGCTAATCCTTCCCCATCCGTAACCGACTCCCGAACCCTGTCTTTTGAATCTTTGGTTTTATGGTGTCCGGCCTACCTAAGTGGCCGGTGGCGACTCCATTTTTATAAGGTTTTTGTAAACCCCACGGAATAAATATTTTATATCCAAACACCTTTCAAAAATCCTTCGAAAACACAATCCACGTTTTTATTTAGCGATGAGAAGTATCAGAAAAAGACATCGCTACAGATGGCGACTCCGCTGGGGACATTTTTGTTTTTCAAAAACAAATGAGAGTCAAGCTTTTAAAATAATTACCGCTTTACTAATATTGGAAATTCCGGATTAAAGTAACTATTAAATTAACATTCGGTCATAATTTGCGTTTATTTTAACGCATTTAAAATATGGCATATAAACCCGTCTTTTTAAGTGGGGAAAACGCTAATGCTTTCGTGGAGATATCGTTCTCCGTATGGGCCTAGCAAGTACCTTGGGGCTCGAGTACCTTATGCTTTCGTAAGGATATCGTTTCCTTCAGACGGGCATAAGCGAATGGGTCCCCCCCGAATTGAACCCGGTTGAAAGGAGCCTATAATGGGTGATGATCGGGGGCCTTGCTACCCTTAGTAGGGGACAGCAAGGACAATTCGGGTACCTCCCGCATCAACACCGCATGTAGAGAACATAGAAACCCACCTGTTAGAGCCATGCGGATAACCTTAGGTGTTTTGGACTAGATAAATAGGTCGTTTTGTTTATTTACCTTATTTAATTTGTCCTTTTATTTATGTATTTATTATTTTTATCCGGGTACTAACTCATTTTTTTGTTTTTTATTTTATTTTTTTACACATATTTTTGTTGCATTATCATTGCATCCACATTACATAGGCGTTGATTCAAGTGGTTTGCCCGATTAGAAAATCTTTCATCATGGAAAAAGGTGTCTTAGGAAGGACAAAGATCGATCGATCGATCACGTGACATCGGTCGAGATTACTCAACAGATCCGGCGTAACAATTTGCGAACAGCGTGTAGTGCCAAAGTATACACACGAGACCTAATGGTGGACATACAACGAGCTACAAGGTGTGTGAATGACTTAGCTACGAAGCCACGACTCTCCGACCTTTCATAACCCCGGACATGGAAGAAGCACCAAGGTTTATCAAGTTGCTCAGAGTCTGTCGAGGAGGTAGGAGGTAGAGCTAGAGTTTATGTGTAGAATTTTATTTTGTAATTAAGACTTTGTAATAGACTCTTTTTGTAATAGGGACTCCTTTTGTAATATGGATCTTTTTGTAACTGGACCCTTTAATTCCCATGAAAGTCGTTCGAAAGGGTGATTACCAGCGGAATCAACGCCTTTATTTGCATTCATGTTGCATATCATGACATGGTGTTGATTCAAGAACAGTTCATTAAAAGGCTTTCAAAATAGAAAAAGTCTGCTTTGCCGGGGACGATAATATTACAGTATCAAGTTAGGTCGAGCAAAGACCAATCGCGAAAGAAGACGATGCGACAATAAGGCACGTCGACGCATGAAGATTGATCGGGGCGCGAGAATCCTAATTTTAAATCTTCACATTTGACCATTTTTAAATTCTCAGATTTTAATTTAACTCAAAACAAAAATTAAAAATATTATTATTTTGCTTTGAAACTTCTTCTCTCATAAAACTTTCAGAAGAATAATAATAACAAAAAGAAACCTAAAAGTTTCATTTTTAAGTAAGTTAAAATTTTTAAACCAAATGATCTTTGAGAATTTTAATTTAAACCCTAAAATTTTTAAAGTACTCCCTTAGGACCGATAGAATCCATCCTGTTTAGGCGTATTATTCGTTTGCACCGAGTAAAAGATCTTATCTCGCATTATGCCCGCACTTGTTGATGTCATTTTTAGAAGCCACAAAAATAAAGTTCATGACGTCACAAGTCCATAAAATAAAATAAGAAGAGAAGACGAAGTCATCCATCATCCTCAAGACGACGTCGAGACACATGGAGCATATGTTTTGCTTCCAAGTCAAGATCTCGGAAGGAAGCTAACTGTCACCTGTAATTCATTATTAGTTTCTTGCAACTGGACATTTTTCTACTTGATTGAAAGTCTTTTAAGGACTGTTCGAGAATCAACACCGCATTTGCATTCATGCTTTGCATTGCATTACATTGCATTGCATTACATTGTACAATCATGACATATTTTACACCTTGCATAAAATTTTTGAGGGTAATCCAAAGAACAATTAGAGTTTTATCATGAATTGAAGACACTCAAAAATCCAGATCCGAGCAGTTAAAAGATGGGCTCGAGGAAAAAAGAGAAAACAAGAAGTTTGATGTCTGTAATGCAAGAAAACTCTGTTTGAACCCTGGGTTGGTCGTTCCTTCGAATTCCAAAGATTCTCAGATTTGCACATGATGATGGAACAAGATGCCTCAAGATTCACGCGCCATATTCGCAAAAGATGAAGGGATGCATTAAAAATTACCGATCCACTACTTCCCCGACAGTCTAGTAGGACCTACCGTGATATGATGTGCTTTGGACCTAGCACTAAGTCGTCGGTATCTCTAGGGTACGAAGATGAAACCTGATGAAAGCTTCAAGGAATGTGCTTTGAGGTGTCTGTGTTTAGTGACCCAAGTGCAACCCCCGTAGATGAAGAGGAAATTGACTTCTATGCCATCTTTTATATTTATTCTTTAATAATATGCTCGAGAAAATGAAGGTCAGCTTTGAGGACTTAATGACAGTCAGAGCGAGAAACAAACATGCACTCCGGGACCTTAGTTTAAAGACCAGACCTGCCTAGGAGCAAAAGGAAACATAGAGATAAATTTGTATCACTTTCAAAACATTGAGGCACTGGGGCATGATACTAAGAAATTTGGGGTCGTTAAAAAATTAAGAAGCTGGTCGATAAGGGAGTCGTGACAAGATAGTCATCCATCGATGGAAAAACAAGAAAAGAGGCAAGCCTACACTACCTTGGAAGGGGCAGAATGAGTTAGCACCCTGGAGATAATCCAAAGGTCCCTACGGTTTTCTCATCATTTCACAAAGAAATTATCAACAACAAAAAAAAATCATTGTTTATTAGAATTAAAAATCACATTTCCATTTAGAAAAACATATTTACATTCTTGATTCTTTAAACATTTCATTTTTATGGGGTAGTCTTCCCATATGCATATACACACATTTTTGAATGGACATATGTATATATCATTTCTATACAGTCCTCGGATTTTGAATGCAATAAAGTACATTTGCTTCAAAACCCAAAGATCAACTCTAAGTTGCATATATTTAGAAGAGATTGAATGTTGTGGTGATACTGTAAATGTGAGTATCTGCTAGTTTACTTAGGCCAACAGAGGAACAAAAGCGAGTGTTTAGACAATGGGCAATTCCCATTTTAAGAATTTATCTTCTCGGGCACTTGTCGTTTAAGATCCTTGAAGCGAAAGTTGACCCTAAACCTCTACCCTCGAAGGCATTCTCGGGACATTTGTGAATATGTCAACGAATGGTGTTCTTTTACTTTACCCAGAAGACATGGATGAGACCATACAGTTAGATGGGAAGATCAGAAAATCATCGAAGAAGAAAGTGGTTGAAAACATGGATATGTCCAAATGAAAAACCAAAAAGAAGATAAATGGTAATCGAAAGGTGAAGCAATCGGATCGAGTAAATATCGAAGAGCTACAGAGAGGCAATTAACTCCGAGCGGAAGATCGCATCAATACCAATATAGATCCGTGTTGATTCGAGGATACATTCATAGACTCGAATAAGAAGAAAGAGATTCAATGCTAAAAACCCGAGTGAACAGTCTAAAAAAAAGAAGAAAAAAGAAGAAAGAAAAAAGAATACAGTCTATGCTTCACACACAGATCAAACAATACAAGAACGAGACTTCAACTATGAGCAAGAGGCGAGAAGGAATCCACATTTCAAGTAAACATCAGTTTTGAAAATTAGTATAGAAGCTCGAATTGAAGCCAAGTCAAGACAAGTCGGCTGAAGATCGCCAATTTTGAAAAAGGAAATGACCTCTAGGGAAAACCCAAAAATGGGCAGTCTAGAGTGATCCCGAAAATAAAAAAAGAGTAGTCTACCCGAGCCTCTTTGCATCAATATCCAGCCAAAATACATTGATCTCAAGGTACAAAAGAAGGAAGTGACCTCTAGGGTGAAAAACCCAAAAATGGGCAGATCTAGAGCGATCCAAGAGAAAAAGTGAAAAGAAAAAAAGAGAAAAAAAGAAAGAAAGAATAACATTTCATCTTGGCGTGCCAATCACAAGAATTTCGAAATGTAATCGTAGTCCTTCAAGAAATCTCGGATTCGAGGAGTTTTGAAGGATCAAACATTCTTGGACGAAAAACGAACATCGATATATAGCCGTAATGCAAGGCAACATACAATAAAAAGAAAGGAAATGAACTCTAGGGTGAAAACCAAAAACGGGCGATCTAGAGTGATCCAAAAGAAAGGAAGGAAAGAACAATGGGCATATCCAAGTTACACAAGTACAAAAATCTTTGTTTTTCACTTAACCATAAACCAAAGGCCTACATTACAAGCCCCCCAAATACCATTACGGTCATCCATAGATATCCAAGTTGAATGAGAAATGTCTTGATTTTATTCCGCCTATAAGGGTTAACTTTTCTTCAAGGAACGTCAAACTTGAAGTGCTTGATCGACACCCAAATGAGGGAAGGATGGGGCATGGTGAGATAGTGAGATTAAGAGAGCCACCTTAAACGGGTAGAAACTAGGTAGGGTTGTTCCTCTCAAAAGCCTTTTAGACCGAAGAAACTATACATTGGCATATATCTCCACAATGGTCAAGATCTTCTAAATATGCGCTTCATTAGAGTTGGTCTCGCAACTTGAAACAGATGCGCTATGGTGTTTGATATTTGAGGGGCAAACATGTTTTAAAAGGTTTGACATTTTCTCCCAAAGTTATGATGTTTACCATTTGTTCCAAACAATGTTTTCAAAATGTCCAAGTTGTGATTTTCGAAATGACTGTTATCTTTTCAAACAATCATTATTTTTTGAAATATACACAAGTAAATTGCCTTTTACTTTACTTTAAAAATGAATGATGATGAGATTTAAAGCATAGGGACCGAGAGTTAGTTCCGACGAAATGCTACGAGAAGATCAAGGAAGAGCTTAAGGGATGGAAGCATCTTGGCCCACAGTGACTAGAAATAGATCAAGGCTCTATATGATAGGCGAGAAAAATTCAAAGCAAATGGAGCCCGTGGTTGAATGGGGCAACGCCAAGCCAAGAAGATGACAAGGGTTCATATAAGAATAATATAAGAACCAGACGATCATTTATGATGGCGGGTGATAACTCTAAAGACAAGAAAGCCTTTCGCACAAAAAGTACCTGACAAATGCTCCCATTTTAGTCGCGCGGTGCACAGTCGACCCACTAAGCGATCTTCGAGAATTCAATGGGATGTGTCTTTGGGCAAACACGATGAGTCAAGAAAAAGGAGCAGGCCATCTACTACCTAAGCGGAAATTCAATGATTGAAAACACGGTACCCGCTTGGTCAGAGAAGCTGTGTTGTGCTCTAGTTTGGGCTACCAAGCGGCTCGAGACAAGTACATGTTGTACCATACTACCTGGTTGATATCCAAGCTAGACCCATTAAGGTTCCTAATGGAGCGCGCCGGCACTAACGGGAAGGATGGCTCGATGGCAGATGCTCTTATCCGAATTCGACATCGTATATGTTAATCAAAAAGCCGTAAAGGGGAGTGTCGTAGCGGACTTCCTAGCTAGTCGTGCTTCGGATGACTATGAGACATTGAACTTTAGTTTCCCAGACGAAGACTTGATGTGCATTACAACCGAAGAAGAGATTTCAGATGATGAGTCATGGAAACTTTACTTCGATGGAGCCTCCAACGCCCTCGGACATGGGATAGGGGCAGTGCTAATTTCACCTGAGGACGTCTATTATCCTTTCACCAGCAGATTGGAATTCTTCTGCACAAACAATATAGCTGAATACGAAGCTTGCATCATGGGACTGAACTCAGCCATCGAAAGAAAGGTTAAGGAACTTCGAGTGTTCGGAGATTCGTCCCTAGTCATTTACCAATTGCGCGGGGAGTGGGAAACCAGAGACCCGAAGTTGGTCAAATATCACAAATTAATCCAAGAGCTCGTCAAAGAGTTCGAAAAGGTCAGCTTCAATTACCTGCCCCGAGAAGAAAATCAGATGGCAGATGCATTGGCAACCTTGGCATCCATGTTTAAAACAAACACCGGGGCAGAAATGAAACCCATTAAGATGCAGACGTTTGAAAAGCCTGCTCATTGTTGTAGTATACAGGAAGAGATTGACGGAAATCCATGGTACTATGATATCCTACAATATGTCAAGCTTCAAAAGTATCCAGAAGGGGCAAACGATAATGACAGAAAAGCGCTCAGAAAAATGGCAACGAAATATGTCCTAGATGGGGAGATCCTGTATAGGAAAAGTCATGATCAAACATTGCTGAGATGTGTGGATGCCCGGGAGGCGAAGGAAATCTTAGCCGAAGTACACATGACGGGATCTGTGGAACGACGCCAACGGGTTTTCTATAGCTCGGAAAATTATGAGATACGGTTATTTCGGTTGACCATGGAGGGGATTGCATCGATTACGCCAGAAATGCCACAAATGTCAAATTTATGCTGACAAAATTCATGCACCCCCATCGCCTCTACACACCATGAATTCTCCGTGGCTTTCGTAGCATGGGGCATGGACGTTATCGGGCAGATCCATCCGAAGGCCTCCAATGGGCACCGTTTCATTTTGGTCGCCATAGACTACTTCACCAAATGGGTAGAGGCAGCGTCTTACGCCAATATCACCAGGACTACAGATTTGTAAGTTCTTAAAGAAGGAAATTATTTGTCGATACGGATTGCGAGAGAGGATCATCACCGATAATGCTTCCAATCGAACAACAAAATGATAAAGGCGTGTGCACTCAATTCAAAATAACACACCATAATTCCACAGTCTATCGTCCTAAAATGAATAGAGCAAGCGGGAAGCGAGCAAACAAAAATATAAAGAAGATCATAGCGAAGACTACGGATACCTACAAGGATTGGCATGAGAAGTTGCCTTTTGCCCTTTTCGCCTATAGAACGTCCATCCGCACATCAACGGGGCAACGCCTTACTCCTTGGTGTATGGTACCAAAGCAAGACTCCCAATTGAGGTAGAGATTCTGTCCCTCCGGGTCTTAAACGAAGTAAAAGCTGGAAGAAGCTGAATGGGTACAGGCGGACTCGACCAACTAAATCTCATTGACAAAAAGACTAAAAGCCATTTGTCATGGTCGGATGTACCAAAAGTGGATGGTGCAGCTTACAACAAAAAGGTGCGCCCAAGAGAATTCAAAGAAGGGGATCGGTACTCAAAAGAATCCTCCCTATCCAGAAAGATTCTCGAGGAAAATGGATGCCCAATCGGGAAGGACCATACGTCATAAAAAGGCCTTCTCGGGAGGAGCACGATCCTAACAGAAATGGACGGGACGAGCTGAAAAATCCCGTAAATTTCGATGCCGTCAAGAAATACTATCTCGGAAAAAAATCTCTTTAAAGTGAAAACCCGAAAGGCGCTTTTTTAAAATTCCAAATCATAATTGGAGGAAAAAGAAAGGTCGAGATGGTTGAACTTGGCGGTGAAGCGGGTATCGATGCCCGTAAGAAAGGAGAAAGTGAACGTCAAATAAGGACCAAAACAAGCCCACCAAGATATTGAATCTCATACATCATGAATAGTCGGACATCACTAGGATTAGGAGCATGTCAATTCATTTGTCAACATTTTTGTTTTCATCTCGCATGTATCTCCGCAGATCCAAAGAGACATCGAAGACCATCACGGTGTAAATCCCAAATGAGAAGACAATGTTTTACATACAAAAGACACATGTTTTCAAGCTCTAGAGAGAGTTTCTATATAGGAAGAATCTACCTCTCCAAGGCTTCAGAAGCTGAAAGTTCTATATAGGAAGGGTGAAAGCTCAAGGTGAAGACTCATGATTCTATATAGGAAGAACTCCCAGTCAAAGCAATTCACCTATGACACAGGGTTATATAGGAAACCTGTTGTGTCAAGAGCAAAGAGTCTTATATAGGAAAGACTCCGAGCTTCATTGTCTTAGGGCGAAGGGTTACGTGTCGAAAAGAACACTGTAGCTCAGAGATTTCAGACGCCAAAAAGTTCTATATAGGAGGAACCGATGGCTCCAAGGTGAAGACTCATGATTCTATATAGGAAGAACTCCCGGTCAAAGCAATTCACCTATGACACAGGGTTATATAGGAAACTGTTGTGTCAAAAGCAAAGAGTCTTATATAGGAAAGACTCAGAGCTTCATTGTCTTAGGGTGAAGGGTTCTGTGTCGAAAAAGAACCTGCAGCTCTGAGACTTCAGACGTCAAGAGTTCTATATAGGAAGAACTTACGAGCCTGAAGATTCGGCCAAGGAAGAGCGGAAATGTCCAAAAGAATTCGTTTTTCCAAAGCTAAAAATCAGAGCGAATGGTTCAATGTCGAAAGAGCCTGTAGCTCCAAGATCGAAAGGTGACGAAGTTCTATATAGGAAGAACTTACGAGCCTGAAGATTCGCCAAGGAAGAGCGGAAATGTCCAAAAGAATTCGTTTTCCAAAACTAAAAATCGAGCGAAGGGTTCAATATCGAAAAGAGCCTGTAGCTCCAAGATCGGAAGGTGACGAAGTTCTATATAGGAAGAACTTACGAGCCTGAAGATTCGCCAAGGAAGAGCGGAAATGTCCAAAAGAATTCGTTTTTCCAAAGCTAAAAATCGAGCGAAGGGTTCAATGTCGAAAGAGCACTGTAGCTCCAAGATCGGAAGGTGACGAAGTTCTATATAGGAAGAACTTACGAGCCTGAAGATTCGGCCAAGGAAGAGCGGAAATGTCCAAAAGAATTCGTTTTTCCAAAGCTACAAACAGGGAAGTCTGATAAAAATCAGAGCGAAGGGTTCAATGTCGAAAGAGCTGTAGCTCCAAGATCGGAAGGTGACGAAGTTCTATATAGGAAGTACTTACGAGCACGAAGATTCGCCAAGGAAGAGCGGAAATGTCCAAAAGAATTCGTTTTTCCAAAGCTACAATGAGAGCGAAGGGTTCTGTGGTCGAAAAAAGAGCCTGTAGCTCCAAGGTCGGAAGGTGACGAAGCTCTATATAGGAAGAACTTACGAGCCTGAAGATTCAGCCAAGGAAGCGGAGATGTCCAAAAAAATTCGCTTTTCCAAGGCTACACAAACCAAACAGGAAGTCCGATAAAACTCCAAGATCGGAAGGTGACGAAGCTCCATATAGGAAGAACTTACGAGCCCAAGATTCAGCCAAGGAAGAGCGGAGATGTCCAAAAGAATTCGTTTTCCAAGGCTACAAACCAAGAAGTCCGATAAAATGAGTGCTTTTGATCTTTGCTTTGTCCTCGTTTCACAAGAACAAGCAAAAGAGGGCAAATCTGTAATCACTCATTTTTGACCGGGTTTTAGTGTTATTATAATAGTAAAATTATATATATAAAAAAAGGCAAAATAATAATAATAATAATAATAATTAAAAAAATCAAAAATCAAAAAAAGGGAATTTGCGTGGAGCAGGGTGCTCCACGTCACCCACCAATCCATCTCAATTGCCTATAAATAGGCACCCCAATTGAATTGCAAGACACGCCCAAAATTGAAGAGAAATTGGCAATTCAATTGCCATCAATTCATAGGGGCATGGCGGCCGCAAGGGTGGCGGGGTTGAGGTAGTGCCTCGACCCCAGTTGGTTCGATCCAACATTCGATCAGGGTCCTATTTTAGGTCCGATCTAGTTAAATTTTTGGAGGGGTCGCGGTAGATCTCGGCGGAGTTCGTCGTTCGAGCTCCTAGTTAGGTATATTTTCTTACCTTTTTTATTAGTGTTGTAATTTTTACAATTTAATGAAGCATCAGTTATCTTAAAATTTTAGTCTTAGTTTTTATTTTGTATATTTATGTTTTAGATTAATATTCAATATGTTTTAAATTTGTGTTGCATATTAATATTTTATTTATGTTAGATATGTTTTTATTTATGAGTTAGATTAATATTTATTTATGTATGTTTTAGAATAGTATTTTATTTATGTTGAGTTTGTTTTTATTTATGTGTTAGATTAATATTTAATATGTTTTAAATTTGTGTTGTATATTAATATTTTATTTATGCTAGATATGTTTTTATTTATGAGTTAGATTAATATGTATATATGTATGTTTTAGTTTAGCATTTTATGTTTGATTAGTATTCTGTTATGTCAATATTTATTGTATTTAAATATTTTGCCATGTTTTATATTTTTGCCACTAAGATTGCATATGATATATAAATTGTCAATGCGGTGCCCTTTTTTATCCGAAAGCGTAAACGGGGCGGATCGCGTAGTGATAGTGGTTGGCGTTTATTCTCGGATAACAGGGCCTTTAAAATTTATTCACAATTATGGTGAATTTTAAAATAATCGTCACTCTAATCCGGAAAATCCAATATTAATAAAGCGGTAATTATTAAAGTACCAATTTTTGGCGGCGTGGGGTGCTAATCCTTCCCCATCCGTAACCGACTCCGAACCCGTCTTTTGAATCTACGGTTTTATGTGTGTCCGCCTACCTAAGTGGCGGTGGCGACTCCATTTTTATAAGGTTTTGTAAACCCCACGGAATAAATATTTTATATCCAAACACCTTTCAAAAATCCTTCGAAAACACAATCCACGTTTTTATTTAGCGATGAGAAGTATCAGAAAAAGACATCGCTACAGTAATCACCTTTAGACTATTAAAAAAAATTCTCTTGACTTTTATATTTTCTACGTCAATTTATGGATTTAGTCCATGCTGCGATTGAATTTACAAACTTTTATTTCCGTCTTTCTTTAATTATTATTTTAGTCTTTCAATTATGTTAAATTTTAAGATTTAATCTCATCAGTTTAATTAATTATTTTATTATTAATAAGTATAAATTGATAATATCATTAGTTGATGTTGGTATAGTAAATACGTGAAAGGTATTTTATTGCTATTTAATTACAAAGTCAAAGTCACATGAAAATTTAATAAATGATATTTGATCAATAATAAACTTACATTTTAAATTCTTTGATAGAACTAACAAGAAAAGTTAAACTCAATATTAGAGAAATGATCAAATTATAGTAGAAAGACTAAAAACTCACGGTAGAAAAAAATGATAAAGTTAAACTAAAGTAACATAATATGTGGACCTAAATAGAAAAGAGTAACATAATATGTGGACCTAAATAGAACATAATATGTGGACCTAAATAGAAAAGAGTAATGAAAAGTTTTGGTTCACGAGTCCACCTAATGTTTCCTGGTCAATTAATTTGATAGATCACCATGACTTAAGCCAACAACAAATCAAAGCACATTGATTAATTATACAAAGAAGTAAAATTTTCCTCATTATTACATAATTTCTTGTAGAAGTTGGATTCATTGGATTTGAAAATCTTGGTAAATTTGAATATATTTTTTCTGTTTACTTAAATAACTAAATTTGAATATTAGTAATAAAAAACCTTTATAACTTGAGGGGAAATCATGTTTCATCACAGATATTATAATTCGTTGCTCTCATCTTGGTCCAAGCAGTAAACACTTTGGTATTACTTAAGTAGGTCTCAATTTCAAGACCTTGTTGCACTCCATTGACCGGAAAAGCTATCCCACCCAACCCTACTGGTCCCAACAATTGTTGTGGTGTATATGCCTCTTCTAGATATTCTTTGACCCATGCCAAGGCCTAGCTTTCTCTGTAAGTCCCACTTTAGTTATTTTTGGGATGCTTGGTTGGATTGGAGCGATAAAACCAAATTAGATAAGTATTTTTGTTTCGGAATTCATGTCAAATAAAAACTTGATAAATCACTATATTCGTAGACTGCAACTGTTATGTTAATACTAAAGAAATGCAGTTTTTTTTTTTATTGCACCAATTGAATCAGCAAGACATTGACACTTATCAGGTTGGGATTTTGATCGTTCTAGGTAAAGGGGACCCCTTAATGAATGCCCGGAATAGAGTGAGGCCTTGTGAAGGAGAAGTGTAGGGGACTTCATGTGCTGCACCTCTAACCGTAGCATATGTCAAAAACGTCACATTTTTCCCATTCCTTGCCTGCCCAAATGATTGAGTCCACCCGCCAATCTGATTTTGAGGCTATACAGAATTAGAAATCCAGTGAAGGGAACATAATTGAAGTTCACGGTCTTAACTCTTGACCTATTATATTTGCATACCTGCATGGTGTCAAACCAGGGAGCATAGTTTCCCAATGGCACGTATTTCATTTCTTTGGCAAGCATGTTGGCAATTATCCTTGTTTGTGTTAATGGGATTTTTGAGTCTTGATCCCCACTGCATTGAAATAGCTCAACTTTTCAGTCAATAAGCCGGGAGAACATAAATCAGAATCGTTCTTTTTAGACACCAACAGGCCCCTCAGGTGCACTCGTATGTGTTGCGCTCCCAGTCTGAATCTCAAGAGGTGCACCTAAAGGTGGTCAAACCTTAAAGAATTTTTGGGCAAAAAGGACAATTCTGGTTTATGTTGTCACGACATGGCCTGACGGGTCATGACACAATGTTAGGCTAATGGAGCTTGAAAGAGACCATAAATTTTTTTGACTTACTTGAACAAGAGAATTGGAATACCGCTTCTTAGAAGTTTCAATAGAATAGGTATGATATTGATTCCTAGGTTATCTCTTTGATAATAAGGCCTGCAATGGAACAGAATATGTTACCAATATTCACACATTGGAGCAAGAATGAATTTGTTAAGGAAAATAAAGAGAGACCCTCCACAAAATTCCCAAGCATCAGGAAGATGAGTTGTGTTTGCATGGAGTGCTTCTTGAACTTGGGGCTTGTTAAGGTATCGATGTATCCTATCTTCAATACATGGATCACCGGGGATGACTGATTTCACCGGAAGCTGCCAGAGCCAAGAATGATTAAAGATTAACATACAGTTATACTAAAATTAATTGAGATTCCTTGGAGATAAATGCAGCACTTACCTCTGCATGTCGTGTATCGAATTTCCATAGAGACTGCCCTAATGAACTTGTTGATGTGCAAAGGGGCAAAATCAGATCACCGGAGTCGGTAAACTCACTTATTTCGTTAGCTTCTTTGCTTATCACATCTTTGCATTCTTTGGATATATTCTGACGAATCAACTCTTTTACGTACCTAGGGCGACTACATACCGTCTTTCGCTGCATAAACAGCTCATCCGAAATGACTCCATGTGACCAAAGGAACTCAGTGTTATCAATACTGATTTCCCAGTCCAAAAGAGGATTTCCCAACTGCAGCAATAGGGGGGGGGGAGCAAGAGAAATGTTGGATATCAAAGTATCATAAAGCTGAGAACAGTTTATAAGCAATTAGAGATTAACTGCAAGAGCTTTGAGCTTGATTGGTCTCCAATTGGAACGTTTATTGTAATCCAGCACTAAAGCAGCAAGCTGTGGTACATAGTGACCTGCAATTTTGTTTTGCATTTAGCAGAGACCAATTATGCTTTACAAAAATGAGCCAAAACGGAGTAAAGAAAGTTTACCTGCATAGCTTTCCCCAGTAAGGAACAAATCAGAGTTCCTATATTGAGGGAATTCTTTGAACCAGTTAACAAGAAATTTCAGATTCTCCTCGGCTAAAAAGGGCACAAAATCAGTGCTCTGAGTTAAACTCTTAACCAATTTGCCTCATTTCATGTTAAATTTACCTGTAAAGGTATCATTGACGCCGATGTAATCCGAGCTAGTATTCGAGTACGAAAACCCAACTCCAATCGGACTCTCAATATACAAGATGTTTGATTCTGTTCAAAAGGAAAATGAAAACCAGTGGCTTGACAGTAATATCAAGTACTCCAAATAATTTACACCATACTAAAAGATTTTACCCAAATTCCATGAATATTGATTCTTGACCAAGTTTCCATCTTCACCTGGCTGGAAAGGACCGTGTTCCATAAATGCACCAAAGCCAAGAGATGAACATCCAGGTCCTACCCCCAACAAACATAATAAACAAAAGCTGCAAATAATGTCTAAAACAGTGGTGAATGTGATTATACCTCCATTGAACCATAAAGTTAAGGGATGTAACAGTGGGTCTGCAGCATCCACTTCCACAAAGTAGTAGAACAAAGCTCGACCATGCTTAGCATCTGTAACAATGTAACCAGAGTAGTGCTTAAAAGAAACATTGGCAGGTTGAGCCGGCAGTCTTGTTATCAGCTCCGCAGAAACCCTGGAAACCAGAAACAAGCAATAAATAACAGTGAAGCAAACCAAGGATTGCATCTTCTTTCATGCCGATAGAGATCAGTTGAAGTGAGGGTAAAGCTTATAGGATGGATAAACAATTGTTATATAATCCATTAATTAATGTAGCTTTCGCTTTTGCCATAAAAATCTAAAAGCACGGGTCACTATTCTTAGTCACATGTCTCCAGCACTTTGTCGAAAGAAACGAATCATAGAGGAATCCAAGTGTTGGTATTTACTTTTTAGGCCATATCGCATCATGTTCAAAACTCAAAAGAATGATTAATTAAACTTTAGTATAATTTTTTCCAATCAAATAATTTCTTTTCCCATTTGAACTTGGCTGGCTGAACCAAATTACTCTCCAATAAGTAATAATATCCATTTTGAAGCTCAAAACACAACTCTCTAAGTTTCCCACATTGAGCTGATTTTTCCATTTTGGGTAAAAAAATCACAGGGTCGCTTTGTAATTCTACCTTTTTTTTTACTATAAAATTTAAACTTGAATTTTTACTTCTACTTATATAACCCGAAAATATAATACTTCTCCGTTTAATAAAAAAAATATACAGCAGGCTTTATTATATGATAAAGAGTTAGTGTTTATTAGAGCTCATGGTCACGGATAGTTTGTTGGATTTGATTTAGTCTAAGCTTTAGAAAGCCCATGCCATAATAAGGCCCAATACTGCATTATCTAATCCAAACGGCGCCGTCCCTCCTCCACCTCATTTAAGGCGGTAGCGGCTAAAGCGAAGATCTATCTATACTGCCCTCTCTCTTTGTATTCGTCTTCCCCAAATTTTCAAAGTTCCAACCATAACCATAACCATAACCAAGCCAAGCCAAGCCAAGCTCTGTTTGGTAATATTTCGAAAACACTGCCATGGCTATGCAAACTGGAGTAGGCTTTTCGAAGATCTTGATCCTAGCTAGTTGTAGCGAATGTCTCTTTTCCACGATATCGCTAAAATAAAAACGATGGGGTTTTCGAAGGATATTTTTGAAAGGTGTTTGGATATAAAATATTTATTCAGTGGGGTTTACAAAAACCTTATAAAAATGGAGTCGCCACCGCCACTTAGGTAGGGCGGACACCATAAAACCAGAGATTCAAAAAAAGACAGGGTTGGGAGTCGATTACGGATGGGAAGGATTAGCACCCCCACACCGCCAAAATTGGTACTTTAATAATTACCGCTTTATTAATATTGGATTTTTCGGATTAGAGTAGCGATTATTTTAAATTTCGGTCATAATTGCGAATGTATTTTAAGGGTCCCGTATTGCGAGAATAAACGCCCAACCACTATCACTACGCTTGATATCGCCCGTTTACGCTCGGATAAAAGGACACCGCATTAACAATTTATATCTCGATATGCAATCTTAATGGCAAAAATATAAAACATGGTAAAATGTTTAAATGTAGTAAATATTGTCATAACAGAATATTAATCTAACATAGATGATATTCTAGACTAAAACATGCATATACATATTATTCTAAATAATAGATAAAAACAACTATCATATGTCAAAATAACAAGGCAGGAATAAGTACATATATACGAACAAGTATTTCAAAAAGACATGCATACTGGTAATAGAACATATTTCAACATACACGGGTCCACATGTCGTACAAAAAGGGTAAATACACTAACATGTAACCCTAAAAAAGGAAACATACGAATATAAAATACAAAATACGCCATGTACGAATTAACTAAAACATAACATGCTTGATACGAATAACCGGATAAAAAACATAAATATTATACTTAACACATATATACATAAAAACATGAAATACGAGTCATATACGAGGGGCATAAAATAAAATAATATCACTATATGCGATTATAATACGAACAATAATATTTACAAAGAAGAAGACAGGATCAAAATGAAAGGAAAACGAAAAATCGGTGGTGAAATTAAAGAACGATAATATGTAATTTAGGGACAAAATTGCAAAACAAACAAAACCTAAAAGGACCAGAACTGTAATTAGACCAAGGAGCAGACCCAAAGTGAAAAATTCAAAAATGTGGGATGATTAAGGACGTAATTTTACCATTTAGAAACTGGTTCGGTGTAATTTAGTGACAAAATTGTAACCTTTTGAAACATCAGGGGGACTGGGATTGTGATTATACCATGCGGCAAGACAAAAATGAAAATGTTGAAAACGCGGTGGGATTAAGTGTGTAATTTACCCATTTAACAAAATAAAAACAACTATAAAAGCCCCCCTTTAAGGCCGAAATCAAAATTTTGGCCATTTGATTCATTTTCTGTTTTTGAGTTTTTGTTCTCGTTTTTTCTCTCATCTTGTTCATATAATACCCGAATCCGCGGTGGTCGTCGCCGTGTTCTCTCGCGCGCCGCCGCCTTAAACTTAACCGGCGCCGACGAGCCTCCAAAATACACCAAAACAACCCCCTTGTCGTCCTCAATACGAATCCGTGGTTGGATTCAGATGATACCCTTTTTTTACCCTAGATCTAAGAAATACGAACCCAAAAAAAATATTTTTTAAACCAAAACACAACTACAAAGGGTATTCTCTTCCCTTTAGTTCACTAGATCTGGCTTGAGAAGCCGAAAGGCTTGTCATCGAGAGAAGGAAGACCCACAGACAACGCCGGTAAGACTACTTCTCTTTTGTTTCTGTTTTTTTATTTCTATTTCGTATATGCATGTAAAGAAACAAGTAAGAAAAAGAGACAAGTGTTTACCAATGGACCCCTTTTTTGATTATCTCGACTGGTTACAAATTTTTGGTCTTACAAGATCTCTGTTCTCTTTTTTGTTACTACTCTCTTTTTTTCGCTCCTCTTTTTTTTGCTCCCAATCCCCGTTACAAAAGCCCTGTTTCATATATATTACTGCCTCTATTTTTTGGTTGCAAGTTGCATCTTCTTTTACAGATCTGACATTTTACTTGTTGTCTTTGGCATAATCTGAACGCGGGGACTGAATATCAGCGCGATGGCGGTGTGGTCATTTCGCCGAGGCGAGCAGCGTTTTCGGCCGTTAGATCAGATCTGATCTAACGATTGAGATGGCTTGAAGAACGATCGGCCTGGATGAAGCCTCGATCTGATGAGACGGCTTGAGATTTCGCCACGTGGAGCTCCGCAATCGAGGAGTCGAACGCGTGGATCTTACTGTGGCGTGGGATATTAAAGCGTCCGCGTGGACCACACGTTCGCGTGGCACTCGAACGGTCCATACGCGTGCGAGCACGCTACCGCGATATTTTTGACTTCCATTGCATCGTGGCTGTTGGATTAGATCTTGATCCAACGGCCCACAGTTACCTGCACATTGTAATTAAATGGGATTCAGATTTGGGCCAAACGGGCCTTGTAATTGGATTTGTAATTGGACTGTAATTTTTATTTGGGTTTAATATATTTAATTTTTTCATTTTGTCATTAATAATAATAATAGTATAATTATAACAGCAATACATATACATACGAAAATATATACTTATATTATACGATCATTAATTAATATAATATTCTAGTATACGTACGTATAATCATACATATAATTAACATAACATCTAAATATTAATCAAATACGCTCATACTCTAGATACATACGCGACATACATATACCCCTAATACGTATACATAGCTTATACATGCACACACCACCTTATATTGGTAACATTCATATAATAAATATACATGCAATATTAATATATTTACAAGTGAAAATGAGTGATTACAGTTGCCCCTCTTTGCTTGTTCTCATGGAATGGGAAACAAAGCAAAGATTCATAAGCACTCATTTTTATCAGACTTCCCTGTTTGTAGCCTTGGAAAAACGAATTTTTTTGGACATTTCCGCTCTTCCTTGACTGAATCTTCAGGCTCGTAAGTTCTTCCTATATAGAGCTTCGTCACCTTCCGATCTTGGAGCTACAGGCTCTTTCGACATAGAATCCTTCGCTCTCATTTTTATCGGACTTCCCCTGTTTGTAGCTTTGGAAAACGAATTCTTTTGGACATCTCCGCTCTTCCTTGGCTGAATCTTGGGCTCGTAAGTTCTTCCTATATAGAGCTTCGTCACCTTCCGATCTTGGAGCTACATGCTCTTTTCGACATAGAACCCTTCGCTCTCATTTTTTTATCGACTTCCTGTTTGTAGCTTTGGAAGAACGAATTCTTTTGGACATCTCCGCTCTTCCTTGGGCTGAATCTTCAGGCTCGTAAGTTCTTCCTATATAGAGCTTCGTCACCTTCTGATCTTGGAGCTACAGGCTCTTTCGACATAGAACCCTTCGCTCTGACATCCCGAATTATGAGTCATTTCTTTCACTTTGAGACAATAAAGCTTGAAGTCCTTCCTATATAGAACTCTTTGCTTTCAACGCTGGTTTTCTTTATATAAAACCTTTCGCGCCATCGATGGATTCTTTCGACGGGAGTTCCTCCTATATAGAACTGCTAGTCTTCAAATCCTGGAGCCGTCAGTCCTTCCTATATAGAACTTTTGGCGTCTGAAGTCTCAGAGCTGCAGGTTCTTCCTATATAGAACCTTTCACTCTAAGACAATGAAGCTCGGAGTCTTTCCTATATAAGACTCTTTGCTTTCGACACAACAGGTTTCCTATATAACCATGTGTCATAGGTGAATTGTTTTGACTGGGAGTTCTTCCTATATAGAATCTCATGAGTCTTCACCTTGGAGCCATCAGTCCCTCCTATATAGAACTTTTTGGCGTCTGGAATCTCAGAGCTACAAGTTCTTCCTATATAGAACCTTTTACTCTAAGACAATGAAGCTCGGAGTCTTTCCTATATAAGACTCTTTGCTTTTGACACAGCAGGATTTCCTATATAATCTTGCGTGTCATGGGTGAATTGCTTTGACTGGGAGTCCTTCTATATATAAATCATGAGTCTTCACCTGAGTCGGTCTTCCTTCCTATATAGAACTTTCAGCTTCTGAAGCCTTGGAGAGGTGGATTCTTCCTATATAGAAACTCTCTCTAGAGCTTGAAAACATGTGTCTTTTGTATGTAAAACATTGTTTTCTCATTTAAGATTCACACCGTGACGGTCTTCGATGTCTCTTTGGATCTGCAGATACCTGTCTGAGACGAAAACAAAATGCTATGACAAATGAATGAATTGACATGCTCCTAATTCTAGTGATGCTTGACTATTCATGATGCATGAGAGTCAATCTCTGGGTGGGCTTGTTTTGGTCCTCATTTGATCTTGACGTCCGTTTTCTCCTTTTTTACAGGCATCGATACGCCGCTTCACTGCCAAGTTCAACCATCTCGACCTTTCTCTTTTTTCAATTTCGACTTGGAATTCTAAAGTGCCCTTTCGGGTTTTCAATTTAGAGATTTTTTTTGAGAGGGGTGCCATTCTGGTTTTCACCCAGGAGATTTCTTTTGTTATCTCGTGTGCCTTCCTTGGGTAGATAGGACATGTGCCATTGGTCATCCTACCTAGTTGTTTAAAGCTTCTCACCTTCCCTAGCCATTATGTAGGGAACTGGAGGGCGGAGTTAACATCGTTTTCTTTGATCACCTGCAATTTTCAAGGTTAAATCATAGTAATGCTCCGAAATCTCTTGTTTCATTATAAGCCTATGTTATCTTATTTGACTAAAATTGACAAGAAGGCCAGGAATGTATGCTCAAAAACACGGTTTTATTACGATTAAGGGCTTCGAGATATCTTGAAAAGAAAGGTATGACACACATGAGTTAAGTATGAAAATACAAGATCACTCATTATCTTCGATATGAATGATACATGACCCTGTCAACCGGTGTAGAATTTTTTTGCCTGAAGCTTCCTCTTCATGATGCTCATGGGGATACCCTTCTCCTCAGATATTCAACTTTTCAATTTACTCAAGCCGCCCTTTACGAGTTTTCAACTTGGGTCATTCCTTCAAGACGTCCGATTTCGGGTTTTCGCCCTGAGCTCTCCATTTTTTTAGAGATAGTATTTCTTGACGACATCAGAATTTACGGGATTTTTCAGCTCGTTCCCGTCCATTTCTGTTAGGATCAGGGCTCCTCCTGAGAAGGCCTTTTTTATAACGTACGGTCCTTCCCAGTTGGGCGTCCATTTTCCTCGAGAATCTTTCTGGATAGGGAGGATTCTCTTGAGTACCAGATCCCCTTCTTTGAATTCTCTTGGGCGCACATTTTTGTTATATGCCTGCACCATCCGCTTTTGGTACATCTGACCATGACAAATGGCCTTTAGTCTTTTTTTGTCAATGAGATTTAGCTGGTCGAATCTGGCTTGCACCCATTCAGCTTCTTCCGCTTTTTGCCGTTTAAGACCGGAGGATGGAATCTCTACCTCAATTGGGAGTACTGCCTCGGTACCATACACCAAGGAGTAGGGTGTTGCCCCCGTTGATGTGCGGATGGACGTCCTATAGGCGAAAATGGCAAAAGGCAACTTCTCATGCCAATCCCTGTAGGTATCCGTAGTTTTCGCTATGATCTTCTTTATGTTCTTGTTTGTCGCTTCCTTCGCTCCATTCATTTTAGGACGATAGACTGTGGAATTATGGTGTGTTATCTTGAATTGAGTGCACACGTCCTTCATCATTTTGTTGTTCAGATTGTAAGCGTTGTCGGTGATGATCCTCTCTGGCAATCCGTATCGACAAATAATTTCCTTCTTTAAGAAATTACAAACTGTAGTCCTGGTGATATTGGCGTAAGACGTTGCCTCTACCCATTTAGTGAAGTAGTCTATGGCGACCAAAATGAAACGGTGCCCATTGGAAGCTTTCGGATGGATTTGCCCGATGACGTCCATGCCCCATGCTGCGAAAGGCCACGGAGAATTCATGGTGTGTAAAGGCGATGGGGGTGCATGAATCTTGTCAGCGTAAATTTGGCATTTGTGACATTTTCTGGCGTAATCGATGCAATCTCCCTCCATGGTCAACCAGAAATAACCGTATCTCATAATTTTCCGGGCTATAGACAGTCCGTTGGCGTGTGTTCCACAGATCCCGTCATGTACTTCAGCTAAGATTTTCTTCGCCTCTCGGGCATCCACACATATTAGCAATGCTTGATCATGACTTTTCCTATTGCAGGATTTCCCCATCTAGGATATATTTTGTTGCTATTTTTCTGAGCGCTTTTCTGTCATTGTCGTTTGCCCCTTCTGGATACTTTTGAAGCTTGACATATTGCAGGATGTCATAGTACCATGGATTTCCGTCAATCTCTTCCTGTATATTACAACAATGAGCAGGTTTTTCAAACGCTCGCATCTCAATGGGCTTCATTTCCGCCCGGTGTTTGTTTTAAACATGGATGCCAAGGTTGCCAATGCATCCGCTATCCGATTTTCTTCTCGGGTAGGTAATTGAAGCTGACCTTTTCGAACTCTTTGACGAGCTCTTGGATCCATTCGTGATATTTGACCAACTTCGGGTCTCGGTTTCCACTCCCCCGCGCAATTGGTAAATGACTAGGACGAATCTCCGAACACTCAAGTTTCTTAACCTTTCTTTCGATGGTGAGTTCAATCCCATGATGCAAGCTTCGTATTCAGCTATATTGTTTGTGCGGAAGAATTCCAATCTTTGGTGAAAGGATAATAGACGCCCTCGGTGAAATTAGCACCGCCCTATCCCATGTCCGAGGGCGTTGGAGGCTCAATCAAGTAAAGTTTCCATGACATATCATCCAAATCTCTTCTTCGGTTGTAATGCACATCAAGTCTTCGTCGGGAAACTAAAGTTCAATGCCTCATAGTCATCCGAAGCACGACTAGCCAGAAATCGCTACGGTACTCCCTTTACTGACTTTCGATTAACATATACGATGTTGAATTCGGATAAGAGCATCCGCCATCGGGCCATCCTTCCCGTTAGTCTTTGGTGCTTCCATTAAGAACTTTAATGGGTCTAGCTTGGATATCAACAGGTAGTATGGTACAACATGTACTTTGTCGAGCCGCTTGGTAGCCCAAACTAGAGCACAACACGCCTTCAGATCTTGGTGGGTATCGTGTTTCGCAATCATTGAATTTCCGCTTAGGTAATAGATGGCTTGCTCATTTTTTTCTTGACTCATCGTGTTGCCCCAAAGACACATCCCATTGAACTCTCAAGACTGTTAAGTAGAGAATTAGTGGTCGACCTGTCATCGTGCGACTAAAATTGGAGCATTTGTCGTACTTTTTGATCTTATCTAGGGCTTTTTGACATTCTTCATCCCACACGCCAGGATTATTCTTTCTAAGAAGTCTGAAGACCGGGTCGCATTGATTGGTTAATTGGGAAATGAAACGAGAGATATAATTCAGCTTCCCTAGGAAACCGCGGACTTCCTTTTGCGTGCGGGGTGGTGAAAGGTCCTGGATGGCTTTCACTTTATCCGGGTCAATCTCAATCCCTCTTCTGCTTACTACGAACCCCAAGAGTTTTCCAGAAGTAACGGCGAAGGTACACTTGGCAGGATTGAGCCTTAGTTGGTACTTCCGTAGTCTTTGGAATAGTTTTCTCAAGTTTTGTAGGTGCTCTTCCTCTGTTCGGGATTTGGCAATCATATCGTCCACGTATACTTCTATTTCTTTGTGCATCATATCATGGAAGAGAGTCACCATTGCTCTTTGGTATGTTGCCCCTGCGTTCTTTAGCCCAAACAGCATCACTTGATAACAAAAAGTGCCCCACATGGTTATGAATGTGGTTTTTTCCATGTCGCTAGGATCCATCTTTATCTGGTTGTACCCTGAGAAGCCGTCCATGAAGGAAAACAATGAATGTCCTGCGGTGTTGTCAACTAGAGTGTCAATATGTGGCAAAGGGAAGTTGTCTTTAGGGCTAGCTCGGTTCAGATCCCTATAATCTACACACATACGAACTTTCCCATCTTTCTTTGGTACTAGTACAATGTTTGCAACCCATTCGGGGTATTTGGCTACCTCCAAGAATCCAGCATCAAATTGCTTTTTCACTTCTTCTCGGATCTTTAACAACATATTTGGCCTCATTCTCTGGAGTTTTTGTTGTACTGGTTTGCACTCCGATTTTGTTGGCAATTTGTGCACCACTATGTCAGTATTCAATCCTGGCATATCTTGATAAGTCCAGGCGAGGACATCTTTGAATTCCTGAAGTAGGGCTATCAGTTCATGCTTGGTTTTTGAGGAAATAGTCGTTCCTATTTTTATTTCTTTTCTCGCTTCTCCAGTCCCTAAGTTGACAATTTCTGTTTCTTCTTGGTGGGGCATGATCTGCCTTTCTTCGTCGTCCACCATTCTCTTTAACTCTTCCGGGACCTCAATTTCTATTTCATCATATCCTCCCTCAATTTCCTCTGAGACCTCAGGGCATTCGAAATTTACTCCAGGATTGGATCCGGTATCATTCATATCGTCAATCATGAGCGACCTGCATTAAATGAGAATGAATTGTATTGGGAAAGAGACGGCTTTACATGAAGGGAATGAATATGAAGAATGCATGAATGGAATAAATGAGACTTTGGTCATTTTTAAGAAAGTGGGGATATTTTCATTTCAATCAAAAAGTTAACATAGGTGCCCCATACAAGAGATCCCCATTGTCTATGGGCAAGAACAAAAGGTTGATTCGGAGCATTACTCTGATCTATTCTTAAAAACTACAGGTAGATCAATGCAGCTCCAGTTATCGAGTGTTTCCCCGTGATGGCAAGGGCGGATGTTGGTCAACATTTTGCTGCCTCGGTCCTTTTCAGCTATCATGTTGATGTACATCCCTTCAAATGTTTTACTGAGTATTTCCTCCTGGTTAAGTTCATCATTTTTCTTCATTGCCTTTCCAATATCTTGACCTGGCTGGTAGAACCCTCCGGAGATGAAAGTGGCTTTCAAACTAGGAAAGGACATCGACCTCCACGGAATGTCTTCTCCTTTAGATCTGGCTTTTCTTTGCTCCTCATTTCTCCTATATTCCTCTTTCTTCTGTTGGACACTTGGTTGGTAACCCAGTCCGAAACGATCCTTCTTGGTTATCATATTGTTGGGTCTCAAGTTTCCTTGTAATTTCTTCCCCAGCCCTTTTCCTATTTTGGCTCCTCGGCCCAGAGTTTCTGCGACGGTCATCTTAGTACAATTAGATAACCTGGGGTAAGGGATCCGGCTTCCCTCTGAAACGAATATGGCATTTACTAGTTCTAATGCTCGGAACGAGCATTCTGCAGCATCTTCATCATTTTGAATGTAGGGGGTGTCTGATGTCACGGAAGCAACAAATTCATGCTCTGCTTCTACGGTGACCAATTTGCCTTCAACTACAAATTTTAATTTCTGATGCAATGATGATGGGACAACTCCTGCGGAGTGGATCCACGGTCTTCCCAATAAGCGGTGTAAGATGGTTTTATGTCCATCACCACAAAATCGATCACATATTCAGTTGGTCCGATCAATAGGGGCACCTCAATTTTCCCCATTGTTCCTTTTTGCGTACCATCAAAGGTTCTTACCGAGTTGTAGCAAGGCTTTAGGTGCGAACCATCTATTGGCAATTTTTGCAGGGTTACCATTGGCAAGACACTCAATGCTGACCCGTTGTCGATCAAGACGCTGTAATACATACCCTTTGCAATGGGTAGTGATGTTAAGGGCTTTGGTAGACCCCATTTCCTCCCTCGGGATCTCATCATCATGAATGTGATATGATTATAAGCGATAATATGCCCTATTATCATGTCCGGGTTTATTCTGTAAATGTCTGGGGCACAAAAGTTTGATTCAGCACTTTCAATAGCGTCTCCGATGCTTCTCTCGAACTCAAGAGTAATTCCAAAGACTGTGATCCTGGCGGTTGTTTCCGTAGTTGTTCCACTACGCTGTACTCGCTATGTCTCAAGAACTTTAGGAATTCTTTGGCACGGGCCTCGATTCACGGTTCATTTATCTTTTGGGAGGTTCTTCTCCAAATATCGTGTAGGGCTAATGCTGTATTCTTCCCCCTATCTTTTTTTTTTGCTCTCAAAGCCTCGGAGGAATAACATCGGCCGCTCCTTGTGAAATGGCCTGCCTCACCGACGTTCACATTGTTCTGGCTTTGTTGGTCTTCCAGCGTAGGCTCTTTTACCTGTTCGTGTTCTGATTTTTCTGGCATGGTCATATTCGCGGCATAGTTCCAGGGAATTTGTCGCATGTCTTTGAATGGGAATGGAGATGGTGCTGAAATGACGATCTTGGGATTTATCTTGCTGGTTTCTCCTCGGGAGACACCTGCATTTCCTGTCATGTGAGAGATGATAAAAGGTCTATCCTTCCCGTATCTAATTTTGGGGCTATCTGTCATGTGCACGTCTGATCCCTTCCCCATGGGTTCCTCGAAGAATTCAATTTGTTTTTCATTCATCAATTTCTGCACCAATTTCTTGAACTCTTCGCATTCTTGGATATCATGCCCTTCAGTCTGATGGAATTCGCAATACTTTCCACATTCATTCTGCCTTATTATCATGCCTTTGTTGATCACACGAGCCATGCATAATTGTTGAAATACCCACCGTAAAGGAGACTTGATTTCTGACACGTCATCCTTTATCCTCCTGGTAAAGCATTCTTCTATGGCGTTTACCCCTCTGCTCCCATGATTGGGCAGCGGGTTGTTGGCTATGCTTGGCTCTTCAAACTTCAATATCCCAGAATCGATTAAGTTCTGTACAAGCTTTTTGAAGGCAAGACAGTTCTCAGTGGGATGTCCAGGGGTACCGCCGTGATAGTCGCAATGCGCGCTTGGATTATACCAAGGCGGGAAGGGTGGATTGACAAGATTAACGATGTATGGTCGGACCAAGTCTGCTTCATACAACTGGGAATAAAGCTCTGAGTATGAAACAGGTAGGGGAGTGAAAGTTCTCCTCTCTTTATCCTTTCTGGTGACCTTCTCATCTCTTTGACTCGAATTTTGTGTTTTTCCCACAGGTGCTTGTGGCTGTGAGACTGTGAAGTTCTTTGGGGCGGTATAGGTGCTGGTGGTGTTTACTTCATTTCTCTTGTTGTACTTTCGAGACCCTTCCCCACCATCAATTCTGCCGCTCTTAATTGCCAGTTCGAGAGACTCCCCAGTCCTGATTAAGTCGGCAAAACACTGTGTTGTGTTATTAATGAGGCGATCGAAGAGTGCCCCTTTCAGAGTATTGACAAATAATGGCGTGATTTCATGCTCCGGGATAGGTGGCTGGATTTGGGCGGCCACTTCTCTCCACCTTTGGGCATATTGTCGCAAGCTTTCATTTGACTTCTGCCCCATATTTTCTAGCATAATTCTGCTAGGGATCATGTCTGTTACATGTTTGTATTGCTCGGAAAATGCTTTAGACAAATCTTTCCATGTCTTGACATTTGCTTTGCTTAACTGAGTATACCAACGTAACGCCGCTCCAGTTAGACTATCCTGGAAATAGTGGATCAGTAGCTTTTCATCTTTATGGTAAGCCACCATTTTTCTACAATACATCGTTATGTGTGCAGAAGGACATGTGGTTCCGTCATATTTATCGAACTCTGGTGTTTTGAATTTTGGCGGCAGGACAAGATCTGACACCAGACTTAGGTCGCTAGCGTCGTTTCCTGATTCTTCATTTGATTGTAACACTTTAAATTTTTCTTCCATGAGGCGAAATCTTTCTTCCCATTTTTTCTCTACCTCATTCCTGATCCTTTCGACCATGTTTAGGTCCGGCACTTCTTCTTCATAAAGTGCTTCGGTATCAAGGGGTTGAGTCTCAGGAGCCCCTATTTGAAAGCTGGAAGACATTCCTGCGGGGTCAATATACACCTTTCTAGCTTGGTTTGGTGTAGTTGGTTGAACCTTGAAGTGAGCCGGGGTACTTTCTGGTTCTGGAACATTTTCTCCTTCTACTCGTTTTCCAAGACTTCTTGCCAGCAATGCAGTTATGTCAGAAACTATAGATGTTTGTGACTGCGCGATCTGATCACTAAGGCTCCTCTGGGCCTCTTCAAGCCTTGACTCGAGCTCTCTTTGCCCTCTTTCTAGACTGATTATTCTTTCTTCCATGAGCTTTCTTTGTAGCCGGGTAAAGTATAGGTGATGAATGATTGCGGGTTAATACTCTACATACAATGCCACAATATTCATATTGTTAATATGGTTGTAAAAAATAAATGCATGTACAATGATGCAAATGTTATGATGCAAATGCAAGAATGCATGCAGACAAGGTACTGATTCCGCTGGTAATCACCCTTTTGAATTACTTTCACGGGAATTAAAGGGTCTTGATTACAACAAAATTCGTGTTACAAAGTAAAGATCCCTAGTACAAAAGATCTAATTATAACACAGAGTCCTATAGATAGACTCTAGCTCTATCTCCTAACTTTCCAATTGCCTTGAGCAACTTGAGGAGCCTAGGAGCTTCTTCCATTCCCGGGGCTATAAAAGGTCGGAGTGTCTCAGCCTCGACAGCTAAATCATTTACGTGTCTGAAGACTCGCTGTATGTCCACCATTAGGTTTGTGTAGTACTGGTTTCTGTCCTGTACCATTCGAGCAGCGTCGCGTAATCTCTTCTGCCAATATGTGTCCTCTCCAGCTGCAGCTTCCTCGAACACATTAATTCTTTCCTTGTAATGCTCCACAACTGCTTCGAGGGACCCGATTCATGCTTGTATCACATCCACTTCACGTTCTCTTTCTTGCAGCTCCGTAAAGTTATTCCTGCGGCGGTACATTCGAAGTGAGTGTTCAACTTCCGCCATCTTTCCTTTTAATTCATCATTTTGACTTTGGCTTTGCCCCAATTTTTGAACAGTGTCATCGTACAGTTTCTGCATCTCTAACAGTCTATTTCGACTATTTACGGATTTTCTTTTCCATGCGGCGACACTTTCTCTCTCATGATGAACAGCCTGTTTTCCCTTGCTGATTTCTTGTCTGAATCTTTCTTTCTCTTGATCAATGGCCTTCTTGGCGGACCGTTTTTCTTTCTCCATAGCCAAACGGTAGCTTTCAATCTCTTTCTCGATCGCTCTTTTGTTAATTTCTCGTTCTTCTTCCACCAAACGGATGTCGTTCATTCTTTCTCTTTCCACAGCTATGAACTGACTCCGGCCGGCCTTTTGTATTTTTGCCTGTAATAGGAGGGCATCTTTTTGATAAAGAGTATTCTTGTCACTCAAATCTGCATTTAATTTCTTCAGTTGCCTAATGATCCCATCCCGCTCGTCAACTTCTAAGCTTGCTTTATAGAGCTCGCTCGCATGTTGGGTGTGTTGGATGTCCATTTTCTTTTAACTTCCTCGAGTTCACTCCTTAAGATATATCGGACGGACGGTACCACCTTTGTAAGCTCTTCGAGTGACACTTTGTTGGTCCTTGATCAGATTCGGGAATCACATTATTAACCTCAAACGTCTCCAAAGATCGTATCTGGGGTAGTCATGTGCTCGGTATCTCCTTCCACCCCGATCCGATAACAATGATCCTGTGCCCTCATGATGGTCTGAATTTTTCCTTTGAACTCTCCTTTGAAAAGAAATTCAGTTTGGCTTAATCCGCGGTATTGGGAATGAACTGTCGTGATCCGAACTGCCGAGACACTAAAAGTGGAGCACAAGCGATCCCTCCATGCAATCCCAACATCATCAGCCAGTTGAAGTCACCACAACTGTATAGAAAATAATTAACTTTACCAAGCCATGAGACCCTCCATGCTATGTCTTCATCTTGAATGTTCTCAAGAAACGGGTCCACATTTTGGTTTTCAAATCTTTCGCCATTCCTTTGCTAGTATATTCGTAAAAGCGAAAAACCTTGGAAGGATATCCCCGGCAGGACCCGCGTCGGCGTCTTCCACATGTGACTCTGGATCCATACTTGTAATAGCTATGCGTAGCCTCGAAAACGTCCTTCTTCATGTTTCCGGCTAGCGTTTAAGGAAATGAAAGTCTCGACCAAGATTGCTGGTATCGGGTTTGCTTTTCGTTTCACCCGCTCAAACAAATCCGAATGGCTATGTCAATGTTTCCAGTACTGGGAAAGATCACCAAGCCATATATTCCTAAAGCGAATAGGTCCATTTTCTTTGCCTAAATGCGGATGTGTCGATATGATGTCCCGAATACTTTCCCATGCAAAGACTGTATTATCTCCTCGGATTTGAAGAAGGCCACTAACCCAATCGTCACTCATTCCCGCAAAGGTTTTGAGTTTAGCAGTGTAATTCTGATTCTTCGGAGGCTTCGCGTAGATCCAATCTTCCTGAATATTTTTCTGGTTAAGTAAAGCAGTGTACTCTTCTACCGTAGGCATCATGTCCTGCCCATTGAAGGTGAAGCAGCAAAAAGCCGGATTCCAGAACTGGACTATAGCTCGGAGTAGGGGCTGGTTAATCCGAACATATAATAGCTGCGCGATGTCGCCATAACTATCACTAAATAAGTCTTGTACCCTTCGGTCCCATCTTTCCCAAATGCTTTGAAGATCCCACAAGTCGTTCTGTTGGAGACTCACATAGGTGTATCCAGCTATTACGCGTTCGTTAGGCGATCGTCCCCTTGGATTTTCTGGTTGACCTCGACCAATGTCCGATCGACAAATTAAGCTCTTCTTTCCTAAGACACCTTTTTTCCATGGTGAAAGACTTTACGATCAGGCAAACCACTTGATCCAAGACCTTTATGCGATGCAAATGCAATGATGTATGAGAAAAAGAACAAAAGTGAAAAGAAAACAAGTCGATGCAGATAAAATTGATAAATATATAAATAAAATGACAAAATTAAATGTAAATAAACACACAAAACAACCCTATTTATCCCGTCTAAAACCTAAGGTTATCCGCATGGCTCTAACAGGTGGGTTTTATGTTCTCTACATGCAGTTTTGGTTCTAGGAGGTACCCGAATTGTCCTTGCTGTCCCCCTACTAAGGGTAGCAAGGCCCCGATCATCACCCATTATAGGCTCCTTTCAACCGGGTTCAATTCGGGGGGACCCATTCGCTTATGCCCGCATTTAAGGAACGATATCCTTACGAAAGCATAAGGTACTCGAGCCCCGAAGGTACTTGCTAGGCCCATACGGGAGAACGATATCTCCACGAAAGCATTAGCGTTTTCCCCCCACTTAAAAAGGACGGGTTTATATGCCATATTTTAAATGCGTTAAAATAAACGCGCAATTATGACCGAATGTTAATTTAATAGTCACTTTAATCCGGAACTTCCAATATTAGTAAAGCGGTAATTATTTTAAAAGCTTGACTCTCATTTGTTCTTTTTTTTTAAAAAAAAACAAAAATTGTCCCCAGCGGAGTCGCCATCTGTAGCGAATGTCTCTTTTCCACGATATCGCTAAAATAAAAACGATGGGGTTTTCGAAGGATATTTTTGAAAGGTGTTTGGATATAAAATATTTATTCCGTGGGGTTTACAAAAACCTTATAAAAATGGAGTCGCCACCGGCCACTTAGGTAGGCCGGACACCATAAAACCAGAGATTCAAAAAGACAGGGTTCGGGAGTCGGTTACGGATGGGGAAGGATTAGCACCCCCACACCGCCCAAAATTGGTACTTTAATAATTACCGCTTTATTAATATTGGATTTTCCGGATTAGAGTGACGATTATTTTAAATTTCGGTCATAATTGCGAATGTATTTTAAGGGTCCCGTTACCCGAGAATAAACGCCCAACCACTATCACTACGCTTGATACTGGCCCCGTTTATGCTCGGATAAAAGGACACCGCATTAACAATTTATATCTCGATATGCAATCTTAATGGCAAAAATATAAAACATGGTAAAATGTTTAAATGTAGTAAATATTGTCATAACAGAATATTAATCTAACATAGATGATATTCTAGACTAAAACATGCATATACATATTATTCTAAATAATAGATAAAAACAACTATCATATGTCAAAATAACAAGGCAGGAATAAGTACATATATACGAACAAGTATTTCAAAAAGACATGCATACTGGTAATAGAACATATTTCAACATACACGGGTCCACATGTCGTGAGCTCAAAAGGTAGCGTCCAATCTGGTGGAACGACAATGGGTGCCGAGGCAAGCTTTTTCTTTAGGGTTTCGAATGCTTGGGTGCAGGAATCATCAAAATCGAAGACTTTATCCTGTTCAAGCAGATTACACAAGGGTTTAGTGATTTTAGAAAAATTATGAATGAACCTCCTGTAAAAACCTGCATGTCCGAGAAAACTTCGAATTCCTTTAACCGAACTTAGTGGGGGTAATCTCTCGATCACGTCCACCTTGGCTTTGTCTACTTCAATTCCCTTGGATGAAATCTTGTGGCTGAGCACTATTCCTTCATCTACCATAAAATGGCATTTCTCCCAATTGAGGACTAAATCCGTTTCTTCGCATCTTGCTAACACCCTCTCTAAATTGCCGAGACAGCCGTCGAAGTCATTACCAAAAACCGAAAAATCATCCATGAAGATCTCAAGGAAGTCTTCGACCATGTCTGAAAAGAGTGCCATCATGCATCTTTGGAAGGTTGCCGGGGCGTTACACAATCTGAACGGCATCCTTCGGAAGGCATAAGTACCGTATGGGCATGTGAAGGTTGTCTTTTCTTGATCTTCTGGTGCTATAGCAATCTGATTGTAACCTGAATAACCATCAAGAAAACAATAAAAGGGTTTACCTGCAAGGCGGTCAAGCATTTGATCAATAAAGGGTAATAGGAAGTGATCTTTCCTAGTGGCTTTGTTTAGCTTTCGATAGTCCATACAAACCCTCCAACCATCCTGATCTGGTTGGGATAAGTTCATTATTTTCATTGCTTACCACTGTTATACCTCCCTTTTTCGGTACACATTGTATCGGACTTACCCACGTACTATCAGAGATAGGGTATATAATGCCGGCGTCAAGCCACTTGATGATTTCTTTCATTACAACCCCTTTCATGGCATGATTCAGTCTCCTCTGGGCCTTGATTGAAGGTTTGTGATCATCTTCCAACAAGATCTTGTGCATGCACACCGCCGGGCTAATTCCCTTCAAGTCGGCAATTGTCCACCCTATTGCTTTTTTTTGTGTAGCTTTAAGATCTTGATCAGCTTTTTTCCCGCTCAGGCTGTAACTTAGAAGAAATAATTACAGGCAATGTATTATCGGTCCCTAAGTATACATATTTTAGTTGCTCGCAATTGTTTCAACTCAAGAATTGGTGGTTGTTCAATAGAGGGTTTTTCGAGCTTACCTTCCTTACCCGAGTAATCCGGTGGTTCAAAGTATGTACCTGGTCGGTTGACTAGCCAATTTGCCTCTTCTTGTTGTTCCTCATCGACCGGTTCTTCATACTCCTCGGGTTCCTCTTGATCGGCAATGTAGTTGCCGAGGCAACTAAATTCCTCATCGGTTAAACTCTGCCGTGGCATGAAGTAGTTGGCATTCTTCGGATCATCAGCATGCCTTAGTGTTTGGAACACATTTAGTTTGACCTGCTGGTCATTCACCCTCATTGTGAGTTCTCCTTTTCAACGTCGATCAAGGTTCTCCCTGTCGCTAGGAATGGTCTCCCGAGAATGATAGGTGCATGCTCATCTGCTTCACAATCCAAAACAATAAAGTCAGCGAGAAAAATAAATTTATCAACTTTTACCAGTATGTCCTCGATTTTTCCTCTCGGATGCACATAGGATCTGTCGGCTAGCCGCAGATAATAAGCATTGCAGGTCTTGCCTTCCCGATTCCTAATTTCTGGAAAACCGATTTAGGCATCAAGTTTATGCTATCCCCAAGGTCGCATAATGCTTTCCCGACATAGTGATTTCTAATAGAACAGGGTATTGTGAAACTTCCGGGATCCTTCAACTTAGGTGGCATACGATTGTGCAACATTGCCATGCATCCCTCTGTTGCGGCAACCTGTTTGAACTCTCCTAGCCTTGTTCTCTTGGACACAATGTCTTTAAGAAACTTGGCATAGTTTGGCATTTGTTCAATTGCTTCCACCAGTGGCAAGTTGATGTGGACTTGCTTTAGGATATCAAGAAACTTCTTGAATTGATACTCTTGCTTTTGTCGCTTCAACCTTTGTGGGAATGGTGGTGGAAGTCGGATATCTTCGATCCTTTCATTGGTTTGGAACTTGATTGACGGCATTGCCTAGACATCTGGAGTTGCCGAGGCATTATCAACTGGGGTTACCGAGGCATGCTTATCGCAAGTTGCCGAGGCATCGTATGTTGCCGAGGCATGCTTATTGCCGGTTGCGGCGGTAATTCTTGGTTCAGCATCTAAGGCTTTGCCGCTAGGTTCGTCTTGATCTTTTTGTGGAGTTTTGTTTGACGAGCGGGTTTGAACCTCTCTAAGTTGTTGGCCACTTCTAGTGGTGATCGCCTTACATTGCTCATGGCCAGTTCCTCTTGCGACTTCAGTATCGCTAGGTAAACCTCCTTGCGGTCTAGTGTTCAGATTTTGAGCAAACTGTCCGACTTGATTTTCCAACAATTTGATTGCCACCTCTTGGTTTTGCAATCTCATCTCGGTCCTGTTAATAAAAGCATCAGTTCTTTTTATGAAATTACTATTCTCAGCCATATAAGATTCAGTTTTCATCATAAAAGCATTTAGAGAATTTTCCAAAGAACTAGATGTCGTCGGTTGTTGCTGCGGCATCTATTGCCGTGGCATATTCTGCTGGAATCCCGATGCTTGTACATTCTGATTGTTCTGGTTTAGAGCATTGTTGGGATTACTCCATGAAAAATTTGGGTGCTTCTTCCAAGCTGGATTGTATGTATTGGACATCACATTGTTGCTCCGATTGTAATTCCCCACATAGAAGCTGGATTCCGGATTCTGCATACATTCAGAAGAATTATGGTTATCACCACATAACTCACAAAATGAATCCATTACCTTGACTTCATGTGTGTTGTTTGGTTTTTGCATGTTCTGGACCATCTTGGTTAAAGCGGCCAATTGTGCCGAAATTGAATCTGATGATCCTAGTTCATGTATTGTGGCTTGGCGTCTAACTCCTCCTCTTCTAGTAGATGAGAATTGATAGTCATTCTTGGCCAGCCTGTTTAAGATTTGCATTGCTTCTTCCGGTGACTTATCTAGGAGTATGCCGTTTGCTGAGGCATCTAGCATCATCGTTGTTGGTGTATTCATGGCGTTGTAAAACATTGTTACTTGAGTCCACACTGGGAATTCGTGTAAAGGGCATTTGTGTAGAAGTTCTCTATATCGCTCCCAAGCCTCGTACATGGATTCATCATCTGCCTGCCGAAAAGAAGTAATGTCGTTACGAAGCTTATCAGTCAAATTTGTAGGATTAAATCTAGCAAGGAAATCACAACAAAGATCAGTCCAAGATGCTATGGATCCGGCAGGAATTCTTTTCAACCATGCTTTCGCCCTATCCCTCAGTGAATAGGGGAATAATCTTAATCGTAGGACATCGGGGGTGACTCCGTGTATCTTGAACGAGTTGCAAATCTCGAGGAAAGATTTCAGATGTTGCCCGTGCATCTTCAGTTGCTGAGCCGCCAAATTGACCTATTGTGTTGATCATATTAAACATTACCGGTTTCAACTCAAAGTGGTCGGCTTCAATTTCAGGTGCGACAACTCCTAGATTAAGTCCATCAAGATCTTCTTCAAGATAGTCTCGAATAGTTCTGTTTCGTGCAAGAATCACTCATCCTCCTGCTCGAACATCTTGATTCATATTGCCATATTGATTTGCCATTGCTTCTCTTATCCTTCGTCTAAGTCTTTGTAAGGTTCGTTCAATTTCTGGATCAAAGGGATATTCTGGTGAAGTCGGTCTCGCCCTGGTCATATACCAATGCAAAACCAAAGTTTGTTAGCCCTTTGAATTTTAAACAAGAAAAATAAAAAGAAAGTGCAAGAAAATAAAAACAAAGTCGCTATTGCCAATCCCCGGCAACGGCGCCAAAAACTTGTTGCGCGTAATAAGTGCTACGCAAATGTGCAAGTATACACGTCGCAAGTTATAGTATAAAAGATATCGTCTCCACAGGGATTGGTGCCACTTCAAGAATCTAGTCTCTTGCACTGTAAAAGTAAAAACACAAATAAAGGATTATAGAAGTTTAACTAATCTAGAAAGCAAATAAAGTAAAAGAAAAGATGAATTCAAATTAGAGAGATAGGCCAGGTTATCGTGAGTTGAGGTGTGATAGCCGATTGGATCGTCTTGGTAAAAGAGTGCACGGGCAACTCAGTTGCCGTGGCAACTTGCACAATGGGGTTGCCTTGGCAACTAATTGATGGTTGCCTGGGTAACTAGTTGGGCAACTACTTGGGCTTCTGGGCAGCAACCTTCAAGGTTCGGCAGAGCATTCTTCAATGGTTTCTTCTTATCCCTAAGTCGAAACTCTAGCTACTTGTGCATGCCTTGATAATACATCCCTGCGTGAATCAAGGGTGAACAACAACCAATCTTCTTTATGTTTCCTCTTAGCCTTTGAAATCCTTAACTTATTCCTAAGCCGGATTAATCTTCACCATCAATAGATTGAATAAAGATCATATTCATTCGTTTCTTGAATCTAACTCTCCCGATATTAGATAAATAGATGAAATCACGAGATCCTCTCCCAATTCACTCGCAAACAAGAATAAGAACCAAGAATGAATAAACCTTGAAATAGAAAAGTGCAAACTCTTATTACCTAAACAAAAACCAATAGTTTCTCACAACCACAAAACACAATAACCATAGCCAAGTAGATTTAGTTCATGGCTAGGTTCCAAAGAAACACAAGATAAATAATCCCTAGCATGAACCCAATCGAACAAGGAAGAAAAGATGAAGCTTGTCGAAAATCCCTTGCCCTAGATGCTTGTCGAAAATTCCCCTTGCTTTCTCTCTTGGACTTGTCGAAAATTCCCCTAATGCTCTCCCCATGGATGGTCGAAATCTCTTTGCTATTTATAGGGCTAGGCCAAAGTCCTTCTTTGAGGAGAAGTTTGAGTTGGAATTAAATTATCTTTAAAGAATATAATTCTTTATTATAATTGTATTCCTACTAGAACTTCTCCTATCTTCTTGGAATTTAATTCTTCTTTAATATCTGTATGGAAATCAAATTCCTTTGGGTTTGGGCTTTGCTCCACGTCATCTTGGGCTTGTATAGTCATTAATTTCGACATCCCTATTGCATTTTCTCTTTGTCGACAATTGCCATGGCAACTGGCTCGGCGTCTCCTTCATGCATTGCCCTGGCAACTAGCACGGCGTCTCCTTCATGCATTGCCTAGGCAACTAGCTCGGCATTGCTTTGGCAAGTGATCCTGCACATACACACACAAAGCACACCAAAGCAGCATCTTTTCCACAAAAACTACCAAGTTATGTAATCAAGCTCAACGATGGAAGGAAACATGGATTAATGCATGAATAGCTAATTATGCAACTAATATGAGCCTAAGTCTAACAATAATATGAGTAAAAAGGGTAAGAAAATTAGTACTTTTGAACACTTATCACCCGCCAAAAGAAATTTGACTACGAACTAGAAAAGATATGGTTTGAAGGGATAATTAAAGGGCTACAGAGGAAAAATGATGAGCTGGAACTCGAGCTTAGATTGGAGAAAGAGGAGATTCAAAAACTTAAAAAGTTGAACATGGGTAAGAGAGTAGCAGAAGATGGACCAAGCGAGGGGTTAGAACTCTGATTTAAAGAAGAAAAAGCCCGAGCTAAGAACTACAAGAGAATGTATTATGAGCACAAGGACCAGGTGCTCGCGTTGACCTTGGAAATGAAGAATTTGAAGACTTCCCACTCTAGGCAGATTGAGAAGGAACAACACCAAAACGAAGCCTTAAAAGATCAGGTGAAATGTTTGGAAAAGTCCCTTTTCAAGCACAAGGGCTCAACTAGCAAGTTAAAGGCCAACAATGCAGAGAACAAAGTCCTGATGACATGCATCGAAGGATTAAAAGAAGAGGTTCAGCGGCTTAAGGATCATATGGCCAGCTTTAGGGGAGCAATTCAAGTACGACCGACACCGATTTTGGAGCAACTACACTTCGCCGCGTACACAATCTGAAGACAAGAGCAAGAGTTGGCATGGTGGACCGCTTGGATGACAGAGGTTTCCCAGAAGATACAGTTTCTGGCGAAAGATGCCATCGAACTTCATGACTATGTAGATGATGAGTCCGAAGAAGAGGAAAGGATCGTATGGGTCCTAAGGGAGATTACTAACCTCGATGCTACCTTAAATCCATATGTGTAGTGGGATTTCTTTAAGTTATTGTAACCAGACTACGTTCCTATTAATGCGAGTTGTTTAACGATGATATTCGAACTCAATATCGTTCTTTGCATCCATGCATTGCTTTGAGCTTTGTCTGTATTTTTAGAATATTAATAATCTTTTAACCAGATTATTTGCTTGCATCCCGACTAATTACTATCGATTAATTAAAAGGGTTTTTATTTCAAAAAGATAGCATTTTAGTCATTTGCATTACAATCATTCCACATCCCTACCGTACTCGCTTGCGAACAAGGAAAATGGAAGAAGGTTTTGCCAAGTTAGAGGCTGACCTCAGAGGCCAGCTCGAACGAGCCCAGCAGGAATTAAGGGATACCATCATTAAGTCCCAACAGGACATGATGAAGGAGATTTCCCAACTGATAAAGGCTAATTTGAGAGGAAAGGAGACTGTTGAGAACCCAACTCAAGACTCGGGAGATTGCTCATATGCCCCAGTTTTCAAGAACCCTCTCTTTACTGACCCACCTAACCCCCCACAAGGAATGCCTTCATCTTATCAGGTCGTCGCCTCTACCTAGCTCAGCCAGGCATAACAATCAGAAACGTCGAGAATGTTAGGGATAATATCCTAGATTTTGATGAGTTGGAAAAATTCAACCAAGTAAAGGCGGAGTTCTCAAATCAGTTAGAGGACACCCGAATGGACCTTGAAGAAAAGTTTCGGGTAAAGGAGGATGAAGAGAGACCCTATGGGCTAAATGCGCGATAAATTAATTTAGTTCTAGATATGGAAATTCCTTACAAATTCAAGACTCTGGACTTTGAGAAATTCGATGGAACAACCTACCCCACTACCCATTTGACCATGTTTTGCCGAAAAATGGCAGGGTACACGGATAATGAAAAACTTTTAATTTATTATTTTCAAGACAATTTAGCAGGGTTCGCTTCAAGGTGGTATAATCAGCTCACTCGCGCTCAGATCAAGTTATGGAAGGATTTTGCCAAAGCTTTTAATGACTAGTACAAGCATATAGTAGATATGGTCCCTAATCGCCTTTTGTTACAAGGAATAGAGCATAAACGTAATGAAAGCCTTCGGGAATACGCCCAGCAATGGAGCGATATAGAGGCTCAAGTTCAGCCACCATTTTTCGAGAATAAAATCACACCAATGTTCGTAGACACACTGAATGAGACACTCTACGATCGATTGATCAGCAACCCCATTAGCAATTTTGCGAAAATGGTAATGACTGGCGAACGCATTGAGGCTACTATTAAAAGTGGGAGAATTGATAGTAGGGAGTCAGCACGAAAGAACTACAAGAAGAGGGAAAACGAAGTAAACAACACCAATACTTATGAGGCCGTCAAGAACCTCACCATCTCCCAACCCCAAGAGCGGCATGAAGTGCTCAAGGCTTTAACAAGAGGGAAGAAAGGGGCCCTAAGAAAGAGAATGAGAACCGATCTTTCACTCATATACAGATGTCTTACAAAGAACTCTACTCACAGTTATATAAGGCAGATTTGGTCCGCCCATGCCATGTCACACCTTACAACCCCCCGTACCCGGCATGGTATGATCCCAAGGTGCACTGTGAGTACCATGCTGATATCCCCGAGACTCGATTGAGAATTGCGTAGCTTTCAAAAAGTTTGTCCAAATTTTAATTCAGACCGGGGTCCTGTAGTTGGGGGAACCCAGCACAGCCAACAACCCCCTGCCAAACCATGGAGGGCAAGGTGTAAATGTCATTGAAGGAGAATATCCTCAAAGGGCCAAGGTAAGGGTATCCGAGGTACGATCCCCACTGAGATGGGTCTTTCAGCAGCTGTGTATGGCCCGTCTCATTGTCGGGGAATGATAATCGTGAGAAATGGGTGTGGCCCGTACTACGAATACCATCAGTCAAGGGATCATGAGATTTAGGATTGAGAAGAGTTTCACCAACTAGTTCAGCACATGATGAACAATAAGGAGATTAAGTTCTTCGAGAATGAATGAGAAAAAAATGAGTCAGAAGTATGCGCATCTGAAGATCAAAATGCTAAGTACAATGTGAAGAGACCATTTGTCCTCTGCCTCCAGCCGGGCGAGGCAAGTGCGCCAAAAATAAATCCCAAGATTATAATTGCTACTCCAAAGTCTTTTCCTTTCAAGGATACGCAGATGGTTCCGTAGAATTACACTGCAAGCATTACAATACCAACCCCCCCAGTTCGCCGAAAAGAGAAAAGATAGGAATGAAAACAAAGCTTGAGGGTCTTTCAGAGCCCAACAATGAAGATGCAAAAGATGTGGGGCTTCTCACAAGGAGTGGTCGGTGCTATGCTCTAGAGAACGAAAAGACACCAGAAGAGCAAGAAGGAAGGAATAAGGAAGTTGAGGGTGAACCGGAGAAGATGTTCGAAAAGGATCCACCGCCAAAAATTAAAGAACCGGTTACGAAAACCCAAGCCCAAGAATTCTTGAGATTTCTAAAACACAGTGAATATAACGTTGTAGAACAACTACGGAAGTAGCCAGCCCGGATCTCGGTGTTGGACCTTCTGCTAAGCTCGAAAAAGTATCGAGATATGTTACTGGAGGTCTTGAATCAAGCCTTCATCCCAGACGATATCTCGACTGAGAATTTAGGATGGATCGTCAGACATATTACTGCCGATAACTTCATTACCTTCAGTGATGACGAAATACCAGGAGAGGGCAGAGGGTCCACCAAGGCTCTGAACATTACCACTCATTGCAAGGGCTACGTATTACCAGGAGTACTGATCGACAACGGTTCTGCCTTGAATGTCATGCCATTAGCCACTCTACAACGATTACCAATTGATAGCTCACACATGAAGCCCTGTCATAACACAGTGCGTGCTTTTGATGGGACCCAACGAGATGTGGTTGGGAAAATAGAAGTACCCCTACTTGTTGGTCCTACAGAATATATGGTTGACTTTGTGGTTATGGATATTCGGCCATCTTACAATTGCCTGCTAGAAAGGCCGTGGATACATTCGGTTAGCGCCGTCCCGTTTTCATTACACCAGAAGTTAAAATTCGTGATCAGAGGAAAGTTGGTGACAGTGAATGTCGAGCAAGATGTTGTCGCTGCAGTCACCTCAGACACACATTATGTTTATGCTAACGAGGAGGCGGTGGAATGCGCATCAGGGCGTTAGAGTTTGTCAATGCTACTTTCGTCGCTGAGGGGAACCCACTCCTTGTCCTAGGTTGTCTAATTGCACCAAAATGGTAGTGTTTGGGACCCTAGGAAGAGGGGCGAGGAAAGCAAAAGGTTTGGGACAAGATCTATAAGGACGCCTCCGACCCATCAGGGTAATCCACAAAATTGAGCGATTTGGGCTCGATTATAGACCAATTTTTCTGCAAAAGAGACAAGAATAGAGAAAGAGACGGGAACAAAGGATGGTCCGGCTCAGAGGGGAGGACATCTCTTGGGCCCCTATAACCTATACCGATTTCAAAGGCATCTTTAAGCCGGGTGGACTTAGGAATCCTGAACAAGACATTCAAGAAACAATTCATGAGGGAGAGAAATACATTCATGGGGAATTGGTCACTGAAGCTTTAGAAGGAATGGACGTAAACGTGATTTGCAAAGACGCAAAGGTTACCCAATCGTTGGCCAAAATTTGCCCATGTCTTCCGGTGAAGAACTCACCAACTGGGCCTATGAGGACATACCCATGATTGTTAGACTCGAATTAAGTAATGCCCAGAACCACCACGCTACTCTCGGCCTAAGAGCAACGTGCATATTTTGTAAAAAGGCCACTATGTCGCTATCTATCCATTTTTTAATAAAATGAGTCTTTTCGTCACTTTCTCAAATGGCAAACATAGCATTCATTTCATTCATTCATTCATTCATTATTTATTTTATTCACTTATAAATTTCTCCTTTCCATTTCCAATGCACATTTCCATAATCGTACAGGCCTCCTAACATAAACTGTATGAATAATTCAGAACCTAATCCCGAAGTAGCTACTCGCATGCTTGGCAGAAGTGGACGAGGGGGATGATGAAGTCTCGGAAGAATTGTTGAGGATGATGGAAAGAGAAGAAAAGCAAATCTTTCCACACTAAGAACAGATAGAGATTTTGAACTTTGGGACTAAAAAAGAAAAAAAGAGAAGTAAGAATCGACAGTACGTTGTCATCAGAAGTAAGGAAGGGGTTGGTGGAATTACTTTCAGAATTCAAAGACGTGTTTGCATGGACATATCGAGACATGCCGGGTTTAAACACGGATATTGTGGTTCACAAACTTCCCATCAGGCCAGAATACAAGCCGGTCCAACAAAAGCTTAGGAGGATGAGAGCGGAGATGTTGCTGAAAGTTAGAGAGGAAGAACAAAAACAATTCGAGGTGGGATTCCTAAAGGTTTCCAAATACCCGGAATGGGTAGCCAATATAGTGCCAGCACCTAAAAAAGACATAAAGGTTCGCATGTGTGTGGATTACAAGGACCTTAACAAGGCGAGCCCCAAGGACAACTTTCCATTACCTCACATCGACACCTTGGTTGATAACACCACTGGAAACGCGCGGTTCTCATTCATGGACGGCTTTTCGGGATATAACCAAATCAAAATGTATCCCGAGAACATAGAGATGACCACTTTTGTGACCATGTGGGGGACCTTTTGTTACAAGGTAATGCCTTTTGGGTTAAAAAATGTCGGGGCAACATATCAACAAGCCATGGTGACCCTGTTTCACAACATGATGCACAAAGAAATTAAGGTATATGTAGATGACATGGTAGAAAAATAAAGAAATGAAGGGGAGCACATCCAGAATTTACAAAAACTCTTTCTAAGACTGAGAAAATACCAGCTGAAGCTTAACCCTGTCAAGTGTACCTTTGCAGTTACATCAGGAAAACTATTGGGTTTTGTGGTAAGCCAGAAGTGGATCGAGATCAACCCTGACAAGGTAAGAGCAATCCAAGATCTACCACCGCCTCAAACACAAAAGGAAGTTCGGGGATTCTTGGGAAGATTAAATTATATATCACGGTTCATTTCCCAATTAACTGAGATATATGACCCCGTCTTTTGACTTCTTTGGAAGAACTACCCGGGAGTCTGGGATGAAGATTATCAAGAAGCATTAGAAAAAATTAAAAAAGTATCTAACCAATGCTCCAATTTTGGTAGCACCAGCGTCGGACAGACCGTTGATCCTATATCTAACCGTGTGTGAAGTACGGTACCCCTTGATGATTCTGGCAAGAAAGAAATGGCGATCTATTATTTAAGCAAGAAGTTCACCGAGTGTGAAGTACGGTACCCCTTGATCCAATAGTTGTGTCGTGCCTTGGTATGGGCCACAAAGCGACTAAGGCAATACATGCTGTATCACACCACCTACTTAATCTCTCGGTTGGACCCATTGAAGTTTTTAATGGAGGCACCAGCACTCACCGAGAAGATGGCTCGTTGGCAAATGTTATTTTCAGAATTCGACATTGTCTACGTGAATCAGAAGGCAGTGAAGGGAAGTGTAGTGGCCAATCTATTGGCGAGTCAAGCTTCAGATGACTACGAACCCTTAGGTTTTGACTTTCCGGACGAGGATTTGATCAGCACCGTTTTCAAGAACGAGCCCGTCACCAAAGGAAAAACCTGGAGACTTTACTTTGATGGAGCCTTCAACGCCTTGGGGCATGGAATAGGGGCACTGTTGATCTCTCCTGATGAAGTCTACTACCCCTTTACAAGTAGATTGGAATTTTTTTGCACTAACAACATAGCCGACTACGAGGCTTGTGCCATGGGGCTTCAAGCGGCCATTGAAATGAAAGTCAAAGTACTTCATGTTTTCGGAGACTCCTCCTTAGTGATCTACCAGCTTCGGAGGGAATGGGAAACTAGAGATTCGAAATTGATCAAGTACTATGAATTAATTCAAGATTTGGCTGAGAAATTCGAAGAAGTTAGTTTTGTTTACCTACCAATGGAGGATAATCAGATGGCCGATACCCTGGCAACTTTGGCCACCGTTTTCAATTTAAATTCGGCAGCCGAGATAAAGCCAATTGAAGTGCAGATTTTTGAGGTACCTGCCCATTGTTATAATTTGGAAAAAGGAAGAAGATAGTAAGCCCATGGTACCATGATATTCTCTAATACCTCAAGTATCGGGTTTACATAAAAGAGGCCGATGACAATGATAAAAGAACTATCTGAAGGCTAGCGTCAGGATTTGTCTTTGATGGGGAGATTTAATACAAAATGAGTAAAAATCAGGTACTGTTAAGATGTGTCGAAGCTCGAGAAGTGGAAGTTATTCTAGCTGAAGTCCACGGAGGGTTATGTGGAACCCACGCCAGTGGATTCTCAATGGCAAGAGAGATAATGAGATATGGCTACTTCTGGTCAGCCATGGAGGGATATTGCATTCGTTATTCCAAAAAGTGTCACAAATGTCAGATATATACCGATAAGATACAATCCCCGCCAATTCTACTCCACACTATGAACTTCCCATGGCCTTTCACTACTTGGGGCATGGACATCATTGGTCAAATACACCCGAAGGCTTCCAACGGGCATCAGTTCATCTTGGTAGCCATAGATTACTTCACCAAGTGGGTGGAAGCCGCCTCTTATGCCAGCATCACTAGAGCGACGGTTTGCAAGTTTTTGAAGAAAGAAATCATATGTCATTTTGGTCTACCAAAAAGAATCGTCACCGATAATGCCTCCAACTTGAACAATAAGATGATGACCGAAGTATGCGAGTAGTTCAGAATCGTGCACCATAATTCTATCGTGTATCGCCCTAAGATGAATGGGGCGGTGGAAGTAGCAAATAAGAATATCAAAATGATCATAGCTAAGACCATGAAAACTTTTAAAGATTGGCACAAAAGGTTACCCTTTGCCCTGTTTGCCTACCAGACCTCTATAAGAACTTCTACTGGGGCAACGCCATATTCCTTGGTGTATGGCACAGAGGCAGTATTACCTATCAAAATAGAAATCCCTTCGCTCCAAATTTTGAACGAGGTCAAATTAGACGAAGTCAAATGAGTGCAGGCTAGGATTGATCAACTTAACCTTATTGAGGAGAAAAGATTGAAAGCCATTAGTCACGGCCTGAGGGAGTTTCGAGTAGGAGATCCAATGCTCAAAAGGATCCTAGTAAATCAAAGAGATTTTCGGGGAAAATGGATGCCAAATTGGGAAGGGCCTTACGTGGTGAAAAAGGTTTTCTCTGAAGGGGCGATAATTTTAGCAGAAATAGATGGGAGAGAATTGAGTAACCCGATCAATTCAGACTATGTCAAGAAATATTACGCTTAAAAGAAAAAAAGAAAAAAAAGGAAAAGGAAAAGAAAAGAAAAGAAAAAAGAAAGAAAAGAAAAAAATGAGGGTTTAAGGTGAAAACACAAATATGGGCGCCTTAAAGCCAAATAAGGGTCTGAATTGAAAATCCAAAAAAGACGGTTCAGATAAATAAAGACTTTTGGCATCTGATTAACAGGCCTGGTTCTGGAGGGAAGACTACGCTCCATTTCTCATATTATCATAAGTGATGACCAAGAATGGCTAACAAGAGATTTACCGAGTTCGATGGGTCTGTTTCATTCATGTAGTTGACACCATCTCTTTCACTTCTTTCATGTTTGCCATACTTGACAAAATTGTCCTAATACTAAATTTAATATCAATAAAGCTTTGTTCCGATATCCATTTCCTATTTCAAAAATGTCGTACGGATATATTAACATAGATCGTGAAAAAACAAATAATTTCTCGGCATTACTATGATTTAACCTATCAAGTGCAGGTTTGTTCCAAAACACAAAAAGAATATAGGAGTTCGCCAGAGATAGGGTAAAGAATCTAAGGAGAAAGAGGCAGGGCGCCCAATAGAGAAGGAGCAAAAAGGAAAGAAAACAAAAGCAAAAAAGAAAAAGAAGAAGGAAAGAAAAAAGAAAGAGAAAAAAAGAAAATGAGAGGGGGAAGAAGAGAAAATGAAAAGAAAAAGAAAAAAACATAAAGAAAAAGAAAAGAAGAAAAAAAAACAAACAAAAAACAAAAAAGGAAAATGGATTTATAAAGAAAAAACCTGAGAGGGTACTCTAGATCAAAAGATCAGTGACTCGAGGGAAAGAGGGGCACGATGGGCGAACCCGAGTACGGGATGGAGCACCGCCACCAAGAAAAGGGGAGAATAACAAGAGAATGGAAAATTTGAAGAACCAAGAAGAGAAAGTGCATAAGAAAATTGACTTCACTCATGCATCATACCTAGTTAGACATCCATAAGTTAGGAGAATGCTAACTCATTCCTCTGTAATCATTCAGCTTTTACAGGTTCAAAGGAAAGATTAGACACTTCATAAGAGGGGGCGTAAGGCGCAGCAAAAATCTAAGAAGGGACTTCGAAGCAAAAAATTTCAAAATCATCATCCTAGGATTTTAGAACTAAAGATATCGCTTCGAAAAAAATGTATTTACACTATTTGATCAATAGCGCTTTGGAGGGATATGTTATCCCGCTTCTTCCGCTCAAGGAAATAAACCCCTTTTCTATTTTAAGGACGCATGACTTGTTCATGGCTGCTTTGAAGAATCAAGTTGTCCAATTCGTTTTCTGCCGTTTCGGGGAAGCATGTTATTTGTATTCATTCACTGTTATGTAGAAGGATTGAGCCTTGTGAAGGTTGGTTGGCTCGTCTATTACCGTTTTGGGAAGGCATGTCAGCGCCACCAGATTTGTTTTCGACCATTTTGGGGAAACAAGTGTTCTGTGTTCATTCATGGCTGTTTTGGAAGAATGAGTCATTTTCTAGCTGGCCTGTTCATCGCCATTTCGGAAGAACACACCAATATTGCATGGTTTGATTTTGCCGCTTCAGGAAAGCAAGTTATTCAGATTTGTTCATTGCCACTTTGGAGGAGCAAATCGTTGACAGGGAAGTCGGATAAAATTAGTGCTTATGGTCTTTGCTTCATTCTTGTTCCACAAGGATAAGCAAAGAGGGGCACCTGTAATCACTAATTTTATCCGGGGAAGTAACATGTTGTTTTTACATTCTTAAATAAGGGCTTCATTAATGTTAACAGATTAGTATTGCCATTTGCCTTTACTATATGTCTCACTTTTATAACAAGTATCATATAATACTACTGTTATCCATTTTTAAAAAGTATATATATATAATGTAATAATAAAGAAAGGAAAAGAAAGTTTTAACGTTGTTATTATTGGATATCATACTAATAGGACTCTATTGTTTTGAACTATTAGATGTTATTGTTATATCATCTTTGTTATATTAACTAGTATTACAATTATCAAAATGACTAAATGTGTAAGCCCAATATATTTAAATAAAAAGCCCAAGTCTTTATTCAACAGTCCACTTACAACAAAATATAATAATTTACAGTTGGCCCAACAAGGCCCTAAATTCATCAAATAACAGAAACCCTAATTATCTCTTTCCTACATAGTTGATCCTGGACCATTGGATCCAGGATGATGAACGGACGGCTGAGATGCGCGCATAATATTCTAGAGAACCCCACGCGCCGCACGCGCGACTACTCAGGAACCCTCACGTGCGCGTAGGGCTCACACACGACTCTTTCATCTTCCACCCGCACATCTGACACCTCGATTTCCAATCGCGACGAATGATCATCCGCTCCAATCGCCACCCGGGAAGATCCAACGGCTCCCAAAGGCCCTCATTCCCTGAGCCATTCCTCACTCTGGTCCTCTCCCCTCTTCAGTCTGCCACGCCATTCTAAGGGACGAGCGTCGCGCACTATCTGACCATCCTCCTCCATAGCCAGACGTCATGGTTCACGGGTAAGGCAAACAAAGACAGAGGCATTAGAGATAACATGCCGACAATAAATCAAAAAAGACAACAAAAAACATTATCAACAGACAGCCAATAGGATTTTTTTCCTTTTCATTTCAAACAAATGTAACCCTCGGGTATAAAAGAGAACCCAACAGACATGTAAAAACAAATTCGGATCCCAACCAGCAATACAAAAACAGATTTCTAAGGTACATCTATCTTTAAAAAAAAACATACATATAGATAGATAGTTAGGGTTAGATTTTACCTTCGAAGCCTGTTTTCCCCTCCGATGACAAGCCTTGTAGTGTCATCCGGCGCTACGAACGGTGAATCGGCAGGGGAAAGGAGTTTCTTTGTGTTTCGTTTCAAAAAAATGGGCTTTTTATTTCAGTTTTTGAAGAAAAGAGGGTTTCCCGTTCATTTTTTTTGAAACTAGGTTTAGATAGAAGTTTAAGGAAAAGAGATGAGTGTTTTGGGGGTATCTCAAAGGTTGTCGGTCGCCGGCGAACGGTGGCTGACGCAGCGAAGCACGGCCGGATTCTGGGGATTGAAGCATTTTCTGGGTTTGGGGATAAACACCATGCGATGTTCATCCTCGTTCTGGAAAAAAAGGGGCGAGGAGAGTGTTTGAAGCTGATGATAATAACCAAAAGTGGAAATCGTTATAAAATATTGTGTTTTATACTAAGCCCGTTTTATTTTTGGGTTATTCACATTATGAGTCCCTCCGTCTCATTATAATTGCACTGGGAGAATCTCCACATGGGTAAATAACCCATTTGATCCCTTCGCCTGGTTTAATTACGAGATAAAGGCCATTCTACCTTTTTTAATCACCAATTAGGCCCTCAAACTTTTCACCGGTTTGCAATTACACCCCGTTTTCTCTTCTTTTTTTTTTTACATTTGCCCCCTTTAATTTTGTTTCCTTATATTTTGGTCCCTTCCAGTGTTTAATTTCCTTTTAATGTACATGCATTTTATTTCAATTTGTCTATGATATTATTTTATTTATGTTTCATTTTACCATTTGGATGTGTTTACTAGATCCTCTATTTTTTCAATTTGTTTCGATATATATATATTTGCTCTATGTAAAGTTTATTATGTTTGTATTTTTACGTAATATGTGATTTCTTTTTAAATAAAAGGAAAAAGCGACTTAAAGTATGTAACTTTAGACATGTAGATATTGAATTTTTCTTTTTAATTGAGCATGATATGTTCTTTCTTTAAGTGCACATAGTTAGGTTTTGAAATTCAAATATAGTATGTGATATGTGGGTTTATGTATTTTGGGCCTTTCTTCTTGGGCTTAGTTTAGAAGCTTGAGCCACTTGGTCTTTTGGGCTTTGAGTTGTTAAGTTAGTTTTAGATTAGTTTAGGAGTTAATTTAATTAATTTAGGTCGTGTGCTCGTCTAATAGGGGCACGATCCTTAAATTAATTAAATTATTTCTAGGATCAGTTTTAGAGTCGTAGTTAGTCTTAAGGTTCGAATCAGTTTAGTGAATTTAAATTTCCCCTTGGCTTGTTGGGGTAAACGTCAAATTCATTAAAATTAGTCGAACACCTTTTAATTATCTTTAAAGATAAAATTGACATGGAAATTAAATTAAATTTTAATTGAAGGCTATGATTAATTAATTTGGCTTATTTTAATTAGTATTCTTGGCATATTGGAATGCTAGTTCAAAATTAATCAAATTAATTATCATATCACAAGATAACTCACAATTTAGGGTTCTCTAGCCTTTTTAGGGTTAATTAAATTAGGGTTAATACTAGATGCACTTGTTTGGTGACTAGATCACTAATTAAACTTCCATAATCCATGCCTTTTTAGGTTAGATCTTGCGTTGGGTCTTTTTGTGTGCATTTTTGTGCCATTGTTTGCCATTCATTAATTGTCATTCATACGGCTCATTAATTTTGCATTAATTAATCTAAATTATGAAAATGGAGGTATTTATTAATCCTAATATTTGTGTCATAACAGTCCGAGCTTGAAGAATGTTGATCGGATATTTGAATTAATTCTTACCGACCCAAGGTAATGTTAAAAGTTGACAAAATCACTACATCATATATGAACTGCTTGCATCATGCATAAAGGTGACGTGCAGGATTTGAATCATAAATTAACACGACAGTCGAGCTTATTCGATGTCGGTTTAATCTATGGTTCGATGTATCGTCAGCCTTATTAATTAAATGTCCAATTAATTTGAACCCACTAATTTGATAAAGCCCGTTCAATTAAAGTCAATTTTCAATTAGGGTCACCAAGTTAAATTCTTTTCAAATGTCGACAATTTTCTTCAATTAAAAGCAACAAATATTTTCGGTACCGATTTTCGAGCATGATGGGGGTGCTAATCCTTCACCACACGTAACCAACTCTCGAACCCTTTCAAGATGAATCTATGGCTTTGTGGTGTCCGGCCTACCTTATCCAAGTGGTCGGTGGCGACTTCCAATTTTTAATCAGTTTTCTAAAGAAAAAGAATTTTCAAAAAAATCTCTTTAATCCAAGTTTATAAAGAAAAGGTTTTTTGGGGATAACCCGTAGCGTCGAACGTATAATTTTCTATCTTTCAAAAAAATGTCGCTACAGATGGGGGTGCTAATCCTTCCCCACGCATAACCAACTCCCTATTCTTTTAAAAGATTTTCAATAATGATTTAGGGGATAATTTGTAGCACCGAATTCATATACGATCCACACGATTGTCTTTAAAGAAGGTCGCTACAACCTGGCAACTCTGCTGGGACTGTTTTTACAAAAAAAAAAGTTAGGCCAAAGAAAATTTGTTGCTTTTAAATGATAAAAATTTTTGGAATTTTAATTGATTTTAACCAGGATGATTCTTCCTTGAAAGTGTGATCATATTGCATGGGCTTTGATAATTGGTGGTCTTCGAATTAATTCTTCATTTAATTTCTAAGGGGTCACCGACTTGTGTTGCATCATGTCATTAAGCTCTATACCCGAGCTCTTTCCCTTAAGTGGGAGTGAAATGCCACATACCTACATGAGTAGCCCTCTACGGGTCGATAATTCACTCCCGGTATCCATGCCTTTTGACACGTGAGCAGCCCTCCACGTCATCAGGTTGTGCTTTCCCTCGAACCAAATCCAATTCACAAGCTTATAATAGGCCAGAATTGGGTTCTTGTCGCCTTAGTAGGCAATAAGATAGGTTCGGGTACCCTTAATTAGAACCGAACCCATGTGTGCAAATTTAAGAAGCCCGCCCCTATTAGAGCCATGCGGATAACCTTAGTGAACTAGATTTCATGTGGTTAGGTTTCTTTCTTTGTGTAAATTGTTTATGTTTATCTTTTCTCGCTTTCGTGTTTTCATCCCATGACTAACTCCTCTATTTTCTTTCTTTCCCTTGTTACTATTTTGTTTTGCATATTTTGGTCATATCATAAAGAGCATATTGAGTTGGAAATAGTCTGAAGTTAAAGGCTAGATTGATGGGAGACATAGTTCGCAGCAATGATGAAAATAAATTCGACGTACAAATATGGTCCGAAGGGGAGCAGTTGCATGAGGGAGACAATATCTCTGTCGGGTTCAGATCAACTTTGGAAACGGAGACATTTATGAATACAAAATACAACGACACTTCCGAGCTGAAAACAGTGTGGAATAGTTGGGATTTGGAAACAATGTGCACTTTCAGTAGAGAATATGGTGACATTGCTTGTTTGTTAGATGTTCTGGTGGATCAGGCACTATTGCAAGCCTTGGTGAGGTTCTAGAATCCCGCCTATAGTTGTTTCATGATCGGTAACTTCAATTTAACCCCTACAATTGAGGAATATCAAGACCTTTTAAAATGTGAGAAGATTGATGAAACTCGGGTATACTCGAAGCCTAGTAAGAACAAAGCTTTCAAAGGAAAGCTCAAGAGATTCTCGGACATGTTAGAATCCTGGGTAGAACTTCAGGTCACTACTTGGAACAATAAGGAATATCTTAAGTGGGAAGGAATTCTAGCCCTAGCTTCCGTGCATCTGGTAGGCCGAGTTCAGAGGGATCTCTTCGTATTCTTAATTTATAGGTTAGTACATTTCCCCGGGCAAGAGGGCTAATTGATCCGGTGGTGTTGGACCTGTTTGACCGTTTGAGCGGCGGGACCAATCTGGTGCATGTGATTTTAGCCTAAACTTTCTGATCTTTAAGGTTTTGTCGAGAGCATAGCGGGGGTCACTTTCACAGATGTCCACAGCTTTTGACGGTATGGTTCTACAGTCACCTATGGTCAGATGCTAATTTCTCAAAGCCTCTGTACAATGGCAATTTCTCACCATTAGAAGAATTTCTGCGAAAGGAAGATTGGCCCACCCAAAAAGCTAAGGAAGTTTGGGTAGATGTCCTTTGCAACCTAAAAGATGAAGATATAGTTTGGAGGGCTCAATGGCTTTCTGCAAGGAGTATCCTCTATAGGTGCGGAATACATTCTTGGGTGTTATTACTTGGACTTTGAGGGCACATTGCTTATGCACCTCTTCTGGTTTTGAGACAGTATGGCCCGAAGCAATTTGTGTCGGCTACTAAGGGTTTGATTGAGTCCAATATTAATTATGAGAAGGAAAAATGCTACAAGGTAATGGTGTACGATGTTTCTTCGGCTTGGAACAATGCGAGACGAGTCAGAGTCATGAATGCTACCCACATGACCACTCCCGAGTACGAGGCATGGAGATTCAGTCGTGTCAATGATAACATTCCCCAATTGAATCCCGATAGAAGGAGTTTGATGGAAGAGAGGTTGGCCACGCTTCCTACCGAGGCCAAGCGGATGAGAAAATAACTTGAAGGGGAGCAAAAGAGGTATCTCAAGCTCGAAAAGAAAGCCTGCCAAGAAAAATTCGATTTTGAGTTGGCAGTTTGAAGGAATGGTTAAAGGTCTGCAAAGGAAAAATAATGAATTGAAACTTGAGCTCAAGTTAGAAAAGGAAAAGATCTAGAAACTCAAGAGGCTAAACAAAAGCAATAGAGTTGTGGAAGGTGGATTAGACGAAGGGTTAGAGCTCCGACTCAGTGAAGAGAAAGCGAGAGTTGAGAATTATAAAAGGATGTATTGTGAGAGCAGGGACCAGGTGCTCACTTTAACACAAGAAATGAAGAACCTTCACACTTCTCACTCAAGGCAGCTCGAAAAAGAACGACGCTAAAGTGAAGCCCTGAAGGATCAGGTTAAGTGTCTGGAGAAGTCTCTTTTCAAGCACAAGTGTTCGACTAGCAAATTAAAAATGAGTAATTCGGAGAACCAGGCTTTAGGTGCTTGCATTGAAGAGTTGGAAACTGAGATTCAACAGCTCAAGGATTATGTGGCAAGCTTTAAGGGAGTAATTCAAGTTCGCCTGATGTCGAGTTTGGAGCAACTACATTTCGCTACCTACACCATTTGGAGACAAGAACAAGAGTTAGCCCAATGGATGGCTCGGATGCAAGGAGTTGCCCAGAAGATGTAGCTCTTAGCAGAAGACGCTACTGAACTTCATGAATGTGTCGACGATGATTGTGAAGAAGGAGAAAGGATTGTTTGGATTTTCAGAGAGATCATTGACCTCGATACTACCCTAAAGTTATATGTTTAGTTGGCTTTCTTTGGTTATTGTACCAAGACTATGTTTCTGTTAATGAAAGTCGTTTAACGATGATATTTGCCAAACTCGGTGTTGCTCATTGCATTCATGCATAATTCGTTTACTCGCATTCTTTGTTTTGTTACAAATAATTGACCAAAAATCTTTCTGTTTCAGAAACAAAAAAGATTGCATTTTGGTTCTTTAAAATTACCATCATTTCGCACCCATATCACACTCGTTTGCGAACTAAACAAATGGAGGAAGGTTTTGCAAAGCTTGAAAACGATCTACGCAGTCAAATGGAATGGACCCAACAGGAATTAAGGGACACCATCCTCAAGTCTCAGCAAGACATGATGAAGGAAATATCCCAGCTATTGCAAGCCCAGCTAGGTCAAGAGTCGAGAGACAAGGGTAACGTCGAGAGTCTTACCCAAAAATTAAGGGATTGCCTTTATGCCCAAACCATCAAGAATCTTCTGCTTGTTGATCATTCATCGAATCCTACACAAGGTGCATCTGCTTCTCATACCGGTACAGTAGCTTAAACTCCATTAGGGGTGACCTTTGGGAATCCCGAGATTATTGGGGACGGCATCCCAGACTTCGACGAGTTGGAAAAATTGACCCAAATGAAATCAGAGTTCACTAAGCAACTAGAGGATACTCAGAAAGACCTAGAAGAAAAGTTCTGAGTGAAGGAAGACAAAGATGACTCCTATGGGTTAAGTGCTAGGGAGCTCAGTTTGGTTCCCGGTGTGGAGATCCCATATAAGTTCAAGACCCTCGATTTTAAAAAGTTTGATGGAAGCACCTGCCCGTCTGCTCATATTGTGATGTTCTTCCAGAAGATGGCTGGATTTACCAACAACGAGAAGCTCTTGATTCACTATTTTCAGGACAGCTTAGTGGGATCTACTTTGAGGTGGTACAACCAATTGACCAGGGCTCAAATTAAGTCGTGGAGAGATCTGGCGAAAGCTTTTACTGATCAGTATAAGCATGTAACCGACATGGTTCCCAACCGACTGCTGTTACAAGGCATGAAACAAAAGCACAATGAGACTCTTTATGAATACACTCAAAGATGACGTGATATGGCAACACAAGTTCAACCGGCACTTCACGAGCATGAGATCTCCCTAATATTTGTAGATACGCTAAAAGGGCGCTTTATGATTGATTGATCAGTAACCATATTAGCAACTTTGCAGAAATGGTCATGACTGGCGAACGCATTGAAGCGACCATCAAGAGTGGAAGGATCGAATGAGGGGATCATTCGCGCAAGTAATACAAGAAAGATAACCATAAGGTGAAAAATACAAATGCTTTCGAGAAAACCAACAAACTTCACCATCTCCTAGCCACAGGCCCCAAGAGGGAATTCCAGAAACTTCAACAAGAGAGAAGATAAATGACCTAAGAAGGAAAGGGATGAGAGATTCTTCACTCCTTTTCCAATCTCTTATAAGGAGCTCTACTCACAGTTGTACAAGGCTGATTTAGTTCATCCTTACCACTTTACTCCTTACAACCCACCTTACCCAGCTTGGTATAACCCTAAGGAACACTGTGAGTACCATGTCGATGTCCCGGGACATTCAATCGAGAACTGTATAGCATTCAAGAAGTTAGTTTAGAATCTAATTAAAACTGGGGTGCTATAGTTGGGGGAACCCAGTACGACCAACAATCCGTTGCTGAATCACGGAAGACAGGGCCTAATGCTATCGAAAACTAGTGCACCGAAAAAGCCAAGAGGAACGTGTCTGAAGTCCAGTCTCCCTTGAGATGCGTCTTTCAGTAGTTATGCATGGCGTGCCTCATCAATCGGGGAATAGTGTTGGTCAAAGAAGGATGTGGCTCGTATTGTGAGTACCACCAATTGGGAGATCATGATGTTCAACATTGTAAGGAATTCCGTCATTTACTACAAGCTATGCTGGATAACAAGGAGATTGAGTTTTTTGAAAAGGAGAAAAGAGGAAAAGAATTAGAAGTTTGTACCTCGGAGAGTCAAGAAATCAAATATAGTGTAAAGAGACCACATATCCTCGGTCTCAAGCCAAGTGAGGTAAGTGCGCCAAAAGCGGCCTCCAGAATTATAATTGCTACCCCAAAGTCTTTTCCTTTCAAGGATACAAAGATGATCCCATAGAATTATGCCGCATGCATTACAATTTTGGGCTCGTCTAGTGCACAAGAGGAAAAGAGGATAATAGAGACAAAACCTGCTCAACCAAATATCGGAGAAGTAAATGATGTGGGGCATCTCACGAGGAGTAGTCGATGCTACGGTTCAGAAAACCTAAGGGATCTAAAGGAGAAAAGTAAGGAGGTAAAAGTAGAACCTGAGAAGTTTTTCGGAGAAGACCCACCCTCAAAAAATCAAGGAGCCGGTCACAAAAACTCAAGCACAAGAATTTTTGAAAATTTTGAAGCACAGTGAGTATAATGTTGTCGATCAACTTCGAAAATAGCCATCTCGTATTTCAGTACTTGATCTGTTACTAAACTCAAAAAAGCACTGTAATGCATTATTGAAGGTTTTGAATAAGACATTTGTTACAAAGGATATCTCTGTTGAGAGATTGGATCAGATTATCAGTCACATCACCGACCTTAATCACATTACTTTCAGTGATGATGAAATTCCAAGGGAAGGCACGGGGCCCGTCAAGGCCCTGAACATTGCCACTCACTGTAAAGGTTATGTGCTGCCATGCATTTTAATTGATAATAGCTCTGTGTTGAATGTTATGCCATTAGCCACGCTACAATGACTACCAATAGATAGCTCGAATATGAATCCATGTCATAATACGGTGCGAGCCTTCGACGGGACTCAAAGAGATATGGTCAGGAAAATAGAAGTACCCTTGCTCATTGGTCCCACTGAATATGTGGTCGATTTCATGGTCATGGATATCCAGCCATCTTACAACTTCATGTTAGGAAGGTCGTGGATACACTCGGTTGGCGCCATTCCGTCCTCACTCCATCAAAAGTTAAAGTTTGTCACCGAGAGGAAGTTAGTAACGGTGAATTTCGAAGAAGACATCATCGCTTTAGTGACTCCAGATACACCATACATCCCTACTGATGGAGAAGAAATGGAGTATGCTTTTAGATCCTTGGAACTTGTCAATGCTACTTTTGTTGCTGAAATGAGCAAGGTCACATGCCCTAAACTGTCAAATTGCACTAAGATGATGGTATTCGAAACCTTGAGGAGAGAAGCAAGGAAGAATAAATGTTTGGGAAGGAATCTACAAGGGCGTCTTCATTCCGTTAGTGTCATTCATAAGGTGGACGCTTCGGACTTGGCTATAAGCCCAATTTTTTGCAAAAAAGACAATAGTGGAAAAAGAAACAAGAACAGAGGAAGCCCAGGTTGAGAGGGGATGACATTCCCTGGGCTCCCATAACCTACACAAACTTCAAAGGTACCTTCATATTTGGGGGGATTCGAAATCCAGAGAAGGATATCTATAAGGGTAAAAGGCGCCTCCAAGAAGAGTTGATCAGTGAGGCTTTAGAGTAAATGAGTGTGAACACGATTGGTGACAGAAGCGAGGCTAATCGATTTCTGGCCAGGATTTGCCCGTGCCTCCCAAGAGAGGAGCTCAACAACTGGACTTTCAGGGTCGTGCCAGCATTCTATAGGAACAAATCAAAATAATGCCTAGAACCATTACGTTACTATGCCAGGTGAAGATTTGATTTGTGGTTTATACGAAGGAAGGCCTGTTGCCAAGAAAGATGGATGAAGGCTCTATTTTGACGGGGCGTCGAATGCCCTAGGCCATGGAATAGGGGCAATATTAATTTCCCCTAAAAATGTTTACTACCCTTCCATAAGTAGGTTGGAATTCTTTTGCACCAACAATATAGCTGAGTATGAATCTTGCGTCTTGGGACTCGAAGTGGCCATTGAAAAGAAGATCAAAGTGCTCTGGGTTTTTGGAGACTCTTCCTTGGTAATCTACCAGCTTCGAAAAGAATGGGAGACGAGAGATCCAAAGCTAATTAAGTACTATGATTTGATCCAAGAGTTAGCCAAGGAGTTCAAAGAAATCAGCTTCGCCTACTTGCCAAGAGAAGATAATTAGATGGTCGACGCCCTAGCCGCTTTGGCCACCGTGTTCGAAATAAACAGGACGGTTGAAATGATGCCTATCGAGATGCAAACTTTTGAGGTGCCGGCCCACTGCTATAATTTGGAAGAGGAAAATGATGGAAATCCATGGTATTATGACATCCTCCAGTGTATCAAGTATCGAACTTACCCAAAAGACGCCAATGATAATGACAAAAGAACTATCAGAAGGTTGGTATCGGGGTATGTCCTCGACGAAGAGGTTCTGTATAAAAGAAGCAAAGATCAGATACTGTTGAGATGTGTCAATGCTTGGAGGTCGAAACTATTTTAGCAGAGGTCCACGGAGGTTTATGCGAAACCCACGCTAGTGGATTCTCGATGGCTAGGAAAATCATGAGATACTGTTACTTCTGGTCAACAATAAAGGGAGATTGCATCAATTATGCAAAGAAATACCGTAAATTTCATATCTACACCAATAAGATACATTCCCCGCTAGTACCACTTCACGTTATAAACTCACCATCGCCTTTTGCTGCTTGGGGAATATACGTCATTGGTCAAATACACCTGAAAGCTTCTAATGGGCATCGCTTTATCTTAGTAGCTATCGATTACTTCACCAAATGGGTAAAAGCCGCCTCGTATGCCAACATCACAAGAGCGACAACTTGCAAGTTCCTCAAGAAAGAAATTATATGTCGCTATGGTCTTCCTGAAAGAATCATCACCCACAATGCTTCCAACTTAAATAACAAAATGATGACCGAGGTGTGCGAGCAGTTCAAAATTGTGCACCATAACTCCACCGTTTATCGCCCCAAGATGAACAAGGTAGTAGAAGCAGCGAATAAGAATATCAAGAAGATCATAGCAAAAACCACAAAAAGTTTCAAGGATTGGCATAAAAAGCTCTTGTTTGCCTATCGGACCTCTGTGAGAACCTCCACCAGGGCAACGCCATACTCATTAGTATACGGCACGGAAGCGGTATTACCCATCGAGGTAGAAATTCTATCGCTTCGAATCTTGAATGAGGTAAAATTGGATGAGGCCGAATGGATGCAAGCCAGGATTGATCGGTTGAACCTCATTAAAGAAAAAAGGTTGAAGGCCATCTGTCATAGTCAAATGTATCATAAAAGGATGATGCGAGCCTATAACAAAAAAGTTTACCCGAGGGAGTTTCAAGAGAAGATATGGTGCTTAAAAGGCCTTACTTAACCAAAGAGACTTTCGAGGGAAGTGGATGCCCAATTGGGAAGGGCCTTATGTAGTAAAAAATGCCTTATCCGGAGGAGCATTAATCCTCGCAGAGATGGATGGGAAAGAGTTGAGTAACCCTATAGACTCGGACTCTGTAAAAAAGTATTATGCCTAAAAAAGAGAAAAGAAAAAGAAAAAAATAAGAAAGATGGTTTAGGGTGAAAACCCAAAGATGGGCGTCTTAAAACCAAGAGGTGATCTGAATTAAAAATTTGAACAAGACGGTTCAGATACTTGAATTTTGGCATACGACTGGCAAACTTCGTCGAAGAATGATGCTTCAATCTTTAGGTTGTCAAGAATGGTAACCAAAGATGGCGAATGGAATATCTACTGTGGTTGATGGGTTTTCATTATTCATACAGTCGATATTATTTATGTTTTTTTCTTATGTTTGCCATGACTTTCAAAATTATGTTAATATTTCTCTAAGTATTAATAAAATATTATTCTCATTTCCGTTGTCCGTCTCATAATCATCACGCAGATGAATTGGCATAGATTATGAAAAAGCAAAGGATTTCTTGGCATTACTATGATTTAACCTATTGAGTGCAGCTTGTTCCAGGGCAGAAGTGAATCTGCCAAAATTGAGACAAGAAGACATCGAGGGTAAAATTGACAAGATTTACCGAAGAAAGATAATGAGTACCTCACATATTGAAATCCCGGGAGCTAAAGGCAAAAACCCGAAAGGGCGCCCATAAAAGAAAAAAAGAAAAGGAAAGAAAAAGAAGAAAGAAGAAGAAAGAAAAAGAAGGAAAAAGAAAAAACTCTAAAGTGAAAACCCGTAAAGGACGTTTTGGGGAAAGATAAGTCTAAAGTAAAAACCTGAAAGGGCGCTTTAGAGCAAAAGGCTTAGGAGTTCAAGAGAAAAGGGGCATAAAGGGTAAACACGAGTGAAAGATAGGGTACCGCTATTACAAAGAAGAGAAGTGGAAATGGGAGAAGATCAAAATCAAGGGACTAAGAAGAAAAGGGTCCAAGTGAATTATTGTCATTCATGCATCATACTTAGTGAGACATCCCTAGGTTAGGAGCATGCTAACTCATATCATCATAGCATTTCATCTCTGTTCACAGGTATCTGAGGAAAAACTAGGTACCTTCTAAGAAGAGAAGTAAACAACGAAGCGAAAACTTGAAAAGAATTTTCAAGCAAAGGATTTCAAAATAGCCACTTCCCGGTAAAAGAAACAAGATGATAGAACCTCTCTCATGAAATGGAAGAAGAATAGCATATCCGTTCAGGCTCATGAAGAGCAGAAACCTTCACGGAACCTTCATTTGAAGAATTGCTATTCGTTTACTACCACTTCAGAGGAACACGTCTTTACGATTTTGTTTATGCCGCTTCGGAGGAACATATTGTCGTCGCCCAGTTTGCTTTTTGTCGCTTAAGGAAAGTAAGATTATTTAGATTCATTCAATACCGTTTCGAAAGAATGAGTCGTTTGAAGGTTGGTTGGCTTGTCTGCTGCCGTTTCGGAAGGACATCCTAGCGCCACCCGTTTGTTTTCTGCCGTTTTGGGAAAACAGGTTATCTGGATTCAGTTACTGCCACTCCAGAGGAATGAGTCGTTTAATAACTAGTTTGTTCGTTGTCGTTTGGAAGGGCATTTTAAATAAAGAGAGAAAAGAGTTTGATTTCTGGGTTTAAGATGTGTTTTATACCAGCTTTGAAATAAAAATTGGTTGATTGCATTTTAAATCCCTCCGCCCTAACTTAATTACGTCTGCGGTCTTTTTACATGGGAAAATAGATGTTTTGGTCCCTCTGCCCCATTTAATTACGGGCCCAAGCCATTCCACCTTTGTAAATTACACTCAGGGTCCCCGAAACTTTTTGTTTGTTTTTAATTTCGTCTCTCTTTAAATAGTTTAAAGGTTTTTAATTTTGGCCCTCGATTTTCAATTTATCCAATTTAGTCCCTTTTCCGGTTTTAAATAAAAAACTTCTTTATTCTTTTTTCATGCATTTTTAATTTAAATTTTGCACATTTATTTCCCGTAAATTTCAGTTTAATTCTTATGTTAATATTGCTTGTTTTTTATTGTTATTTTGTGGGTGAAAATTAGTTCGAATAGTATATATTTGGGACTTAACATGCACATAGTTTTAGTATAAGATAGAAATCTGTAAAAATGTAATATATCTAATTTTTATGTCTAATATATATATATTTTTAGGTATAATGTAGAAATTTGTAAAATAAAAAATATATCTATATATTGTAAACCTATAATAGATATGTTTTTAGTATAAAATAGAAGTTTGTAAAATGTAAAATATGTATATGTTTTGTGATATATAATGTATATGTTTTTAAGTATATAATATAATTTTTTTTAAATGTAATATATATTTTTGATATATAATATATAGTTTTAAAGTATATAGTTTTTGAAGTATATAGTAATATTTTGTAAAAATGAAATATATATTTGGTATATAATATAATTTTTAAAGTATATAGAAGAAATTTGCAAAATATATAATGTATGTTTTTGTATACAATATATATAGTTTTAAAGTCTATCCATTATTTTCTTTAAATAGTATACAATATTTAGTTATGTTTACATTTACTTGTATATGCTTAGTGTGATAGTATAGACCTTGGGTTGTTAAGTTAGTTTTAGATTATAAATAGGCAAATTAATTTAATTAGTTTAGGATTGTGTGCTCGTCTCATAGGGGCACAATCCTTAAATTAATTAGATTAATTTTAGGATTAGGTTCTTTAGAGCCTTTGTTAGATTAGGGTTCAAATTAATTTAGTGAATTTAAATTTACCCTTGGCTTATTGGAATAAATGTTAAATTCATTAAATTGATTAAACATTTCTTAATTACTTTTAGGATAAAATTAATCTCAAGTTTAGATTGACACTAAATTACAAATTAATCGTCATAATTTGTTAGGGTTTCTCGTCTTTTAGGGCTTATTAATTTAGGGTTAAGTATTAGAATCATTTAGTTAATAAATAGATCACTGATTAGGCTTTCTAATAATTTGGGTCTTCATAGGTTAGGTCTTGGGTTGGGCCTTCCTTTTATATTTTTGCCTTTGATTGTCATGCCTTAATTGTCATTCATATAACCTTTAATTTTAATTGCATTCTTAATTAATTTAAATCATAAAAGAAGGTACTTATTAATTCCAATATTTGTGTCGTAACAGTCCGAGCTTAAAGGATGTTGACCAAATATTCGGATTAATCCTTACCGTCCCAAGGTAAATGGATTAAGAATTGACAAAATCATCATATCATACTTAAATGCCTGCATCACGCATAAAGGTGATGTACGAAAGTCAAACCATAAATTAACATGGCAGTCGGGCTTATTCGATGTCAGTTTAATCTATGGTCCGATGTATCGTCAACCTTATTAATTAAATGTCCAATTGATTTGAATCCACCAATTTGATAAAGCCCATGCAGTTAATGTTAATTTTCATTTAAGAACTTCGAATTGAATTCAATATAAATTTCAATGATTTTCATCCTTTTAAAAGCAACAAATATTTTGGTACTGATTTTCGGGCGTGATGGGGGTGTTAATCTTTCCCCACGCGTAACCAACTCCCGGACCCTTTCACAACGAATCTTTGGTTTCTTATGGTGTCCGGCCTACCTTACCCAAGTGGCCGGTGGCGACTCCAAGTTTTCATTGTTTTTCAAAAAATTAAGGTTTTCCGAAAGAAGTCCCCATTCTTTTAAAAAAAATTCAATAATGATTTAGGGGATAATTCGTAGAGCCGAATTTATGTACGATCAACACGATTGTCTTTAAAGAAGGTCGCCACAGGCCTATGGCGTACTGGTACGGGTTTTGTTTACTAGAAACCAATTTTATACACAATGGCTTACAGGTACCAGTACAGCTATATGTGTACTGATACACCTTTTTGAATCTGTCATTTAAATTATACTTTGAGTACCGATACGGCCTACGGTATACCGGTACAAGAATTAAGGATTTTAAAATATTTTAAATAATCTTTATGACCGTTGTCTTATCAGTTTTTCTTGGAACCATCTTTCAAAAGTTTTTTAAGCGTACAAGTACATCTATATGCGTACCGATACTCTCTGTTCTTCAAATGTTTCAAGAGTTTCAATGAGCAAAATGAGTACCGGTACGGTACGGCATGTACCGATACCTTTTGTTAAAACGTCAATTCGTACCGATAAGCCTTCTCGTGTACGGATACCCCTTTGTTGCAATGGCTATTTCTACTTTTGGCAGATACCGATACGGTTGCTCATGTACCGATACCCTGTGTTGCAAACAATATTTTACTGCGGGATATTTGCTTCCCAACGGCTTTATTCAATATCCCAACTCCCAAACGGCTAGAAATCAATAAAGGGGTATAAAATCAAGTTTTCAAAGCTTCTTCAACAACACGAGAACAATTCAAAAGCATTCAAGCACATATACAACATCCTTGAGCTCAATTTGTCAAATTCTTGTAAACCCACTTGAGCGTTCTTTATTGTAATATTTTTATTCAAGTGTGTGGGATTTTAGTAAACTTTATTTGTGCAAACAAACTACCTTGCGAGGATTTTTAGAGTTTGTTTATTTATATTCATCCTTTAGGGAAATAGATCACCAGACTTGGGGTATAAGTCTAGGTTTGTGAGGTTATCTCCTTTAGTCGAAAAGGATAGACAAGTTTAGTAAAATTGTGAAAATCTTTTGTGTGGGTAATTAAGGTAATGGATGTAAACCTTGTTGAGAAAATTGAACCACTATAAATTACTTGTCTCATTTTTATTGCTTTTGCAATTTGCTTTCACCAAAATTTTATTTGTCAATCCATCTCCCTCTTGACCATTTTCATTGATTGTTCAACCCAACAATTTTTTTTAAATCTATATTAGATCCCCTTCAATCTCGTTCTTCTTTCCCCAAAACCTTTTTACTTTTATCTTTTTAACTTGTAGATTATTTTTTGGGTGTTTTTTATTTTAGCGTTATGATTCATTAATATATCAAAATAAATATGAGGTATGAGAAAGAAAAAAATGATTTGTAAAATTTAATTTTGTAAGCAAGTATTATGTGAAAAATAATGACGATGTGGTTTTATTTAATTGTGTAGGATCGTGGATGAGGTGATGAGAATGATTCATGAAATAATTTCTTTTAATTTTATTTTGAAATATGATTAATTGCATATCGAGCTTTTAAGATTTTTAATAATTATTTAAAATTCATTAAAAATTAATTGTGTTCAACGGTTAGAGACGGAGCCAAATGAAAGGTGGGGTGCAATTGCCCCCTAAACTTTGAATGGTTTAATTGCTTTTAGGCCATTGGTAGTTTTAAAGACTTTGCAATTAAGTACTTGTTCCTTCAAAAAAAAATAGCTTATTATTTTTAAGACCCTTTAAGTTAAAATGAATGAATTAAGCATTGAATCTTATTTTTTCCGGTTTAATCACTTTTTAGGACCCTTCAATTTTAAATTTAATAAAATTAAATTTTAATTTTATGTTTAATTACTTTTTAAAACTCTATTTATTTCAAAGTTAATTAATTTACCTCTCTCATAATACAATCATAACTCTATCCCTATCAATAATACATTACGTTATTAATGTTTAACGATATGCGTGGCTAGTTTTAGAATTTTCCAATGCAATTATCTACTTAAGTTTATTTTGCATTATATTATTTATTCATAGATTATAATGTAATGGTGAAAGTGATATATAAGATTAGGGTTGTAAACGAACCGAACGTTCAGCGAACTGTTCGGCAGGAAGTTCGTTTATTTATTAAACGAACGAGCATGAACAAGATTTTTTGTTCGTTTAATTAAATGAACGAACACGAACAAAGGGCTTGTTCGTTTATTTATGTTCGTGAACGCTCGGTAATTAGTTTGTTTATGTTCGTTGGTTTATGTTCATTTATGTTCGTTCGTTTGTGTTCGTTTGTTTATGTTCATTTAAATTTATTCACATATGTTTAAGGGTGTTCATTGTTCGGTTAAACCAAACTAACCGATTGAACAAAAACAAAATTGGTTAATCTATTAGATAATTTTAGCTTTCGGCTAACAGTTAAGAGTTTTTTCAAATTTTAATTATTGATTAAGTCGTTTAAAATCGGTTTATTAAATGAATTAATCGAACTAACCCAAAATATTCGTTTATGTTCATTTATGTTCGTTTATCATTTAAACGAACGAACACGAACAAGCTACATTATTTAATAAACGAACATGAACAAGAAATTTTCTGTTTATTTATTTTTCGTGTTTATTCATCCGTTTGGTTAAAATTAAATAAACAAATATAAACTCACTTTCAATCGTGTTCGTTGAGTTCGTTTACATGGCTATATAAGATGCCAGGACATGTCCACGTTCCATCTCTATCCATACCTGTTGAATTCATTTGGCATTGCCAGATTGCTACATTTCTGAAAGCAATTTATGTGCCTCACGCAACACTCTCCCGCGCCACCACGTTAACGTCATTTTCCTTTTTCATCCAATTCCCAGATTCCTATACCTTCTTTATTTGTCAACTCTGTCCCAATTTCTTTTCTCACTTTTTAATTCGTGATATTCCATTTATTATTTTAATTAATTAAATTTTATAAAATATTGGTACGAACGAGGAAGTGTAGAAAAATATATATATATAAATATAATTTATGCAAGGATCTCGAAATTTATCTTTTAAATTTGAATTGCTATTAACTTGAAAATATTCAAGACTAAGAAGAAAATTGGTAAAACATTTGAACTTGAGCTTCTGATTCATTTGTCTAGTAATGAATAGTGACGTGTGAAATTTGATAAGTTATCGACTAGAAAGGGAGAGACGCCAATTCTGATCTGATCTTACTTTTAGGGAATTCCAGAAGAACAAAAGGCAATCAAATTCAAGTTTAAAGTTTTATTATCACAGTTGATCCGAGTGGCCGATACTGTCCGAAGATCCCAATGAAACTATCAGCGATGTTTTCCTCCAACTGTTATTCATCGGCGATTGCTAAGAACCCCTTTCACCCACCGTCTCTCAATATTTGGCCGGCCTCCGCCTTTTCTCCACCACACTCCCACAAACTATCTTCCGTTCTCTTCAACCCCCTTATATTTCGCCGGAATTCAACTTCTTCTACCACCGTCTCCGCCTCCGCCTCCGCCTCCAAATCAGACGGTCAATCCAAGGTGATCCTCTTGTTTTTGGTGAAAAATATCAATTGTTTCATAAAATACTTTTAATGATACAACTTTATCAGCTTTAATATCTTTGAAACTTTGATGATTGTTTGTACTGTACATGATCAGCTAAGAAATACTTGTAGTTGTGGTGTTTAGGGAATGCCAAGTTTTAATCTTTTAAAACACTTCATCAATTTCTTCTTTTCTTTTCTTTTTTATTTTGTATTTAAAAACCAACACTTCTATGGGTTTTTTTTAACACTTAATCTAAGACTCCAGTATCATCTGGAATTCATATAGCATATAAACATTATTTTTTCTCTGCATAAAAATAATTAATTAATGCTTCATCTCATATCTAAATTGTTTGATTGTGCGATATATGATGTGATATATTCAATAGAAGGAAAGTAAATTATATTGCAGAGTCCTTTGAGTTGGTCTCGAGAGCTGGCGAGGCAATCTCTTGCCTTCTCAATGTGAATATCTTCAACTGCAACTTCCACTTTTGTCAAATTATTTGTATCTGAAACATTTTACTTGTTATTATGCAATATCTCTGTTACAGGGAGGTGAATCATTTCTCAGGGATATCTTGGAAAGCATGGAAGCAGTTTATTTAAATAGAAACCCTACTGCAAAATCCATTTTGCAACTTGTCCATTCCGTTGATGATGAACAAATTTGCTATGATCATCTGGCTTTCAGGACTTTTGGGGTATGTTTTCTCTACTTTCAAACTGTTTGAGAATCAATTGTACTTCATTAATTTGTATTGAATATTGAACTCTGCATACTTTCTGGTCTTGTAACTTAGGTAAATGGTTATGGGATTAATTCATTGGCAAGTTTTTTTCTGGACTATGGGTATACCCAGAAGGAGGAACTAAGATTCCCTGCTAAAAAATTGAAAGCCTTGTGGTTTTCTCCTCCCAATAGTTTGTCTCAAGATGGTGGCAGTGGTGTTAATGGCCCCTTACCAAGAGTATTTATTTCAGAGCTTCTTGTGGATCAACTGAGCCCCAAAACACAGGTATGTCTGCGTTGCATTATAAGTCAACATTACTATATCATGTAACTGAATTAGTTCACTGTCCCTTGTTTAATCAAAGCTAAAATGTTGCCAAACTTGAAATGCTAAATGATCTGCCTTCGACATACCAAAACATTTCCTGGGATTTGGCTTTTGTTGGTTGCTGAAGTTTATATAACTCTTGTTCTTCCATTAAACTATTTAAAAGATGCAGATTATGGTGGTGGACTAAAGGGATAATATGTTTAGCAGATTTTATTGACTAAGAATGCATTTTTTAAATGTATTATAATTGATTTTCAAGTTTGAGATCTAATGAGAGAGAGAGAGCCCCAATATCTAATAGTTATGCCTTCCCCTATCTCTCATGTAGAAAAAGCTCCAAGTTTTTTGTCGAGAAATCTGGCTAAAGATGCTATTATGAGGTGATATTATAATTTGCACCCGATGTCCACCTCTCTTTGTACTCCTATGTTCTTATTTTGTATATTTTCTCATTGCTGATTCAGGAAATAATCAGAAAGTACACTGAAAAATCTGGTAGAGGAAATAAATATGCCGCTCTTGCAAGTGCTCTGGGATCTTTAACATGGGAGAAGCCTTTGTATTCTGAATTTCAACAATTGGCAGGGTACTCTCTTGATTGCCTTTATTTCATTGAGCAAAGAATTTTGCACACTTCACAACATAATATGAGTTGACTTTACCTATCAGCATCTTAGTGCTATAATACTGCATTTTCTACAGCAGTTTGATTTATACATTGGCCTCCAGTTACCAATGCCTACTTATATCTCTTTAATGCTCAGGGAAAGTGAATATGCTGCCTGGACCCTTGTCAATGGGTATGCACTCAATCATGTCACCATCTCCATGCATCGGCTGAAATCTAACTTGAAGAATATCAAAAGCCTAAATCGGTTCATTGAGAAGAATGGGTTCAAGTTGAATTCTGAAGGTGGAATTCTAAAAGGTTTGCTACTTTCTCAAACATATATTACTATTTTATTACAAACTGCTGTTAGAATAGCACTTCGGAGGCACAAGATCCTGTAACTTTTTGAGAGTGAGATTCTACTCATGATGGTTTCCGTCACAAGGCATGCTGGTCCTAGCAACTAGCTAGTGGCTAATGACACAGTTTCATTGCAGGCTTCCTCTTTCCATGCCGGTTAGAGAAGGCATTGGAGAATTTAAACTATTCAAACATCAAAATCTTTGATAGTTACGTACCACCAGATTTCCTTATTACTGTCCAATGTGACAGAAGCATACTAGGAATGGTGTGAAGTCGAATATGCTTAGAACTAATAAAGCAGGTCTTGTACAGTATGGAATGTTAGCATTTGATCTCTAGTTTCAATTTTAGAGAACAAAGGCGTTGGCTTTGTGGCACTGGGAATAGAGCTTAATGAATTGGTTTGTTTAAATGCTATATGGCGTTATTGGGGTTTTTTTGTAATCATGCCTGAATTAAGGCTCTTCGTAACCTGCAAACCAGATACCTGGAAATTATTAAAGCTATTTGATAAGCTTTTAAATTTCAATATCTTGGATTTCTCCACACATTAAGAGGCTAATAAGGTTAGTTGGGTTTCTTTTTTATTGTAATAGCTATTTATCTAATTAGCAGCTTCTAAGTGGGTTTCTTCCTTCCTCCTTCAACCCCTTTTGCTGTTCTGATAACAGCTTTATGGGTATACTCACTTTTCTGTAAGTTGCATGCTGCTGCTGTTATGACTATATTGGATATTGGTTTGCAAATGGAGTTAAGAATTAAATGTTTCCTTGGTTTCAGTGAGTCCGGATGGCCTTCTGCTGCAAAGCTCAACCGTGGCGGATTCAATACTTTTCAGTTTTTCTGATGGTATTAATGCGTCTGTTCCCTGCTCATACATTGAGTTTGCTGAACGCCTTGTGCTGCCTCAATACAAAAATCTGCCCGAGAGTGAGGTATTTACAACGTAGGGACATCTGTAGTGGACATTAGCTCACTGTTTTAGCCTTGAATGGTTTCAATGTTCGTAATCCTCAGAATGCAACAATAAACATAGCTGAGGTACTGATTTCTTGTATTATGAACTGAATTACACAGATAAAAGAGTCCCACAGGCGAGATGGATTTGAGGTCGGAAATGCTGACAAGATCTTTGAGAGCACATCCAAAGAGCAGCTGACAAGGAGAGCTTGATGGGCAGCCTGCATAACCACATCTTTACAAAGACCATTGTAATTCAGGGAAAAGTGTAGCGGAAGGTTGCTTACTGTTGGGCGTGGAAAACAATAAATGAAGGGTTAAATGTGAGTTTTAGTTGGCAGTACCAAAAGATTCTAAATGGAAGACTTGATATAAATATTCCATTATAGCAACAGGCAACTCAACTCTTTCAACCAAGTAGATACTACCATGAAACAAACACTTGTATACATCAGGGGAAGGATAAAAATAAATCTTTCAATATTTTCCAAATAGATTGAAGCAGCAGATGATTTAACATGGCATTTGGCCCCACAAGCTTTACTTGCCCTGAATGTCCTGCGGGGAGGCTAACATCCTAAACGTGATATTAAAGCAAACAAGCAACTCTGTTGTTTTCTCCATTGTCTAGGAAGACATGCTTTCACAGAATACATCTATACTGAGGGGACAGAAGTAACAAATTGATGAAAAGAGGTTGGGGAAAGAAAATTTAACCAGTCAACATTATGGTTTACCATTGGGCTTTGGTGATTTATAGGGATACTGGTGGTGATATGGAGAAGCATGGGAACCATTTGGAATGGAAAGGCTCCTGTGCCCATTCCTTGAAAGTGATCCGGCTGGATTTCGGATACCATTTCTGGTAATCGGACTGGATCCGACTCGTTCCGCTTGCATTGTCTGGAAATAATATGATGAGCTTGCCATGTCCTTGAGATTTGGTAGAGGCTTCAGTGCTTCCACCACTTCACTCATTAGGGGTCTAGCTTTTGGATCACGGCTTAGACAGTGAGCAGCCAGCTGTGCAGCTTTCTGAGCACCTTTAATCGAGAAGTGGCCTTCAAGCCTAGGATCAATCAATCTATAGAACCTTCTTCTCTCACCTAGATGAGGTCGAGCCCATTCCACAAGATTATGCTCTCCGTTAGGTCGGTTTTTGTCCATGGATCTTCTACCGGTTAACATTTCGAGTAAAACCACACCAAAACTGTAAACGTCACTTCTTGAGGTAAGATGTCCTGAGAGAGAATTAATGTTCATTTGAATCAGACACAGAGGAGAACCAAAATAAAGTGTTCACTTCATCTCCGAATTAGGAGAGCAGGTTAAAGAAAAGCATTAAGATAAATCTATAAAGGTGAAGAAATTTTAGAGTTCATCAAAGTAACTGCGAAACCCACAATAAACAGTAAAAAAGTTTCTGACATGCCAGGTAATCCTGTGGTTTTTTCCCTGAAAAACATCTTAAATAACCGACTGACATCGTAAACTCAAGCTGCCTCCACTCCTGTTAAATGATTACTGGTTCAACCGGATGGAAATCTCAGCAGGCCGTGATTCCATCCAAAGAGCATGCAAGGGCATTCTACAAGCAGTTACACAGCAAAATCGTTTGGTGTTCATCAGCCAAAGTGCAATATTGTAAGAAGTTTCTGCGTCTGACACAGTTTCCAATTTTCTTTAAATGCCTATCTCAAGGAGGTAAGGCTTTGAATAACAATTACACATGGAACCTCTAAAATTCTTACTATTGCATTTGACGGTGGCTCCTAAACTACTATGTGAGATATAAAGAACTCTAACAATTAGAGATTAAAGAACCATGCTGAAGGAGGGAGAAGAGCTAAACTACCGACTCTAACATGTGCCGAAGTGTGTCGTGTCCTTCATAGAAAAGCATTAAAACATGCTTCAAAGATTGGAACATTCATTTGTCATAACTAAAAGAAAGGGTAAAATTTAAAAGATATCTGCCCGAAAGAACAATAATATCATGGACCATACTTTATAACTTCCATTTTTAGACATATTTTACCTTTAAAATACTGCTCATCCGCAATAAAGATGGATACTGAATGCTGTTTAATATATATATGACTAAGAAACATCATAAAGCAGACAAATAAGTTAAAGCTACCTTGCAAATCATTTAATTGTCAAGCATAAACTTCGAAGAGCATATAACAGGGAAGGGAAGGGTAAAGTGGCAAACTTAAACAAGCATCTCCTTTCTATTAAAGCTTACCAGTCATTACGTATTCAGGGGCTGCATAGCCATATGTTCCCATCACACGGGTTGATACATGGGTTTTGTCTCCTTCAGGACCATCTTTAGCAAGCCCAAAATCAGAAAGCTTTGCATTATAGTCCTGCAACACATATTATTAGGTGTAAATCATTCCATAAAAAGAACTCTTGTTTTATTTTTATCATTAAACGGGGAACTTTATTGAGGTAAAGTTTTTGGTACACATACTGCATCTAATAGGATATTAGAGGTTTTGAAATCCCGATATATCACAGGTCTTTCTGCTTCTTCATGGAGAAATGCAAGACCTTTTGCAGCACCTAGTGCAATTTTCATCCTTATGGACCACGGAAGAGGCAAGGATCCTATATAAGCAACTAACTGAGTTACAATGTTAATTGAAAACATAAAACCCCCAATCACAGCACATAGCTATAATAAACTTGTGGAATATCAAGAGTGAAGTAATTCAAGTCCAATCTAAAAGGTCAGCGTTTTCTAAAGTAGAGGGTAGATCCATTATTTTTGGAGCCCAATCAAAAAAGTAGCCATATTCCAGAGATCAGATATGACATTTATTGTAACTTGTAACTCAATATCCCTAGAAGATATATGTAGCAAGCAACTGACCCAGCTTTAACATATTTTTTGGATGAACATTTATGATGCCTCAAAAATGAATATTCTGAAGTGAAAATTCAGTCATAGACAAAATAGCAGCTACATACTTCTGAAGAGGTGGTTCTCCAAGCTTCCGCGAGGCATAAACTCATAAGCTAACAGTCTTTGATCATCTTCAATGCAATAACCAATAAGTTTAACCAGGTTAGGATGGATAAGATCACCAAGATAATTCACTTCAGCCTGCCAAATTGATGATCCAGGAATCAGCAAAAGATTTAAGTACTTACAAGAAACAGAAAGAAAACATGAGACACAGATATGAATGAGTAAAGGGGAAACAGCTGAGGAAATGTGTAAACCAGCCATTCTTTATGACCCTGGAGGCCATCATGGTTGAGTGTTTTAACAGCAACAGTAAGCCCAGTGCCTGGTTTTACTGGAGCAGTTCCATTTTCTTCGATCCATCCCTTGAAAACACAACCAAAACCACCTTCACCGAGAAGACTCTCAGGTCTGAAGTTTCTTGTTGCCAGCTTTAGATCATTAAATGTGAACTTCCGTAACCGAGATGCAATTTTAATCTCATCTTCAAGTTTGGAAGTAGATGAACTACTTTCTGCATTGCTAGTGGTTGTAGATGAGACAACTGGAGCTGCCGGTTGATCTTTACTGGTATCGTAGGCAGATTTGCTATCTGTTCATCAATGCACAGATTTAACATGTTACAAGATAAAAATTATGTAAGGCTCCAAGACGAAAAACATAATGTAGGGGAGAAATTTGGGTTTGCATTGTGGGAACTCAAGTTGCCACAGTGTGGTTAATATGCTGATAATATAATCCCTTTTTGAGTATAAATGATTGTACAGCATCTTTGAATTTCACCATGTATGGCACTAGCTCTTTCTCATCAATGGCATACATCATTTATAACCTTCTCAAAAATAACATTTAAAATGAAACAGCTACCACAATAGATCTTTCTTCATATAAGCACTGATTTGGTAATACATCATGGATGAAGTTCAGCAAACCAACTAATTTACAGTGGAGTTGTTCAGTCTTCACATTAAATCTCTATTTCCGGATTTCAAGTTCGCTCATGAGAACAAGGGTTCAAAACAATCCAGGACAGTAATTTCTTCATTTCATAATATTTAAGTAGCTCAAGTTTGGGGTTAAACTCTCACTGGATTAAATAGAGTTCCAAAATACAATTTTACAATTTTCTAAAGATAGTTAACTAATTAAAATCTACTAATTGACCCCAATCATAACTAGGAAAAAAGAACACTGCTTGAGTTGTTAGACCCTAAGCTGGATGCAGCATTTTAAAGGCTGCCCCAACCTAAATAAGCTTCCCTATTATCATCTCCAAGCTACTTACAAACTAGCATCACAGCATTCAAAACAATAATAACGATGAACAAAAGGTAACCCAGAAAAGGAACGAGCGAGTTGTAGAATTTAATAGCAGAGCATAAGAAAAGGGATAACATTCAGCAAGAAAAAAAAAAGAAAAATCACCATAGTTTGTACTGGTCCCACTAACAGAAGTATCAACTTTGGATCTTGAAGAAATGCAGCTCCCAATAAATCTGAACTTAACCCAACACCCTGTTTCTTCTACAGCAGCAGTGGCATCAAGATCTTCCTTTTCACTGTTTTTCTTCTTCTCCTTCTTACTTCCCTTTGATTTGCACGTATCCCAAGACTTCACCTTTCCTTCCTCAAAACATAATCTCATCTTCCCTCTTATTCTAACCCTAACAATTTCTCATATCATAAAATTAAAAAAAACCCACCAAAGCTGAAGGAAGCCAAATTAAAAATGTTCCCCCCACCTGGAAAAGCTAAAAGGAGAGACTAAAATCTGAAGCAGGCAGGAAAAAGTAGAATGTTTATGGAATCTGGAAATGCTGAAGTTTGTTTATCACTTTGTTTTCCCATTTTTGCTTCGGAGATGAAATTAATAAATCTTACTCACTTGAAAGCAACTATCCTGGATGGATTGTTAAAATTTTGTTTAAGGAAACAAAACAAGGGAAAATAGTACCCTTACTATTATTGATTCTTTCAATTCCTCCACTGTTTTTAATTCAATTTATTATTTTCCCTTTTCTATTCTAAATCGAATCCAAGACGTAAGCTTTTTATTTTAATTTCATATAATTTAATTTTTTTATAATAATAAACTAAGATACTATGTGAGATAACATATAGACCCATTTATGATTAACTGACAATTAATTGAATTTGTACGTAAAGAGATAAATATATTGTACAATTAACTTTTATTTAATGTATTTATATACATAATAATTTTAATTTTTGATTCTATTATATATATATATTTAAGAAATAAATATATCATTTTATTTTTTATTTAAATATAACAATTTGTGAACTTAATATATATACAAATCACATAATAGTGTTAGTTTCTTGTGAAAATTAAATTAATTAAATTTAAATATATAAAATTAAAATTCATTTATCATATTATATGTTTCTTAGAAGTTTAAGTATACTTTTAATATTTATTATAAGAATATTTGGTCATTGATTTAATTGAAGCATGTGACTTTATTGTTATTTTTTGACTTGCTGCAAGTATTATAAATTATTTTAAATTAAAATAAAAAAGGATTTTAGCATATTAAAACCAGAGCTAAATATACATTTTTGGAGGGATTGAAATCGGAGATAAGCGAGGGGCGGGGTAGCCCGGGCAGCGGGAAGGGTAAAAAAACGTGGGCAGTAGGGGATTGGAAAAGGAAAACAGTGGGACCTACGCGGGTGGTGACGTGTCCGCTATATTGAGGGTAATCAAGTCAATATGTTTTTCTTTTCAAAAAAATAGGAGATTTACGATTCCATAAAGGTCTCAAAACTTTGGCAAAAGAGTAGATGTAGGTAGATAAATAAATACCAGGTCCAGCATCACACAACTGGATAAATAAATGCCATCTCAATAAGTTGTAGCAGTCATATATATAAGAGGATTGCAAATTTCAAAGTGTAACAAATGGGGTTGGTCTCAGAATCCTAACAAGTTTTCTGTAGCCTGATCAATCAGGTCTGGTCTCCATGATTTCTTTGCAACAAATACAGTTTTCAGACCTAAAGGGTTCCATCTACAATACAAGGAACATTTGTTTTCCCCCATCAATGGGGCTATATGCAGTTTACAAGAAAACATTTGTGGCTGTATTTTTCAGATGAATCGTCAAACACAATTCCTTTTCTGCTGTACCAAAGACTCTGCAAAATTGGAATGACCCTTCGAAATCCTTGTTGGGGGCTATAAATAACAAGATGAAGAAAGAAATACAAGTTCCTAAATAATCCCTGTGAGTGCTCAGGGATGTATGCAACACCCGTTGCACCAAAAAAGGATTCATCAACAAGATCTCAGTATTTGGATAGGCCTTAGGCATTACATACCCAGAAGAAAAATCCCATGCTCTACTGAATAAAGAACTAGATACATAAAAGGCATGCATTTTTGTCCCCCTCAGCAGAGGTTGTCAAACACAGATACATGACACGATGTTAATACATGGCTAGCTATCCAATCATATATAGATCCCATAAAAGAAGCATTAACCACACACTTCTACCATTATCCAATTATATGGGCAAGGCAAATAACAGAACGAGAAAATTGAACAAATGGATGGATACCTTTCTCCTTAACATAAATCTGTAAAGTGTCAAGAGTGATTATGCCATCAGTCAATGGAAGTAGCTCAAGCTTAATGGTTGCCGTAGATTGAGCAGGAACACATCTGAAACAATTGATGCCTGTGTTACCATTCGTATATTCAGATTTCAGAACAATATTACATAAGTTGATGAATTACCCTAGTGGTACTCGACTCTGCAGCCAGAGATGAGTACATCCCAAACCAGAAGTTGGAATGAAATCAGCAATCGGAGTCAGCTGCTCATTGGAAGAAGTAAACCTAGCCCCAGCATCACCATTCCCTTTCTGATTATCAGATATAGTGGGAATTGAGCCAGGTCTTTGTACTGCAGTAGCATGCCTCTCATGACCTACTTTCCCTGCAAGCTCAGAGAAGCCAAATGGGATCATTGGTGTTGTCGGAGAATTCAAGGATACCACAGATGGAGGTGAGGTAAATGATGTTGGAGCAAGCACTGTCATAGTTAGATCTTCAGGAGACAAATTTGAAGCCTGAAGAGTTAAAACCTGACAATCATACCAGTTGAATGAGAATTGTCATAGTTAAATCAAAATAGTGTACAAGCAAGAAAGAGAGAGAGTGAGAACCAAATTGTATAAAACCTGAACTGGAAGCTGAGTAACTCCTTCATTGGGTCCAGAATATTGTCCTGACATCTCAGATTCAACTGAGATCATAAGATCCCTAGGAATACGTGGTCTCCAGCTTGTTGGCTGCTTGAAAAACAATCTTGATTCTGCATGTACGATAAAAAAATGATATCTTAATAGATAGAACATGTAGTGAACACAAAATTTACGAGATCATACTGTAAACCAAGAGAATACATACCTGTGTAGTTGCAACGACAAGATACCATAACTGCATAGTGGTTAACAGTCGAAACACTCCCCTGTCTATCGGAGGTCAGGGAAGGGGGTTGCGAACCGGACAGTTTAGATTTTTCTCCATAAATTTTGACATCCTTCCAGATGGCAGACACTGGTTTTAAAATAAAAGAGTGCTCTTCACCCCTCCTGCAACAAAACCATCAATAAAGTCATGAGGATAGACAACCCTTCCCGCTTCCCAGCACCATGAGATGCAGATACAACTCACTAAACCTTAATTTCAAACACAATTCAATATATAAGATAAATATATGGATACACCAAACGCTGTCCTTGTTAGGCAAGGGTTTGTTGTTAATTTACAGTTCAATAATCCACAACAATTAGGCTAAACATTGTGCCACATTTCTAAGTAAGCATGTCTGGAACTCTGGATACGGCAGCAAACGATGAATATATGAAGAATACAACCGTTATAAAAGATAAACTTCAAATATTGTAAATATTATTTGTTATTATCTGCTAACATTTTAGGATTAAGTCTAAGGGGATAAAATTCTATCTCCTAGCATTGTCTAGGATTCTTATCTCTTTTATCTTATCTTCTAGTTAGATTAAAATTTTAAATTAAGTAATTTGATTGTAACATAACTCTCTTCAGCCTATATAAAGGCTTTGTACCGATGCATTATTCAAGTCAAATATACATTTGAGAATTCATTCTCTCTACAAAACAGTCTCTCAATTATTAACATGGTATCAGTTGCTTAGGTTTTTTTTTTCGATCCACAAAACCTAGAGAATGCATACCTCTCCAACATCTGAAATTAGTTTAGGGTCTTATCAAACCCTCCCACAAGCAGATCTGGCGTATAGTTTATGCAATAGCAGCCAAAAGACCAACAACGAGCAGCTTGGGGAATTAAAACAAATGGCTGGGCAGCCGTCAGTAAAAATTAATCAAAGTGTGACCATGACAGCTAACGAAGGTAGCATTTCCTTTGCAAATACTACTGGTAACAAAAATCTCATCCCTTGGATAGTCGATTATGGGGCTACTGACCATATGACAGGAAATAAAAGTCTCTTTCTTACTCTTACAAAGCAACCTTGTCAAAAGAGTGTGAAGACAGCTGATGGTTCGATGACTGCAGTAGAAGGGATTGGGACAGTCTACATTAACAAGGACATTGTTCTTTCCTCTGTTTTATATGTTCCCAACCTAAAATACAATTTACTCCCAGTCAATAGATTTTGTGATGTTTTTCAGTGTTTCACTCAGTTTGATTCTGTTGGTTGTGTTTTTCAGGAAATGGCTTCGGGAAAAGAGATTGGCAATGCTAAGCTATGTAGTGGCCTTTATCTTCTTGAAGGTCAACCTCTTCCCAATGGACAAGTTCACTCAAGTTGCACCTTTAAATCCGTTTGTTTACCCTCTCAACTTTCTAGTTTAAGTTCAAATGAAATTTTGCTATGGCATTTTCGACTAGGTCATCTTAGTTTCTTTTATCTTTAGAAATTGTTTCCTAAATTATTTCTTACTAAAAGACCAGCTTCATTTACTTGTGATGTCTGTCAAATTGCCAAGCATAAAAGAAATTATTACCATCCATCTTCTTATAAAGCTTCACAACCTTTCTCTCTCATTCACAGTGACATTTGGGGTCCTTCTAATGTTAAGAATATCTCAGGGGCTCAGTGTTTTGTTTCTTTCATTGATGATCACACTAGGACAACCTGGACTTATCTTCTGAAAACAAAATCTAATACTGAGGAGATCTTTAAAAAATTCTATTCTATGGTTGAAACTCAGTTTTGTAGTAAAATTAAGATATTCAAGAGTGATAATGGGAGTGAATTCTTTACTAAAACTTTGGGTATTTTTTTTAAAGAGAGAGGTATAGTTCATATTAACTCTTGTGTAGATACCCCTCAGCAAAATGGAGTAGCGAGAGAAAAAATCGACATCTATTAGAGGTTACTAGAGCCCTCTTATTTTCTTCTAATGTCCCTAAGCATTTTTGGGGAGAGGCATTGCTTCATGCTACTTTTTTAATTAACAGGTTACCTAGTAGAGTTCTGGGGTTCAAAACACCAAGGGAGGCATTTCTTCAAACTTTTTCTTCCTTCAAACCAATGTCATGTACACTGCCCATTAGAGTTTTTGGTTCCTGTGCTTTTGTTCACATCTCTAAACAATTTCGGGGTAAGTTAGATCCTAGGGCCATCAAATGTATTTTCCTGAGATATTCTGCTCAGAAGAAGGGTTTTAAATGTTATTCCCCTGTCACTAGAAAATTTTATGTTTCTATGAATGTTTCATTTCATGAATCTCAACCTTTTTTTCTTAGATTCTCAAATTCAGGGGGAGAGTTGGGATGAATTTCAGCTTCAACAGATTCAGTTACCTCTAAATGAACCTACTGTTTTGTTACCTCTAAATGAACCTACTATTATACCCACCCCTATTCCAACACAGGATCCTATCCCTGAATCTACTATGATACCAGATTCTGTTCTTGAAACTTTATCTCCTAGAATTGAATCCGTGCCAAAAACTCCATTAAATCTTTCTTCCAAGAACCCACTTGAAACCAGAGAACTAAGTGTCTATACAAGGAAGAAAAGGAGGCCTATTCAGGACACTACACAGCTTAGGACTGCTCAAGAACTGGAACCGATCCCATTGTCCTTGGAGGAGGAGGAAGGTATGGAAAATTTGAATAATGATGATATTGAACATATTGATACATCTGACTTACCAATTGCTAAAATAAAAGGTATCAGGAAATGTACAAGTCATCCGATACAGAGATATGTGGCTTACGGAAAGCTAATGCCCTCATTTAAGGCTTTCACAACCAAGATTGATAATATCCAGATCCCTCAAACAGTACATGAAGCCTTGAAGGATCTAAGATGGAAAAAAGTTGTAGAAGATGAGATTCAAGCCTTTGCAGAAAATAAAAACAGGTGATGACTTCTTTACCTCCGTGGAAAGAAGGTTGTAGGTTGTAAATGGGTATTTACAGTTAAATATAATTCGGATGGGAGCATTGAGAGGTTCAAAGCAAGGCTGGTTGCAAGGGGATTCACTCAGTCCTATGGGATTGATTATCAGGAGACATTTGCTCCAGTGGCAAAACTCAACACAAGAAGAATCTTATTGTCCCCTTGTCAAATTTGGTGGCCTCTTCATCAACTAGATATAAAGAATGCCTTCCTAAATGGGGATCTAGAAGAAGAGGTGTACATGCAAAGGTCACCTGGTCTAGATGAAAACTCAGATCCAACTAAGGTATGTAAATTGTTAAAATCACTCTATGGTCTTAAACAATCACCTAGAGCATGGTTTGGAAGATTTATTAGGGTCATTCTAAAAATTTGGTTACCTTCAATGCAAGTGATCATATTATGTTCATCAAGACCTCTTTCGAAAATAAAAAGGCTATTTTAATAGTCTATGTTGATGATATAATCATCACGGTGATGATGTTCGAAATCAGAAAATTAAAAGAGTTCTTGGCTCTGAGTTTGAAATAAAAGGTCCGAAGTCGGTTAAGATACTTCCTAGGAATGGAAGTGGTGAAGATCAAATGTTGGGATTGTTATAAATCGGAGAAAGTATGTTCTAGATCTTCTTTCGAGAGACAGGGGATGCTAGGTTGCAAGCCCTCCGAAACACCAATGGAGCATAATCTGAAGTTTAGAACTGACAACAATGGAGCTCCTACTAATAACGAACAATATCAGAGGCTAGTTGGTAAGCTTATTTATCTATCACTTACACGACCTGATATTTATTTTTCAATTGGTATTGTTAGTCAGTTTATGAATGATCCTAGAGAAGAGCATTTAGAAGCAGTGTTCAGGATTCTGAGATATTTGAAGATGACACCAGGCCATGGCTTAATTTTCACCAAAAATAAGAATAGAAAAGTGGAAGTCTTTACGGATGCAAGCTGGGCAGGAGAGCTTACATCTATAAGATCTACAAGTGGATATTGTGCTCTAGTCTAGAGAAATTTAGTGACATGGAGAAGCAAGAAACAATCCGTAGTATCAAGAAACAGTGCAGAAGCAGAATTTCGAGCCTTAGCTAATGGAATTTGTGAAGGGATCTGGATTCAAAGGTTGTTGTCAGAACTAAAACTCAATCACAGTAAAGATTTTGAACTTCATTGTGATAATCAGTCAGCAATTAGTATTGCTAAGAATCCTGTACACCATGATAGAACAAAACACGTGGAGCTAGATCGTCACTTTATTTCTGAGAAGATCACTAGTGGGACAGTCAAGCTAGTTGTTTGTTCCATCTCACAAACAACTAGCCGATGCACTCACCAAGGCACTCCCAAGAACTACCTTTGATGAGCTCACATTCAAGCTTGGTCTCTACAATGTGTATTCACCAGCTTGAGGGGGAGTGAAGAATACAGCCTTTATAAAAGATAAACTTCAAATATTGTAAATATTATTTGTTATTATCTGCTAACATTTTAGGATCAAGTCTAAAGGGATAAAATTCTATCTCCTAGCATTATCTAGGATTCTTATCTCTTTTATCTTATCTTCTAGTTAGATTTAAATTTTAAATTAAGTAATTTGATTGTAACATAACTCTCTTGTATTCAGCCTATATAAAGGCTTTGTACCGATGCATTATTCAAGTCAAATATACATTTGAGAATTCATTCTCTCTACAAAAGAGTCTCTCAATTATTAACAATATATTTTTCTTTTCCAGGGTCGATATCTTAACCATCATGATAAAATGCTAAACATCAAAAAGCCATCAGAAGAAAATAATTAAGGGACCAAGAGTGAAAACAACCTCAGAGCTAGATTCGGCAAACTATGGTCATCTCCAGCTTCAATACATGAAATTGGTAAGGAAGCAGGTGGTACACCTTTAGAAGCCTCTTCCAAAACAACGGATATAGCATCTACATATACTACAATATTTGGTATATTTTCTGGAGAGACATTCTGAAAAATAAATTCAATAGTGAAGAAAAGAACCTTGTGACCAAATCCATGAGAGTGGAGATGGAGTGTTTACAACTTATATCAAGAACAGTGACCACTAGAGTCTACCTTTATCTGAACATAAAGAAGGTCATCTGTATTGCAGTCAGTAGCATAAGAATGGATCTTAATGGGTTGAACTATTTGAAGTTTCCTCCTCCACCTTCTTCCTGGGATATGGATCCCTTCTAATCCACGACAGACAGAAAACCTTTCTCGCTCTAGTGACACACCTCGAAAAGATAAAAGCTCTTCAACCCCTGAGTTTTTACCGTTTAAATTCTTCTGAGAAGAGGAATGATCCAGCTCATTAAGGTCAAATGATGGTTTAGAACTTTGGGCTTTAACAGGTCCAGGAAGAGGTGTAACATTTTGAGGAAGTGCTGACATGGAGTAAGTTCTAAAATTACTAAAAGAAAAGAGCTGAGAGGACCTCTGAGATGCGCTACCGATTCCAGAAACAGATCCTAAAGGTGGAGGGGATAAAGTAGGAGGTGCAGGAAGAGTGTTATCCAGAGGAAGCAACCATTTCAACAGTTCTCCGCGCGGGTCTTGATTTGCATACACTAAGTTGCCCTGATTCTCAGAATTAGGGTTTCTATACTGATATTTCTCAAACTGAAGAATTTCAATGACAGGATCTCTAAGAAAATCAACACCAACATTCACTTTTAAAAGTACCTGCATCATTCCAAACAGAGAAATAGAATGAGAATCAGCACTCCGAATCAATAAGTAGCAAAGCTAATATGCCAATTACAACAAATGAATAGAAAAATGGGGGGCATATAAGAGCTTCTGCAAGCAATTTGCTGAAAGCTGTTTAAAATCTGGATTGCTTTTTTGAAAAAACCCAGAAACATGAACAAGCCAATGGCTAGGTTGCAATATATAGCCTACTGAAAACGCAATCTCATCACATTTAATTTACTAGAGTAGCAGTGCCTTTTAGGTTGGCCAGCAGGAACCCTCATAAGCAAGCTTCAAAATGAAATGGTAGGTTGAATGCCCCAGAGGCCCAGACTTCTAACAAGATATTGAATGTTGAAAAATATAATCCTAAACTGAACTATCAAGGCCTAAGAAATGTTGCCCCCACCTCATCAGCTTACAAAATTAAGAGCAAAAATGTCTCCAGCGTTTATCCGAACTCAAAGCAAATAGGAAAACAATATAATTAACAATTTAGTTCTTCTGTGATGTTTACCACTATGTCTCCATTGGAAAGAGAGCAACACTTAATACCATCTCTAGCTACTCCACCAGAAACATTGGCATTAAAATTCCCTCTGTCAATTACTGTATTTTGCGTAGATATGTTCTCAGCATTGTTTTTTGTTCCATTTGCAATATACTGTTGGGTATCCATCTCAGAAAACTCAGAAGTTATCCCAGAAGCACCTTTTTTTGACCAGAGAGGCTCACCAGACTCTGCAATCCTAACAAAGAAATGAGAGTTCTTAAACCTTTTCAACTGTATTTCAGTCTGTCTTCTGTGATCTTCCATCCTAAGAAATGATTCACTAGCAGAGACATCCTTTGCAGGATCAATCTTGTCTTTCTCCAAATTGTCACCATTCTGATCCATTACTGCACCATTAAGACTCACATCCCCTCCTCCAGGCACTGGATTTTTCTCACCCTCCATGTTTCCATTTTGTTTCTGAGCACCCTTTCTCTTGCCATTTTTACTCATTACTGCAGCAACTTTAAATGGGGTAATAATTTATGTTTCCTTATTACACGCTGATAAGCATGCTAGAACATGAACTTGTTCACCTGAAGAAGAAAAATGATTACGTTTAAAGTTGCAAACACATGTCTAGTATATGAATACAAATCAACAGTATGCTAAATTTGAAAGAAGCAAGACAGTCGAAAGAGACAAAGATACCGGGGAAAACAAAAGAACGATCCAGGGAATGTAATGAACATATGTTCGGTGCACGATTCCAATCATCAGGGAGATCCTCTACAAATGCATATCAAGATTAGGCATACAAGAAAGAAATATCAGATAAACTGTGTATTAATTCAGGAAGTAGATCAACAGAACCAAAATACAAACTTCGGGAAAATATAATTTGTAAACAATCCATGTTAGGAAATTCTAATCAAGTAAAAGTATGTCTAACATAATTCCAGCAAAACTGGTCATTTAACTTCTATATTTTAGTAACTAGCGCATTTACCTTTCCAGACACACTCTAGTTTCCAGAAGTTTTAAACAGCGATAACAAGTAACAACATCAGGCCACTGCCCTCCTACAAAATCTCAATTGTTTGGATAAAAGTTCCATTTCAAAAAAGAAATTGTTTGGATAAAAGCATATTGGTCCAACGCATACTATGAGATCATACACTCAAAACAAGCACTTTTACAAATTGAACATTTTCAAAGGAATGAGAGTGACAAAAAGGAAAGAAACTGAGCAAAAGCCAATCATTGAAGCCATGAGTAGAGACAGATAAACTATGAGAATCATCAAGAAGTACAATTTAGATTAACTAGCTTTAGTGATTAGTATGCACTTACTATATGGAATAGTGATCCATCCATCTTCTTCAGAAACATCAATGTGATTCTCTGGGTTAGAAGCTTTCTTATCATTCCCAACACCAGCATTCTCGCCTAAATATCCATTGGTTTGTGCATCATGGTTTTCAACCGTAGGGTACTCTGGAAATTGATCTTCAGCTATAAGACTTTCCAAAGATGTCACAGAATTAGAAACAGAAATAGACTCTGCCACCTCTTCTGGTACTGGAGGAAGCGATTCTGGCGTTGCATGTTGATCAGTGTATAAAATGGCACAAGGCGCACTAAGGCGATAGGTGGTCCTAGGTGCAAGGCGTAAGGCGCAAGGCGAAGGCGCGCGCCTTATCGAAGTGAAGCGCAATTTTTTAAAATTAAAAATTTATTAATCAAGTGCAAATAAAATTATCACCTAAATACTATCCACTATTTCTTCCATTCTTTCTATGTAAATTGCATAAATATTTGGTTTAAAATTGATAAATTTTTTATTACATTATATTTATTATTCAGTATTGAATGAAAATGTTTCAAAACTTAACTTATAAAAAATATTAAATAAATATTAATTTTATTCAAATATTAAAATTATTGTTGAAAAATTATGTATTTAAAGTGATTTTTTTCTTAATCGTTGTTTCTTTTCAAAATAAAAAGTTAAAATTTGTAGAAATGAAAGGGAAACAAGTTTGTGTAATGTGTAAAAAACTTTGCCCAGCAGGGCCCACATCTTCTTTTTGGGTTAAAAAATTTATTTTTCTCATCCACCCGTTCTTCTTCTCTTTATCTTCTTCTTCGACAACCTCCCCATCCATTGAAGCAGTTACAGTATTCACCATTCTCCCTTCTCTTTCTCTTTTTCTTCAACAAATTCTTCTCTTTTTTCCAATTAATTAAATTTTATTTAAATAATAACATAATAAAACAATAAAAACAATAAAAAATATGTTAAAGACAAAAAGTTAAAAAAGCTGTGATTTCAGTACCTCCCACCGCCTCAGCCATATGTGCGCTTTGCTGCACCTCCCACTGCTTCACCAAAATAGCGTCGCCTACATCCAAACAAGGCGCTTCAACAACGCGTCGCTTGCCTCAGCGCCTAGGGGCGCCTCTCCCTCGCCTTTTCAAACACTGATGTTGATTGGACCGTGACAGCAGAAAGTTCATTGTTTCCACCAAAATCAGCTTCTGCAAAATCAAATTCAAAAGATACTTCACAACTAAAATACTGAAAGTACAAATTGTAACAGAGAACAGGAACACTACCAAAACATGTACTTCTCAGGCTTGTTTCTTATTCTGAATCATTCGTGTTTCAAACTCGGCCCGATTTCTCTCAAACAAAACTAAAGGGTAAATGTAAGCAAGCTGCATAAACAAAAACACTCTGCAAACATTCTCCTTTCCAATAATAACCTTAACTACAATTTTTTCTCTAAGCAAATGTTGCCCTTAAGTCTATGAATTGCCTTGAATTTTAGTTTACAATAAAGCTGAAGTAAAAGAAAAGAAAAATAAATAATTTTAACAAAGTAAAATATTTAAAATGAATCTTTTACACTGGATTAAGCAGTGAACAACCTAAAATTCCTTATTTACTTATAAACCTATCACGAAAAACTATAACCAGGCAATTCCAGAGCAGGACAAAAAATTCAATTAAAAAAACGAAGATAAGAATCAAAAACAAAAAATTGAAAGGAAATTCTACGTTCGATCAGACATGGAAAAGGAATGAATCAATTAGATGAATAGAAAATGAAATCGTAAATGGTTTTACCTGATCGGAGATCAAAGGCTGTGGAGGGTTTTCCCTTGTCTTTCTATTTTAATTGTTGTCTCTGGTGCCTGGGAAATGGGAGATCCAATTTGCTAACGGGACTTTTTATTAACATGATCGGTTGTTCGATCTGGTTCTACGCCGTCTGATTCTTTTTTTCGGGGTTTCAATCTGAGTTACTTCTGTCCAAGTTAGATCGGTATGAGGATAGGTTCTCAGCATTTAGCCCATTCAACTTTGCCTTATAGCAGTTTGCTTGAGCCCGCCCCCACTCAAATAATTGCCTTAATCCCCTACTTTTCCCAATCGATAATTCATAATAATAATATTAAGTTTTGTTTTTGAATTTGAAACATTATGGTCATTTTTATATTTAAGTTATAAGGTACCGTTAATGTTACACTCAATTTTTTTAAAAATAAAATCTATAACTTAGGAGAAAAAAAGATATTAAGTATTAACTGAAAGTTTTTAATCATTTGCTCCAGAGATTATAGTTGTTATACTCAAAATTATAAACGCACATGTAAATAATTATTATAAAGTTAATATTTATAAAACACTAATCAAACAAATTTCACATGTATTGTGATGAGAATTAAATCAAAGTAAAATATGGACCGAAAATTCACATGTAGTATTTACGCAAATAAAAAAAAACATACAAATAAGTTTTACTAAACCTAGCCGTCACTATTCTCTCTTTTTGTTTTCTTAAAATACCTAACAATGCTGTTCTTTTTTTTTTAAATATCGGTGGCGACATTGATTTTAATATTGATTATCGACCGCCGGGATCTATCGTTTCGTTTTGTTTTTTAGTTTTCAATAAATTATTTTGCTATTGTGACACGATTTTACTCTACCTTTTAGTAAAATTTTACTCTGTCTTTTGGCACGCTTTTTCTTTTTTGTTTTGATTAAGGTTGAATCTGACGACGTCACGACTGATCAAGATAGCGCTTCTTTCATTATGCTACTAATCTCCCTGTTTTAGACCCTCAAACTGAATTTAAATACGCAATTACATTCACCGTTCTTAATTTGCGATTGAGTTATGGTAATAAATTTTTTATCAACGTACGTTCATTGTAATATGTACTTTTATGTTGTTGTTGATAGTTTTACCTATCTTCGCTACTAATCTCCCTCTTTCTTTTTCATCCTGCTCATAATCCTCGTCATCCTCCTTATTTACTTTCTTTTCTTTTCACTATAGTTTCCCTTGAATTTTTTTGACTTTTATTAAAAATCAATACTTCATTTTCCATCATTGTTTAATCTTTCTACAAACTTTGATTTATCCCTTTCTTACATAACTGTTGAAAATCAAAGGCGGCAAATGCTAAATAAGCTATTTGCCTATTTATCTCTTTCTTGTTCGAATCTTGTAAAAGTGAATATTAAAAGAACATTTTCAATTTCCTGTCATCAAAGGAAGTGCAAAGTCTTTTTTAAAGAGCTTTTTAAACAGCTAAAATTCCCCCACCGAAGGAGAAACCCTAAGCATTCACCCATTTTCTCTTTAGATTCCTTCCTTGTATTTCTTCCATGGAAGCTCTAAATTTTTTTGAGATTTTGAAAACATGGTAATGTAACGGTCCTTAATCGATTGAAGAAAATTGGTGAAAAGAAAGAAAAATTTCATAGCAAAAGTAAGGAAGAAAAGAGAGAAAATAGGGAAAGGACGATATTCTCATTCATCAGGATAACCCCAAAAACTAGAGAACAAACCCTTAAAACCTAAGGGCTATCAAAACGACCGTGTTTTATCTATCAACAATGGTCTTGAAACGTTCCGTTTCACTAAAACCTCATTAATAGCTAAGCATCATTAAAGTAAAGAAATAACGATAATTCAAAGAACCCTCTAACGGTCATAATTTGATTTAAGCTCTTACAATACTCCCCTCTTTGAGCAAGATCCTTGTCCTCAAGGATTGAGTTGAGAAAATTGTTGCTGCAACATGTGGAGAACCTCCCAAGTAGCATCTTCTGGGAAAGAATTTGACTATTCCACCAACACCTTCGTGGCTGCTCGGTTACCTTTCCTTCCAATCCTTCTGTCAAGAATCTTCACTGGCTCTTTACTAATACTACCATCAACGCCAATAACTGGTAGTTTTGATTGTACAAGATCAACCCTAACTTGTTTTTTCAATTGTGATACATGAAATACAGGATGTACCTTAAATTTTTAGGTAATTTCAGTCGATAAGCAACCTTTCTCACTCGAGCCGTAATTAAAAAGGTCCAATCCATCTTGGTGCTACCTTCTGGCAGTTTCTCATTGTCGCAACCCTTCTTAGGAAAAAAGGAAAAGGGTTTAGACGTTTTGGAAAACTTTGTAAAATTATGGAATAGCCATCAATTTTTTTTTTAAATGTGATTGGATCACTTTTAAAACAAGGGTATTTTGATAAAAAAAACATTTTATTTATCAAAATTACATTTTGGTCCACAAAAACAGAGAAAACAGTTTCGGGGGTCGATTACGTGTGGGGAAAGATTAGCACCCCCACAACGCCCAAAAATTGGTACCTTAATTGATTTAAAAAAAAACTTCTTTTAAAAACTGAGATTTGCAAGTTCATAAAATTTCGATTTATTTGTCCGTAAAATGAATGTAAATCTATTTTAACGGCCTTAACGCTCAAGAAATGAACTTTAATCACCGCCGACACTCCTGGCGCTAACCCGTAATTCCCGTTTGATAAGACGCCGCATTAATTAAGTTTTCAATTTTTTAACAAATAAACAAGACAATTAAATGTGTTAAAATCTTTTAAATTAAAATCTAGAAGTGAATAAACCTAGAAAATGTCTACATTCCTTTTAATTATTAAGATTTAAATAAATTAAGTGTATTTTATTGGAAATGAAGGAAATTTTACAACATACATGTTACTAATCTAAGTTTTGAGTCCTTAATCCTAAAGTTTATCAAACATACACATATATACATAAAGAAATAATTAAATAAATAAACAACTAGGTAATTACTTAAATTTAAACAAAGAAAATGATTTTTTTATATTTTCAAAAAAATCTAAATTAGGGACTAAATTGAAAGAAAACCAAAATGTGAGGGTTAATTCGAAAGTAATTAAAAGTTTGGTGTCGAATTGAAAGAAAAAGGGAAGAAATTGAAATAATTGAAAACTGGAGAGCTGCGGCGTGAGATCTAGAATAGAAGGGCGCGGGTTATAGCCGGTTTCGGGTCGGGTCAAACGGGTTAGTATAAATAGTTGTTATAATAAACAGATTTCATTTTTTCATTTTTTATCCAAACCGATCAAAATGCTTTCTCTTTGAATTCTCTGCCTAGTTCATCGTGTTCTTCATTTTATGAAGAACACGATGAACATTCGCCGTGCCAGCCGCCATCCACCGGCACCGGCCGTCATTGTCAGTGGCGAAATTCCCAGATTTCGACCAAAATTTCTAGATTCCGGCGACGTTTCGAACAAAAAAGGTTAAAAAAATTCTTTTTCCTTTGTTTATACTGAAATTGAAAGTAAATAGATAGAAAGAAATTACCAGAACTTGCTCTTTTATTGCTTTTGAATGTCGATTACAACTATCTGCTCTACTGCTTCCGAATGCTAGTATATCTACTGGTTGTGTGTGATTCTTGTGTGGTTGTTCGTGTGTTGAATCTTGTATTTTGTTACATAGATTACAGTGCTATTTATAGTACAAGTATTGCCTAAAATCCTAAGCCTAAATCCCTGATTTCTTCCCCTTTGATTTGCTTGATTCCGGTCATGGCACCGATTTTGGGATTCTGGTCTTCTGAATTGCCTTTTTGCTTATCTGATTGCAACTTGATTTTGGCTAGGGCATCAATTTTGGGATTTTATTTCCCCTTCGTATTTCTGGGCTTTAATCTGGATTTAACCCTCTGTTTGTATATTTCCGATGGTTCGAACGACGCTGGTGAGGAATGATCGGAGTGAGTGATGCATCGGAGAAGGCGAAGCAGTGGGTCGGAGCTGAATCGTCACGCACGTGGCTGCCACGCGTGAGTGGCGATCCGTGTGATATACTCCGAAGCAATCTGGGCCATTGGATGGCATCTTGATCATGCGGCTGAGATGCTGTGGCGCTATATCTTCCCCAGCTGGCGCGATCTACGTCGTTGGATCCCAGGCAGATCTAACGGTCTCCCCTTGGCTGCGCAAAAGAATAAAACAGGAATTAGGGTTTTTGTTTGGGTTGTAAAACGGGTCTGTCATGTTGTATAATGGACCTTGTATATTTTTTAGTGGACTCTTATCTAAAATTAATTCCTAATAGACCTGTTATTTATTTCAAATTATAAATGGGCTATGCATTTCATATTTGTGGGTTTTATGCAATCTACCTTATCAAACATGCTAATATAACCACTATATACTGTACACTAATAATTATAATGCTAACAATTATACTAATTGTAACACATAATATGAGAACTAAACTAATACTTCATTAATCTTGTAACTTAAATACATCAATTGTATACTATGTGACCCCTAACTATGTTATTAACAACATTAATATTTTCTACTAAACTCATTAACTATGTTACCAATATCATACGCTAATACTAAATTAACAATTAAAATAAATATGAAAATCTAGTGACAACAGCTGCCCCTCTTTGGTCATTCTGGTGAAATAGGAATAGAGCAAAGAAAAGAAGACACTGTTTTTCATCGATTACCAAACCGTTTGTGCCTGAGAAGATATACGAGTTCTATTCTCCTTGTACTCGAATAGATAATCAGGCTCCATTCTCCAAATGCCCGAATGGATAGGCGGGTTCTATTCTCCTCATGCCCGAATAGATAGGCATGTTCCATTCCCCAAATGCCCGAACGGATAGGCAGGTTCTATTATCCTCGTGCTCGAATAGATAAGCAGGTTCAAAAAAGGGTTACATCCCCCTTATGCTCGGATGGATAAGCAGGTTCTATTCTCTACGTGCTCGAATAGATAAGCAGGTTCAAAAAGGTTTCCATCCTCCCTATGCTCGGATGGATAAGCATGTTCTATTCTCCTCGTGCTCGAATAGATAGGCGGGTTCTATTCTCCTCATACTCGAATAGATAAGCAGATTCAAAAAGGGTTCTATCCTCCTTATGCTCATATGGATAAGCAGGTTCTATTCTCATCGTGCTCAAATAGATAAGCAGGTTCTATTCTCCTCATGCCCGAATAGATAGGCGAGTTCTATTCTCCTCATGCTCGAATAGATAAGCATATTAAAAAAGGGTTCTATCCTCCTCATGCTCGGATGGATAAGCAGCTTTTATTCTCCTCGTGCTCGAATAGATAAGCAGGTTCTATTCTTCTCATGCTCGAATAGATAGGCAGGTTATATTCTCATTATGCTCGAATAGATAAGCAGATTAAAAAAAGGGTTTCATCCTCCTCATGCTCGGATGGATAAGCATGTTCTATTCTCTTAATGCCTAAATAGATAGGCGGGTTTAAAAAAAGGTTTCGTCCTCCTCATACTCGGATGGATAAGCAGGTTCTAAAATCTGTCAAAACAAATGCAAATGATCCAAATAAAATGCATATGCCCCTAAGGATGCCTAATCATGGATGCATGTCTTATTTCTTTTGCTCTTTTCCTTAACGTTTTTCTTAATTAACACAGAAGGAAACTGTGAAGCTCCAGGAAACTCGGAAAACATTTTCTCAACTCTGGCAACTAATAATGTGTGCCTGGTTTGGCCCATCCTATCAGAAAAATCGATTCTCCAATAGTGGTTGGCTTCAACAATTTCTTGTTGTTAAAATTCCATCGTCTATTCCTTGGAAAGTAATCTTCACCATTGTCCACTCTTAGCTCATTCATCGGCCATGCCACTTTAAACAATACATTCATCTTTTCCTGCGACTTCTGTCCCGATTTTCAAACAGGGAAGTTCCTTGCTGTTAGGACGCCCTAGAGCGAAACTCCGTGGGGATATGGGAAATGCATCAGTTTTCCATCATTAATGCATGAGAAATCATCTAAAAATTGCCACTGTATGCTTCGATGATAATCATAGGTGGTCATCTCTTTCACTTCTGCTTTACCACTGTCAATCTTAGCACTTCCCTCTTTCGTATGATCTTTGCACATTTGCTCACTCAATCCAGTTCTTGTACTCCTGGTTGGAGAGACTGACTTCACCCTCATATTCTTCAACACTCTGTTATCATTGTAGTTGATATATCAATATTCAGTGACAAGCTTCTTAGAAACTTGTTGCTCTCCCAATATCTCATTTAGTTTTTCCTCCGATGTTTGTAAAATTGTTCTCATGTAAGCAACTTTGTTTTGCAACATGCTTTCTTAAATCAAAGTCAAAGCATCTTTTGAGGCTTTCCGCCAAGGTTTGTAGCAAAACCTATTTCCATCTTGAATTTCCCTGTAAGTTTTGCTGTTTTTTACGTCCTAAGCTCCAAATTTGACCATTGAATACCTCATAGTTCCAATACCCTTCTAGACAAATTTCAAAGTAATACTAAAAAAATCTTATGAATATCTCAAATAATGTCAAATTTTCAATTCAAATCAATGCAAGATGTTTTATGAAAGGGTGTCAAAGAAGGAAAAAGGTCTAAGAACAAAATCCATTAGTGTTGTGGAAAACACAAAAAGAAATTACAAGGAAAAGAATAGGCATTCAGATATCATAAACCCAAACTTCTCTTGTCATGACTTCATTAGATGCCTTGAATATCCACCATGCCGAGCAGATCCCGAGAACACTAATTATGCGGAAATATATGAAGTTCCCTAAGCCAATCTCCGAGGAATGTCTTATTTTCAAATTGTCTGAGCTGCCCTTTACGGGTTTTCAACTCATATCCTCCTTTGGTTTCAAAACATCCTTTGCGGATTTTCATTTTGAACCCCCATTTTCTTTTCTTTTCTTTCTCTTTTTTCTTTTTCTTTTTTTTCCTTTTTCTCTTTTTTTCTCTTTTTCTTTTCTTTTTTCTTTTTTTCTCTTTTTTCTCTTATTTCTCATTCAAACATAATACCTCTTAACCGAATATGAATTTATAGGGTTTTGGAGTTCGTCTCCATCCATTTCGGCTAAAATTAACACTCCCCCTGAGAAAACCTTTATTACGATGTAAGGTCATTCCCAATTCGGTGCCCATTTTCCTCGAGAATCGCTTTGGATTGGCAGTTTCTTGCTCAACACTAAATCTCCCTCTTTGAATTTTCTTGGGAGAACTTTCTTTTCGTGAGCCATTATTATCATTTTCTGGTACATTTGCCCATGACACAATGCTTTCAGTCTTTTCTCTTCAATTAAATTCAGCTGATCGTATCTTGCTTGAACCCACTATACTTCTTCCAACTTTGCTTCCATTAAGACACGGAGCGATGATATTTCAATCTCAATGGGTAGCACAACTTCCATTCCACATACCAATGAGAAAGTTGATGCTCTAGTGGAAGTTCTTACTGCAGTTCGATAAGCGTATATGGCAAACGATAACTTCTCATACCAATCCTTATAGGTATCAGTCATTTTTGCAATTATCTTCTTAATGTTCTTATTTGCAGCCTCCACTGCCCCATTCATCTTCGGATGATATACCACAGAATTATGATGTTTAACATTGAACTGCTCACAGACTTCGCTTATCACCCTATTGTTCAAATTTGAAGCATTATCGGTGATGATACTTTTAGTCAAGCCGTATCGACAGATGATTTACTTTTTCAAAAACTTGCACACTGTGGATCTGGTGAAATTTGCATATGAGGCTGCTTCTACCCATTTTGTGAAATAATCAATGGCTACCAGGATAAAATGATGCCCGTTTAATGCCATAGGGTGAATCTGACCGATGACGTCAATGCCCCACATGGAGAACGGCCAAGGGGTTGTTATAACATAAAGAGGTTGAGGTGGCATATAGACCTTGTTAGCATAAATTTGGCACTTATGGCATTTGCAGGAATGGTTGATGCAATCACCCTCCATGGTTGACCAATAATAACCAAGTCGCATGATTCTCCTAGCCATGGTGAAACCACTAGGATGAGTTCCGCAAATTCCTTCATGAACTTCTTCTATAATCAATTGTGCCTCTTTTGCCCCCACACATCTTAGAAGCATTTGATCACGACTTCTTTTGTATAAAATCTCTCCATCAAGGACATATCCAGGTGCTATCTTCCTGATCATTTTCTTTTCATTCTCTATAGCTTGAGGCGAGTATTGTTGGGATTTTACATATTGTAAGATGTCATGATACCATGAAAATCCATCCACTTCTTCTTCCACATCATAACAATGAGCTAGAGAGTCAAGCATATATAATCTGATGGTCATCATTTTAGAACCTTCATTTATCCTAAACATGGCGGCTAAGGTGGCTAAAGCATCAGCCATTTGATTGTCTTCTCTGGGGAGATATTTGAAAGTGATCACATCAAATTCCTTGGTGAACTCGAGGACCAGCTTGTGGTATTCCACCAACTTTACATCATTTGTCTCTCATTCGCCACGTATATGATACATGACTAATGCAAAGTTCCCAAAACTCTTATGGTATGAATTTTCCTTCTTATAACTTCTCTTAATCTCATTATACAGGCCTCGTACTCCGCCATATTATTGGTGCAAAAGAACTTCAAACGACTGGTAAAATGGTAATAATCTCCTTTCGGTGAAACCAGAACTGCCCCAATACCTCTTCCTAATGTATTTGCTGCACCATCAAAGTTCATAACCCAAGATTCTATGGGAGTCTCCTCATCTTCTAAGATACACATCAAGTTTTCACCAGGAAAATTGAAGTTTAATGCTTCATAATCATTACAAGCGCGACTTGCCAAGAAGTCTGCTATGACACTCTCTTTTATCATTTTTCGGCTCACGTACTGGATATCAAATTCTGATAATAACATTTGCCAACGCGCTATCCTTCCTGATAAAGTCGGGGCTTCTATCATGAACTTCAGTGGATCCAACTTCGAGATTAGCCATGTAACGTGATAAAGCATGTATTGTCTTAGCCTTTTAGCTGCCCAAACCAGAGCACAACATAGCTTTTCAATTGACGAATATCTAGTTTCGCAATCAGTGAATTTCTTGCTCGAGTAATATATCGCCTTTTCTTTTCTTCCAGTATCATCATGTTGTGCTAACACACAACCCATGGAATTTTCATAGACCGTTAAGTACAAAATCAATGGTCTCCCTAAAACAGGCGGTACTAATATGGGAGGATTGCTCAGTTGTTTTTTATCTTTTCCAAAGCCACTTGACATTCTTCATCCCAAGTTCCCGGGTTATTCTTCTTGAGTAACCTAAACATTGGATCGCACATATCAGTTAGCTGAGAAATGAAGCGTGCGATGTAATTTAACCGTCCCAGAAAACCTCGAACTTCCTTTTGTGTTTGAGGTGTGGGAAGTTCCTATATTGCTTTTATCTTATCGGGATCAATCTCTATTCCTCTTCTGCTCACCACAAAACCCAATAGTTTCCCAGATGTGACTCCAAACATGCATTTAGTTGGGTTGAGCTTCAATTAGAATATTCTCAATCTTTGAAAGAGCTTTTCTAAGTTGACCAAATGTTCCTCTTCAGATTGAGATTTGGCGATCATATCGTCAATGTATACCTCTATTTCTCTATGCATCATATCATGGAAAAAGGTGATCGTGGCCCTTTGATAGGTTGCCCCTGCATTCTTAAGTCCAAAAGGCATCACTTTATAGCAAAAAGTCCCCCATAGTGTCACAAAAGTTGTATTTTCCATGTATTCTGGGCACATCTTAATCTGGTTATACCCGGAGAAACCATCCATGAAAGAGAAGAGTGAATGGCATGTCATGTTGTCGACTAAAGTATCAATATGTGGGAGCGGGAAATTATCTTTTGGGCTTGCTTTATTAAGGTCCCTGTAATTAACACACATTCGTACTTTTCCATCCTTCTTCGGTACCGGAACAATATTTGCTACCCATTCTGGATACTTGGCTACCTCGAGGAATCCTGCATCGTATTACTTCTTTAGCTTATCCCTGATCTTAAAGAGTGTTTCAGCCTTTATTCTTCTGAGCTTTCATTTTACAAGTTCACATCTTTCTTTTATGGGGAGCCTATGCATGGCGATGTCTGTGTCAAGGTCGGGTATATCTTGATACGACCAAGCAAAAATATCTTTAAATTCTTTCAAGAGCTCAATCAAACTTTATTTGGTTTTGGCCGTGATGGTAGTACTAATCTTCACCTCTCGCTTTTCTTTTGTGGTTCCGAGGTTTAATATCTCTAGTTATTCTTTATGTGGTAGAATCTACTTTTTCTCTTCTTTCACCATTCTGAGCATATCACTGGGTACATCATATTCTTCCTCATCATCAATATTTCCAATTTCTTCCAAGCATATAGGTAATTCAAAGTCAACCTTGAAGTCAGACTCAGATTCATTTATGTTAATGATATATGAAGACCTGAAAAAAGAATAGGCAAAAGATATATACAAAGGGAAGAAACAAAATGAATGGAATGTTTTTTATGCTTTTAACTTTATGGTTTTCATGGCATTGGTTTATTCATGAAAAGAAAGTTTTCCACACAAGATTTAAGGGAAATGCATCTTTTATTGAATTCAAATTAAATGTTTGACATAGGTCATTTCCATAAGATCCCCTATTGTCTTCGGGCCTGGAGCAAAGAGGTTGGTTTTGAGAATTACTATGAACGTGTCTTAAAGACTACATGAATTTCTTCAGCAGTCCAATTGCCAAGCTCAGAGCAAGGGCGGATCATTGATAGGTACTGGTTCTCTTCTTCATTGGTAGTCACAGCATTGATGTTCAACTTTTCAAATGCTTCACATAGAGTGTTCTCTCATTTTTCTTCTTCACTGGCTGAGGTATTTGGATCCAACATACCTCCAGATATAAAGTTATGGTTCAGGGGAGGGAAAGTCATCGGTTCCTATTCAATTTCCCCTCCCTTCAATCTAGCTCTTCTCCTCTCATGATGTTTTCTGATTTTAGTTCTTCTTTGCCATTTGTTGGGGTTAAAGCTCAAACCGAACCGATCATTTTTGCTAGGATTACTACAGGATACAATCTTCCTTGATGTCTTCTTCCAAGTCTTTTTCCAATTTCAGCTCTTTTCCCAAGCATTCGCTTTACTTGTATTTTTGCACATCTTGATAATTTCGGTTCTAGCACCTTACTTCCTTCATGACAAAGGTTGCATTGACTAGCTCTAATATTCTGAAATGACACTCGAGCACACCCTCATCAATCTCAATGAAGGGTGCATTAATGGCTACTGATGCAATGATTTCTTCCTCTGCCCCAACAATTATTAATTGTCCATCAATCACAAACTTCAGCTTCTGGTGTAAAGTAGATGGGACCGCTCTTGCTGCATGAATCCATGGGCGTCCAAGCATGCAACTATAGCTAGGTCTTATATCCATGACCACGAACTCAACGTCAAAATTCACTGGCCCAATTTGCAAAGCCAACTCAATTTTCCCTAACACATCCTTTTGAGTTCCATCAAATGCTCTTACCGTGCACTGATAAGTCCTCATATGAAAGCTGTCTATTGGTAGTTTCTTCAGAGTGGCTAATGGTAGAACATTCAGTGCCAACCCATTATCAATTAAGACACCTGGTAGCATATGCCCCTTACATCTGGTGGTGATGTGCAAAGCTTTGCAAGATCATGTTCCTTCACCCGGGATCTCTTCATCATTGAACGAGATAAAGTTGTTAACGTCAATGTTACCGACTAACATATCTATCTTATCAGTTGCGATCTCCTTTGGTACGAACGTCCAGTTCAAAATCTTTAACAAGGCCTCACGGTGGCCCTCAAAACTCAATAGTAACGAAAGCATAGAAATTCGAGCTGAAAGCTTATGGAGTTACTCCACAACGTTGTATTCACTATGCTTTAAGATCTTCAAGAATTTCTGAGCCTCTGACTCCTTTACAGGCTCATGATATGTTGTCGGTTTTTCCTTGAAGAAATCTCTATCATCTTCTTTTCCAGGCTCCTCAATAGCAGCCTTCCTTTGTGCTAAATCCATGTCCTCTGTTATTGGCGGGGACTAGAATTAGTTGCTTGAACTCCAAGCAACAATCAATCTCATGTCTTTCCTTCATGTGGTACTTACAGTATGATTCTTCCCCAATTTTTAGTTTTTGGGTTCATTCTTTCAACATCCCTACTGCCACCATCTGAGCCCATATCCACCTCATGGGAGATCTAACTTTAGCAACACATTCCTTAACCACCTTATCTTCTTCCTCAATGATTGCATTCACTCCTGCCTTTTGATGATTTGGCAAGGGGTTTTCTTTATCTTCCGACGTATCGATTGATAACATCCTAAATTTTCTTAAGTCATCTACCACTCTTTTGAACGCATTACAATTTTCTATAGTATGCCCCTTAACTCCTGCATAATATTCACATTGTGCCTTCTCATCATACCATTGTGGATATGGTGGTGAGAACGGAGGAACATATCTTGGCAGCACCATCTAGGATTTAATCAATTCAGCAAATAATTCTGCGTATGTCTTCGGGATGGGAGGAAAATATGGTTTCGAGCCCCTCCGTTCTTCTTTTGAAGAATTTTTTACTGCTGGAGCTGTGGTTGAGACATTGGGTTTGTTGAAGACTATCCCCTTCGAATAGCTGGGATTGTAGACATTAACAGCATTGACTTCATTGTCTCTCTTTTTGTAGGGTTTCTTAGTTTCCCCACTGTCCAACCTTCCATTTTTCATTGCTGTTAGTATCAATTCTCCGTTTATAAGCATGTACGCAAAACTCTTTGTGGCATAGTTGAGCATACGATCGTAGAAAGATCCCTTTAGTGTCTCCACGAACATCGGTGTGATTTCATTTTCTAGCAATGGTGGCTGAACTTGGGCAGCTACGTCTCTCCATCTCTGTGCGTATTGGCGGAAGCTTTCATGGTGCTTTTTCTCCAATCCTTGCAGAACTAAACGAGTTGGTACAATGTCTGAAACATGCTTGTACTGCTCACTGAAGGCTCTGGACAGATCTTTCCATGATCTGATATTCACTCGACTTAGCTATGTATACCAGCGCGCAGCTGACCTTACTAAGCTGTCTTGGAAGCAATGGATAAGTAATTTCTCATTTTCCAAATACATTGACATCTTCCTACAATACATAGTTAGATGTGCTACAGGGCACGTTGTTCTATTGTATTTTTCAAAATCGTGAACCTTAAACTTTGGCGGCACCACCAGATCAGTCACTAAGCTTAAATCCTTGGCATCCATTCCTCCATATATACCCCTTCTTGAAAGGACTTAATTATTTCTTCCAATTTCTCGTAACGATCCTCCCATTTCTTCTCAACCTTCACTTTGTTAGCAATTTCATCGAAATCAGGTACCTCAACGACTTCCTCGGAGTTTATCTTCCTATCATTCTGTGCTGAGGTTTCAGAAAAATGTGGAGAAATCTTAATTTTAGAAGATTGAGCTATACTTGGATGAACAAATGCCATCCTTTGAAATTTCGGTACAACATTTGCTTCTTTACCAGTTTCCACTACATCAGGGTCCTTAAAACCTAGCATGGCTGCGATTGAACCGACCGTCTTTTGGTGAACCAACTCTATCTGTTGCTTCAGATCTATTTCTAGCTTGTCTAACCTGTCTTGGGTACTCTTGTGGTTGCTTTCTAGGGCCAACACTTTGTCTTCCATTGCTCTGACTTGGGACCGAGTACCGTATTTGTGATTTGTTTTTGCTATTTTTGATTTTCTGGCATTTATTTAAGTTAGACTCTTATTATGTCATGTATGCATGCACAAATGTAAGCACTAATGCGAAGAAAAAAAACACAAAAGACTGAAATGCAAATGCATGGATGCAAGTGAAGGGCCATCAATTCCATGAAACAATTGCTCAAGAAACAACTCTTTTATTGGATTTAAAATGATCTTTATTACATCAAGTTTTTTTTACAAATATTTTTTAGCTTGAACTCCCAACTCTTTGATTTCTTCAATGAGCCACATAAGCCTCGGTCCCACTTCTCCTACTGGCTTGATGTGCTGACGAAGAGCTGCAGTTTTAGTGGCTAGCATCACCACGTGTCGAGCCACATCTTGTACCTGAGTCAATCGTTCTTGGAATCTTCTAGCCATATCCCTAAGACGTGTGAACCAGTAGTCATCATCTCCCTCAATGATGTCTTCGAGGACCACGATCTTTGTCCTACACTCCTGGATGATGTTATCCATTTCTTCAACCTGTTTCATCAAGATATCATTCTCATTTAAATAGGCTTGAAGCTCAATATGATGGTTCTGAAGTCCGTGCAACAAGTGGTTCAGATCATCTATTTTGGCTTGCAAATTTGCAACACAAGTTTGATTCTGCATTAGCTCTGCACTGGTTTGATCATATGCCTTCTGCAACTCAAGTAGGCGATTCATGTTGTCGTGGGCTTTCCTTTTCCATGCAGCCACACTTTCTTTATCACCTTCATGGACCCGTTTGTCATTTCCATTTTTAGTTTCCAGCTTACTCCTCTTTTTCCTCTCTTTCGCAAGACCTCATCTGTATTTCTCAAACTCGCGCCTTCCTCGTTCCTTTTCTTTCCCTACAGTATGCTTGATTTCTTGCTTCCACTGTTTGAGAGTTTTTCTCAAATCAGCATTCTTAACAGTAGTTTGGAACCTGATGAAGTTGACTCTTTGGATCTCAAACTTTTTCTCTAGGTCTTCATACATCTTCACTACTCGCTTCATTTCCCCTTTGTACTTTTCAACATCGAGGCTTGACTCAATCTTGTCTCTTTGGTTCTGCTCTTGCAAGGCTTCTATCTCCAACTTAGCTCTTCTTAACTCTTCCCTCAATATGTTAACTTCTGTAGGAGCTACCTTTAAGTTTTCCTTTAAAGACTTAGCTTACCCAAATGTAGGTGCTATGACTTTGTCATTCATCCTCGTATGCCTCCAAATGTCATAGTCCGGGGTGTACATGCAATGACTGTCAGATTCTAGTTTCATGTGATAACAATGGTTCCAAGCATTACTGATTGTCTGAACCTTCTGTCTAAACTCACCTTGGAACTCAAATTCTAATGAGCCAAGACCGGTAGTGAATGGAATGAACTGCCGAGACCTATACTGGCGAGATACTAACAAAGGGGCATGTCCAATTCTTCCCCACAAACCTAGCAGCATTAAGAAGTTGAAATCTCCATATTTGTATAGGACTTTGGTGTGACCCATCCGAGGAACCCTCCATCTGATGCCTTCGTTACGACGATCCCTAAATATATCAATCCATTTGTTCTTCTTAACAACGAGCCACTCTTTTGCCAAAAATTCCCGAAGAGATGAGAAGTTTGGGGAAAACACATTTGATAAAAGCTAATGTCGGGCACTTCCAGAAATGGCTGAGGGCCCAAACTTGTAGAAGTGGAATACATCCTCCAAAACGAACCCCTTCAACTTTTCGGCAAGCATTAAGGGAAATGAAGGTTTCAGCAAGCACGGCTGGCACCATATCGACTCCTCTTTTCAGTTGTTCTAAGAAATCAAGTAGCGCCACATCAATGTTTCCTAGAACCCTTGGAAAGATGACTAAACCATAAATTGCAATAACTGGGAGATTAACCCTCTTTTTTTGTCGGGGTAGATCGAGATTATACCTTTGATGCTTGACCAAGGGAAATTGAAGGTGCCTTCTCTCTTCTGTATCAACCCCTTTACCCAACCATCACTCATACCAGCAAATGCTTGAAGCTTTGCATGTGGGTTTTTGTTTTTAGGTGGCTTGGCATAAACCCAGTTCTTCTTTACTTTGCACAAGTTGAAAAAGGCCAAGTACTCCTCGAATGCAGGCATCATATCCTCTTTATTGAATGTGAAGCAGCAATATCCCATATTCTAGAACTAAACCAAGGCTTTCAGTAACTGTTCATCGATCTTTACGTACAAAAGGTAGGCTATGTCACCATAGACTTCATGGAACAACTACTTGGTCTCATAATCAAAATGCTCCCAAATTTCCCGCAATTCTTGCACATTGTTCTGTTTAATGTTGATGTGGGCATATTCTGAAGTCTCTGTCTCATGGTCAGCTACCAAGCTATCTCCAAATGTTCGTTGATTCACCTCAGACCAATGTTGGACCCTTGCATTCTCATCTTCACTTTTCAAAATTCTCTCGTCCATAACAAGAGCTTTTCAAATTTGAGCAATGGTTTTGAGAATCAACCCCTTTTAAATATGTAGTAATGAGGCATGAATGATTGTGCAAAACAAGAAAACAAGGGAAATAAATATTAGAATCAAGAAAACACAAAGAAAACAATTCTAGGCAGCACATTCCAATACTCCAGGACATGTCTCCCTTCATTACTAAAACCCTAGGTTTTCCACATGGCTCTATTGGGATGGGCTCTAAGTTCTCAAGCAGTTGAGTTCTAAAAGGTACCCGAGCTGTTCTTACTGTCCCCTACTAAGGGTAGCAAGGCCCTTGGTTCTCACCCATTATAGGCTTCAAATGAACCAAGTTCAAGTTAGAAGGACCCACTTCCTATGTCTTCTTGAAGAATCAATATCCTTACGAAGACATGAGGCATATGAATCTCGAAGGTACTTACTAGGCTCATACGGAGACTCAATATTCTGACATGAGCAAAGCGTTTTCCCCTCACTTAGCAATTGGGTTAAGCTCGGGAATAGAGCTTTTTGCAACATTTTTTTTAAATGCGTAAAATAGAATTACATTCATTAAATAGACAAATAGATTGAAACCTTTGTGAACTTGCAAATTCCTTTTCTAAAAACATTTTGAAAACAATTTGTGGCCTGACCCTCTTTTGTTTTAAAAAAAACAAAATATCCCCAGCGAAGTCGTTAAGCTGTCGCAACCCTTCTTAGGAAAAAATGAAAAGGGTTTAGACATTTTGGAAAACTTTATAAAATTACGGAGTAGCCACCAATCTTTTTTTATTTAAAAAAAATGTGATTTGATCACTTTTAAAACAAGGGTATTTTGATAAAAAAAAACATTTTATTTGTCAAAATTACATTTTAGTCCACAAAAACAGAGAAAACAGGTTCGTGGGTCGATTACATGTGGGGAAGAATTAGCAGCCCCACAACACCAAAAAATTGGTACCTTAATTGGTTTCAAAAAGGAATTCTTTTAAAAACTGGGATTTGCAAGTTCATAAAATTTCGATTTATTTGTCCGTAAAACGAATGTAAATCTATTTTAACGGCCTTATCGCTAGGAAATAAACTTTAATCACCGCCAACACTCCGGCGCAAACCCGTCATTCCCGTTTGATAAGACGCCACATTAATTAAGTTTTCACTTTTTAACAAATAAACAAGACAATTAAATGTGTTAAAATCTTTTAAATTAAAATCTAGAAGTGAATAAACCTAGAAAACGTCTACATTCCTTTTAATTATTATGATTTAAATAAATTAAGTGTATTTTATTGTAAATGAAGGAAATTTTACAACATACATGTTACTAATCTAAGTTTTGAGTCCCTAATCCTAAAGTTTATCAAACATACACATATATACATAAAGAAATAATTAAATAAATAAACAACTAGGTAATTACTTAAATTTAAATAAAGAAAAGGATTTTTTTATATACTTTCAAAAAAAATTTGAATTAGGGACTAAATTGAAAAAAACCAAAATGTGAGGGTTAATTCGAAAGTAATTAAAAGTTTGGTGTCGAATTGAAAGAAAAAGGGACGAAATTGAAATAATTGAAAACTGGAGAGCTGCGGCGTGAGATCCGAAATAGAAGGGCGCGGGTTATAGCCGGTTTCGGGTCGGGTCAAACGGGTTAGTATAAATAGTTGTTATAATAAACAGATTTCATTTTTTCATTTTTTATCCAAACCGATCAAAATGCTTTCTCTTTGAATTCTCTGCCCAGTTCATCGTGTTCTTCATTTTATGAAGAACACGATGAACATTCGCCGTGCCGGCCGCCATCCACTGGCACCAACCGTCGTTGTCGGCGGCAAAATTCCCAGATTTCGACCAAAATTTCTAGATTCCGATGATTTTTCCAGATTCTGGCGATGTTTCGAACACAAAAAAAGGTAAAAAAATTCTTTTTTCTTTGTTTATACTGAAATTGAAAGTAAATAGATAGAAAGAAATTACCAGAACTTGCTCTTTTATTGCTTTTGAATGTCGATTACAACTATCTGCTCTACTGCTTCCGAATGCTAGTATATCTACTGGTTGTGTGTGATTCTTGTGTGGTTGTTCATGTGTTGAATCTTGTCTTTTGTTACATGGATTACAGTGTTATTTATAGTACAAGTATTGCTTAAAATCCTAAGCCTAAATCCCTGATTTCTTCCCCTCTGATTTGCTTGATTCCTGCCATGACACCGATTTGGGGATTCTGGTCTTCTGAATTGCCTTTTTGCTTATCTGATTGCAACTTGATTTTGGCTAGGGCATCAATTTAGGGATTTTATTTCCCCTTTGTATTTCTGGGCTTTAATATGGATTTAACCCTCTGTTTGTATGTTTCCGATGGTTCGAACGACGCCGGTGAGGAATGATCGGAGTGAGTGATGCATCGGAGAAGACAAAGTAGTGGGCCAGAGCTGAACCGTCACGCACGTGGCTGCCACGCGCGAGTGGCGATCCGTGTGATATACTCCGAAGCAATCTGGGTCGTTGGATGACATCTTGATCGTACGGCTGAGAAGCTGTGGCGCTATATCTTCCCCAGCTGGCGCGATCTACGCCGTTGGATCCCAAGCAAATTTAACGGTCTCCCCTTGGCTGCGCAAAAGAATAAAACGGGAATTAGGGGTTTTTGTTTGGGTTGTAAAACGGGCCTGCAGTGTTGTATAATGGACCCTGTATATTTTTTAATGGACTCTAATCTAAAATTAATTCCTAATAGACTTGTTATTTATTTCAAATTATAAATGGGCTATGCATTTCATATTTTTGGGTTTTATGCAATCTACCTTATCAAACATGCTAATATAACCACTATATACGGTACACTAATAATTCTAATACTAACAATTATACTAATTGTAACACATCATATGAGAACTAAACTAATACTACATTAATCTTGTAACTTAAATACATCAACTGTATACTATGTGACCCTTAACTATGTTATTAACATTAATATTTTCTACTAAACTCATTAACTATGTTACCAATATCATACGCTGATACTAAATTAACAGTTAAAATAATGGTGAAAATCTAGTGAAAACACTCACAATGACATATTGTTGTCTGTAGGGTTGTAGCTTCAAGAAAACCCAATCTCCCACCTAAAATTCACACTCACCCATGTTCTTATCAGCTTGATTCTTCATCTTGTCTTGCTTCAAATGAAATTTCAACATCTTAATGGAAGCCTCTCTCTATTGAAAGCTTCGATCTACAGCTGCCACTGGTGATGTAAGGAAAATGTAATGGAGGCCGTTGTCCATACAATGCCTCATATGGTGTTGTTTGTATATATGTGTGGAAACTTGAATTATACCACCATTCAGCAAGGTGTAATCACTCTCCCCTGTCATGCACCTTAGATAGGTCTCTAAACATTGATTAACTCTCTCAGTTTGCCCATCGATTTAAGGGTGATAACTCTTCGATGAGTTCACTGTCACCCCAAGCTTCCCAAATAACTCTTTCTGAAAAAGACTCATGAAGATTTTATCCATGTCACAAACAATATCCTTAGGCAGTCCATGCAATTTAAATACATTTTCTAGAAATGTTTGAGCTACATCCTTGGCAGTAAAAGGATGATCCATGACTATAAAATGTGCATACTTCATTAACCTGTTCACCACCACTAAAACACAATAATTCCTCCTAGAATTAGATAATCCTTCGATGAAGTCTATGCTAATCGAAGACCAAATAGTTTTAGGTATTGGTAATGGTTGCAAAAGCCCCCTTGGGTGCTGCAAATCCCCTTACTTTTCTGGCAAACTATACATTCCCTCACTAGATTTTTAACTTCTCTCATCATTCTCTTCTAAGTAAAAACAACAACTAACCTCTGAATGGTAGCATGTGCCCTTGAGTGTCCCTCTATTGCACTCCCACAAAAGAATTGAATCAATTCTTTCCTTACAACCAACTTACCTTTCCTCTTTAAGATCTTACCATCCCAACTATACTTCGAATGCCTTGAGGTTCCTTTTTCCAAGTCTTGGATAATTTTAAGGAGTTTGGCATCTTTGTGCCAAGAAGCACCCACTTTATTTCTTAAATCAGTAGGGACATTGCTTACTCCCTAGGTAAAATAGTTTTCAGCTTCAGGTCTTCTAGAGAGCACATCTACCACTGTGTTGTTGATCCCCTTCCTGTACCTCACTTCATAATCGTATCCCATCATTTTAACCACCCATTTCTGTTGGAATGGTGTGATGGCTTGGTTCCCAGACAAGAACTTTAGGCTTTGGTGATCGGTTTTAATCACAAAATGTTTTCCAATTATAAAAATAGCCCACTTCTTGACAGCTAGTAATACTTCTTGCATTTCTTTTTCAAAAACTGAAAGCCCCTTGTACCTCACACCAAGTCCCTTGCTAAAGTAAACCAGGGGTCTTCCTTTTTGAACCAAAACTGCTTCACACCCAGGTCGGATGCATCTGTTTCTACCACAAATTCTAAGTTAAAGTCTAGTAATGCCAACACTGGTGCAGTGCTTACAACCATCTTCAATTTTTGGAAAGCTTCTTCTTCTTTTCCCCCTTATTTTCATGCTCATTTTTAAAAGATCAGTTAATGGCCTAGCTATACAACCATAATTTTTCACAAACCTTCTGTAGTATCTTGAAAGACTCAGAAAACCTCTTAATTCTTTTACTGTGGTAGGGGCTGGCCACCCCATAATGCATTCCACCTTTGGCTTTTCCATGGATATGTTTCCATCAAAAATTACATAACCAAGGTAGTCAACTTCCCTTACACCAAAACAACATTTTGATCTTTTTGTATACAACTTATTGGTCTTCAGAATATCCAAGACTTCCTTCAAGTGTTCCAAATGGGAATTCTAATATGTAGAGTACACCAATATATCATCGAAAAATACCAACACAAATTTTCTTAGCTTCTTCTTGAAGACTTTGTTCATAAGTCCTTGGAATGTAGCAAGGGCATTGGTCAAGCCAAAGAGTATCACTACAAATTCATAGTGACACTCATGAGTTCTAAAAGCAGTCTTTGGGATATCACACTCTCTTATTTTAATCTGGTGATATCCAGACCTGAAATCCAACTTTGAAAAATACTTGGCAGCCCTTAGTTCATCCAACAATTCCTCAATTACTGGCATGAGAAAACTATCCTTGATGGTTAATTGGTTTAACCTCCTATAATCCACAAACATATGGCAAGTGCCATCTTTTTTCTTGACCATAACAATAGGGGAAGAGAAATCAATGCTGATGTCCCTTATAATTTTAGATTCCAGCATCTTCCCTACAAGTTTTTCACTTTCATCTTTTTAGTTTGATTGATGTTTGTAAGGTTTAACTTTCGCCATTGTCTTCTCATCCATTAGATCAATTTTTTGACCATGTCCTCTTTCAGGAGGCAAGTCCTGAGGCTCTTCAAAAACCACACTGAATTTCTGTAAGATCTCTTGAATCTCCCCCGATTCTTCCTCATCAAGTCTCTTTATTCCCAACTGAGCATTCAATAACCAAACTGCTGCATTACAGGGACTGTTAACTCATCTTAGTAGCCTGTCACATTATTTTTGTCACATCCATTAGAGTGACCCTGATTGCATGCCTTCTAACTCTAACTTCTTCCCATCAATCCTGAAGCTCATCTTTCTTTCTAAAAAATTCCAATTAATAATTCCTAGTTAAGCTAACCACTGTATTCCTAAAACCAAATCACAATTTTTCAAGGGCAGTACTAAAAATTCAGTGGTGAAGGTGTGGCCTTGTATCTTTCATTCTATTGCCTTGCATTTCCCAATGGTAGTTAACCAGTTTTCATCAGCCACAGCCACTCTGAGTTGTGTCTTCCTATCTACTGCCAGATTTAGTCTCTTCAACAAAGCTAAAATAACAAAATTATGTGTACTCCTTGAGTCCAATAATGCCACATGTTGATTTCCTCCAATCTCCACTACCAACTTCATAGTTTCCCAATTTGTAGCTCTCCACATTGCATTCAAAGAGAGTACAGTTCCCTCATCTTTAGGACTGTCTTGAATCCCCACATCTCCCCCTTCCTCACAGTCCAAAAATATATCTTGCCCTTCTCTGAATTCCTCTTCCAATCCATCCACTACAATGTGATACATCTGGGACCTTGCACACTTGTGTCTTGGTGTGTACTTAGTTGCACACCAAAAACACAACCCCTTCCTCCTCCTTTCATCAATTTTAGTAGAGGAGATTGCCTTACTAGACCCCCTTGGTCTACTCTGTCTTGTTGTTTTTCCAGTGGTAGGACTCAAGCTATTGGGAGTGGAGGATTTTGAAGAAGCTGGCCCATAATTACTCCCAGAATTTGCTTGCCTCTTAAACGCATTACTCACTGATCTCGGTGGTATAGATAGTGACAGTGGTGGTGAGTTTCTAACTAATGGTAAGACAAACTTCTTTTGATTTGGATAAAACATATTTTCTACATGCTTAGCCAAGTGAAAAGCATCAATAAGGGATTTAGGTTGCAGTAGCTTCACAAACTGACTAATTTCAATACACAAATAATTTTTAAACATGCTCAAAACGTAATTATCTAGCAATTGTACATGATTCAATAGATTGATGAAATCTTCGTAAAACTGTTCCACCGAATCCAGTTGCCTCAAAGCCACCAAGACTGCAAATGGATCATTGAAACCTCCAGGAGCAAATCTCTCCCTCATCAACTTCTAATACTTGTTCCATCTCAGATGTCCCAAACCTCCCTGAGCCTTAGCTAGGAACTGGTGCCACTGTAATGCCTTTCCCTCTAGATGTAGCATCACCACACGCATATTTGCTGATTCAAGTATCATCTCTGCTTCGAAGTACTGCTCTAATTTAGATACCCATCCTCGAAAATCAGATCCATTGACCTTGGACACAACAATTTGTAAGAGAAGTTAACCGGTTGGGTTAGGGCATTCCCTTGCACTGCCCTCTCCCCCTCCTCATCCACCACCATCTGTTGCACACTAGGTGCTTGATGTAATGTCCCAAAAACTGTCGTAGTATTCCCCACCATCAGTTGCATACAACTGTTTGATGAGGAGTCACCGAGACTGGCTGAGCACTACCAGAAGCTTGAGCAGTGGGTTGTGTCCTTGCAAGTTCATAATGTTGCTCCATTAACGGCACCGTGTCAATTTTCTTTCCCAGTCCAATCTCCAACAGTTTATGAAGGCTAGCCATCATCGCCGTTTGCATATCTTGAAATTTATCATTGATGGAGCTCTCCAATCTGTGTAGATCATCTTGGATCCGAGTCGTTTCTAGCTTCCATTCTGGTAACTGTTCTCGGTTATTGTTTGAATTATTGCCAGCAGCTGCCGCCTGGGCCTCCATTGCTATGAGAGCTTGATGTCGAGTTTCCACCATGGCCGAAAATTAGGCTGAGCTTTGATACCTTCGTAACGGTCCTTAATCGATTGAAAGAAATTAGTGAAAAGAAAGAAGAATTTCAGAGCAAAAGGAAGAAAAGAGAGAAAATAGGGAAAAGACGATATTCTCATTCATCGGGATAACCCCAAAAACAAGAGAACAAACCCTTAAAACCTAAGGGCTGTCGTGTTTTATCTATCAACAATGGTCTTGAAACGCTCTGTTTCACTAAAGCCTCATTAGCATCTAAACATCATTAAAGTAAAGAAATAACAATAATTCAAAGAACCCTCAAACGATCATAATTTGATTTAAGCTCTTAGAGGTAATTGGGTTTGTAAAGTGAACCAAACCTAACCTTGTAATGGAAACGACGATGCCACCACCAACACCACCAAGGTTATCGATTGTGAGTTCGAAATTAATGAAAAATTTCGAGTGAACCAAACCTAGAGATTTCGAGTCTTTCATCACAAGAAGCCGAGAGCCAAAACTCCGAAGCACGAGAAGCAATGTAGCAACAACCATTTCACCAGGAAAAACAATTTGCGGGGAACTAATGGTGAAATTGACGATTCCTCAAAGAGATTATCCAAAGATTTGGTACACAAATAATTGAACGTAATCAAGCTACTGTACACAAAAAAACTCCAAAAAGAACGGTCAAAGCAGCAAGGTAGGAATCGAATACAAAAATTGGGTTATGGAAGAGGATAGGGTTAGGGATTTAAAATCTTAAAAGAAATATTTTATTTTTTCTCTAATTTATAACCTGGAAGCCTACTTGGCTTAAATATACATAAAATAAACCATGTCATCACAAAGTTACTAATATAACGGTAGAGTGACTAAAAAATTCAATGTCCAAAGTTAAGTTATTAAATTGAAAATTTTGAAAGTTAAGTGACCAAAATAGGAATGTGAGTAAAGTTGAGTGATGAAATTTATAATTTGTCGTTTAATAAATTATTGAAACATGTTGTTTAGGCTATTGACGAACAAGAGTTTGTCTCTCAACTTAAGTAGAGAATTTAAGCCATAATGTTGACAGTGTGATGTATGAGTGTGAGAGTTTGTATAAATCCTAATAATAAGTAATAAATAATTATGAATAGGTGGAAAATGTATGTATGTAAATTTATTATGAAAATATGATTTTTAATCGCTATAACTTTAAAATAATTATTATTATATAAAAATATAAAAATGTTAAATTTGAAAATAAAATATAATGTGGAGTTACAATAATATTACTAAGGCAAAGGTCGGGGGTTTGAACCCACTCTTTGAAGTGGATAAGCATCTATGACCACTACGTTAATTAGTGTAGAATTATTAAAGTCAAGTTTTTTTTAATAATTTCGCACTTAAATTAATGTTAAGGTAATTCATTATACTAATTCAATCAGAAGTTTAAGGTCTGTTCAGTTTTAGATTTTTTTTATTTTTTTATTTTCATTTTCAAAAAATAATTTCCCCCTTTTTCTTTGCCATTTTCTTTCTTCCTTCCTCACCAAACTCCACAGCTATCAAAGCTTAAAGATTCAAGCTTTCAACCTCATTTCTTTCATCCGGAATTCAAAAATTAAGTACGTTGATCTACATTTGAAGAGCTTTTTAAATAGACCAAAATCTTTTGGAGAAGAGGTAGAGGCTTTGTGGGTTTTGGAAAGTTTAAAGCTTTATTAGTTTTTGAAGTTATTCATTTGATTCAAAGGTTGTAAATTCATGGTAGATCCTTCTAAAATTATTTGTCCATGTTTTAATTTGTTTTCCATGTTTGTATGGCAATGAGAGAAATTTAGGGTTTTTTTCCAAGCTTGAGTCAAGAAAGAAAGTTGAAGGGTTTTGCTTGGGAGCTTAAATCCAAGATTTCTTGCTAAAGGTCAGTACATCTCTAACTCCTATATTTCTTGAATATCATAAAGTGATTGCCTTGCTTAATTTATAGTTTGTGGGTGTTGTATGAGTGAAACTTGCCTTAGGAAATCAAAGAGGTGATTTTGGTGATACATAGACTGTTAAATGACTTTAATATACCCATAAATAACCTAGTAAACCTTAGTAACCTTTTGCAGTGATTTTGGTGATACATAGACTGTTAAATGACTTTAATATACCCATATGAATTGTTAAGGGAGTACCTATACGGGCTTCAACTTGTACAAGCACGTTATTCAAGTTATATCGGTATGGGTTAGCTAGTTTGGGTTCTAGTAGCAAAACGTCATACCGGTACTCGATGAGACATACCGATGCTCGAGTTAGAGTAACAGTACAGGGTAATGGCTTGGGATTCTAATAAAGAAATCTCATATCGGTACACGTATAAAAGTATCGATACCCATGAATACTGTACCGATACGTGAGGTCCCGTACTGGTACCGTTGAACAATCTGTCAAAAAATGTCAATTTAAGCCAGGGGGATGAAAAATTGTAGGCTTCTATTGAGGTAATAAGATATATAAAACTGAGAAACTGAAGTACACTCTTAAATAAGACCATAACGTGTAATAACTTGGTAATAACGAAAGAGAGAATTATTGTTAATGGCAATACTAAAAGATGCTTGGTATCATGGGGTCTTTGTGTGTCGGGTGGGCACTTGAGGGGCTAATATATGAATTAAGAAATGAACCTTGAGCGTTAGTGTCTTGCTTTGGTGGCATTTTCTTGATAGCTTGGCTTTGAGCCACTTACCTCTTGGTGAGGTGTATTAATGCTTGGAGAGCATATCACATCTCATTATGGTTGTTGAGTAACGAAATCCAAATGTCCTAGAATCAGTACTACGGTACTTAAATAAGGGGATGTGTATTTAGGGCTATGTGAGCAAGTACATCTGAGGTACCCGAGATCTATGTGATTAGGGTGCGAATAGAATATTTGTGGCAATGGTGATCCGAATATGGTAATTAACTCGACGATTATGTAAGCTCAAGTAAACTTGATGGTTGTGTGACCTTAGGTGAGAACTACTTGAGGCTAATGTGATCAAAGTACGTTCAAAATGTATCTGTGGCTATGATGATCCAGATATGGTCCATCCAACTCGACGATTATGTGAGCACGGATAAAGTAGGGCTTGGTTGACCATTATGTAATGATATATGGATTTAAATTATGTATGTTGTTATGGATGCTATGATTGGTAGCTTGCAATGGTATTAACTCGATAGGTTGAGTGACTGTAAAACCTATATTTGATTTTGATATAACAAAGTGTTTAATGACCAATTTGTAAAATTGGATAAATTTTTAAGTATTCAAAAAGACTCACAACATGACAAGGAATCGAACTTAAAATGTTTCTAAGTAAAAAACTTAAACCCTAAAAGTTTTTCTAAGTATTTTTATACTCGAATAACCAAAAATGCCCAGCCGTATAGATACATTCTTGAGTGTTTCGATACGACTTTTAACTATTAGAATTTTATTTGTAAAATTGTACCGATACGGTTAAGCCCGTATCGATATGGCATTTATCTGGGTTTATATTTTTGGTTACGAGTATCGGTACGGCTTCACTTGTACCAATATGGGGTGTTGAGATTTTCAAAATCTTTGCACTTAAAATATAACCATTGCCTTGTCAGTTATTGGAATCACCAAACTTCGAAAATTGGTTACACCATATCGATAAGCCCCTTAGGCGTACTGATGCATTTTTCCAAGGACTTTTGCCTCAGATTCCAGTGAGCAAAAACCGTATCGATACGGCCTATCTGTATCGAAACGTATATATTTTTACACTATGTTCGTTTTGATACGCCCTCAAGCGTATCGATACCCCTTTGCACAATGGCTATTTCTTCTTATGACAGATACCGATACGACTCCTCGTGTATCGATACGGTAGGTTATCAAACAACATTTATTGCAGGAAGAAAGTAGCCCAACAGCTCTATTGATGATCCCAACCACCCAAATGGTTAGAAATCAATGAGGGGATATAAAATCAAGTCTCCAAAGCTACTACAATAACAATTTGAACATCCATTGAACAACTTTCAAGCATTCAAGCACAAATCCAACACTTTGAGCTTATTAGAGTAAAATCATTTGTAACCTACTTGAGTGAGCATATTTGTAATTTTTTCTTTCAAGTTTGGGTTGAGTTAAATTGTAATTGGGGTAAATTATTTACCTTTGAGAGGTCTTTCATCTTTTGCCACTTTTTCTTGTAAAGTAAGTGAACTTGATCAAGCTTTGGGTAGAAAGCTTTGATCTTCGTAACGGTTTCCTCCTAAGCCTAGAAAAGGGGAAGCATTTCTTAGTGAAATTATTTGAAATCCTTAGTGGAGAGCTAAGGTAATGGATGTAGAGCTTGTTAGAAGCTTAAACCACTATAAATTCCTTGTGTCACATTTTTCATTTATCCTTTTGCTTCCCTTTATTTTTTAAAAGTGCCAATTCACCCATTTTTGGCCAAATCGAGTTGATTGATCATCCTAACAATTGGTATCAAAGCCTAGCTCATTTGAGGGATTAACATCCACTTGAGACGATCCTAAAGGTGATTCAATCAATAGACATTCAAGTTATGACGTCTACTTCCAGCCACAACTTGTACGAGTCTCAATCCATCACCAAACTGTCTTATTTCAATTGGGATAACTATCCCTATTGGAAGAATCGCATGAAGCTCTTCATCAAATTCAATGACTACCTTCTATGGGATGTAGTGGAAGACGGACCAACCATACTGATGAAGAGAGAATGAGACCGGTTTGTTCCAAAGTCTAAGCTTGAGATCACCGATAAAGAACGGATGTGTTTACAAGTCAATGTTAAAGCTATGCATATGCTTTTTTGTGCGCTTGGACCGGGCGAGTACTCAAAGATGTTTTCTTGCACGAGTGCAAAGGAGATATGGAACCAGCTCGAGAGCACATATGAAGGAAAAAATGATGTCAATGAGACCAAGATTGGACTTCTCAACTTGAACTATGAGAATTTTAAGATGAAGCCAATAAGAACATCACTAAGATGTTTGATCATTTCTTCGTCATTGTCAACAGTCTCAAAGGCTTCAGAGAAATCATCCCCGAAGATAAGCTGGTCTGGAAGCTCATCTACTCTCTTCCCGAGTCATGAGATGGAAAGATGATCGCCAACATCGAGGCCAATGACCTTAAAACCTTGAAGCTCGATGCTCTTATGGGATCTCTTCTAACCTATGAGATCATGAAGAAAGGGAGAGAAGATGAGATGAAGAGAGAAGAGAAGAAGATCGAGAAAAATGAAGTAGAAAAAAAGAATATGGGAATTGCTCTCAAAGCTTCACAAGAAGAGAGTGATTCGAGTGGGGAGGAAGATGAAAAAAGTTTCATCGAAGAGGAGACTTCAAGAACAAGAAAGAGGAGAATGATCAACTCATTTGCTTTGAGTGTAGGAAGCCGGGGCACATAAGGACCGATTGCCCCCAACTCAAAATGAAGAGCTTCAGGAAGAAGAAGCTCAAGGCAAACATTGCTACTTGGAGTGATGAGGAATCATCTGATGAAGAGGAGCAAGAAGTTGCCAACATTTGCCTCATGGCTCTTGAAGAAGATCTTAAGGGGGAACGTTGCTACAAGGCCAAAAATACTGTTGTGTGTTTAGGTAATCATCGGTGAGTGTAAGAAACTCTTGATTGGATTGATTCCTATCTTCCATCATCAACTTTCGAATAGATCGGCTTTTATTTCCCGACATGTTGATATCCCTTAACTTGTAGCACACATGATTTTTTTTATAAAACAAACAAAAAGAAAAAATAATAAGAAAAATGCAATAACAAAAATAACTAACACCAATTGCCAATCCCCGACAACGGCGCCAAAAACTTGTTGCGTGTTTTTAGTGCAACGCAAACGGTGCAAGTATACACGTCGCAAGTAATAAAGTGATATGATAAGTATCGAGTATCGTCTCCACAAGGATTGGTTTGGGCCACTTTGCTTAAGTTAATGCGTTGAAAAGAAATAGATTGATAGATATGAATATCAAGTAAAATAAACTAAACAAAATAAAGAAAATATAAATGGGTGATCGATTTAAGAGAGTAGGTTGGGTTATCGTGAGTCGTTGAGTGATAGTTGAATCGACCGTCGTGGTAATTGAGTGCTGGAGTAGCTCAATTGCTCATCAATTGAATCCAGTCGGATTGCTTGGGCAATTCTGCGATTGCCTGGGCAATTGGGAATGGATTGATTGCCTAGGCAATTGGGCGACAACCTTCAAAGCTCGGCGAAGCGTTCTTCAATGGTTTCTCATTATCCCTAACTCGAAAACACTGTTAATTGTGCATGCCTTGATAATACATCTCTGCGTGAACCAAGGGTTGACAACAACCGATCTTGCACTCCCTTTAGCCGTTAAAATTCACAACTTATCCCTAAGTCGAATTAGTCTTCACCATCGATTGATTGAATAAAGACCATGCTCATTCGTTTCTTGAATCTAACTCTCCCGATATTAGATAAATGGATGAATTCACGAGACCCTCTCCCAATTCACTCGTAAAATTAAGAACCAAGAATGAACAAACTTTGAATTAAATTTGCAAAATCAAATACCTAAATAAATCCAATATTTCTCACAACCACAAAAATACAATATCCCAAACCAAATTACATCAATTCATGGTTGGGTTCGAAAGATATACAAAGGAAAAACTCCCAGCTATGAATCAAATGAAATCAAGAAGAAAGAAAAAGAAGATGTCGAACAGTCCTACTTTTCTTTCCAAGTCGCACTCTCCAATCAAACTCTCATTTGAAGTAGGCGGCTAGGTCTTCTATTTATAGGAGATGGCTAGGTCAAAGTCTTTCTTGGGGAGGAAGTTAAGTTGGAATTAAATAGAATAAAAGAAATAAATCTCTTTTATTATTATATTTTTATTCCTCCAAAAAATCCTCCTAAAACTCTTAGAATTTAATCTCCTTTTGATCTCTAATTCTTCTAGGATTTATCCTCGTAATTAACTCGAATTAATTTGATTTATCCAATAAAATCGGTAGCTCTCTTCTTCTTATCGTCAATTGCCTCAGCAATTTCTTACTTGCTTGGGCAATTAGATCCTGCACACAAAAACACATATCAACAGTACATTTTTCCACAAAAATCAACCAAATTATGAAATCAAGCATGACGGTGAAGGAAATAATTAAAACATACATGAATGCTTAATAATGCAACTAAAATGAGCCTAAGTCTAATAATAATATGAGTAAAAATGGTCATAAAATAGTACTTTTGAACACTCATCAGCTACATATGCAAACTCATGGTACCTTGATAGTGGATGCTTGAGACATATAACTGATGACAAGAGTTGATTCTTGAAGCTAAAACCAAAGAGTAGAGGAGTAGTGACTTTCGGTGACAACTTTAATGGCCATATTGAAGGAATTGGTTCCATTGGTAATCACTCTTCCATACTTATTGACAGTGTTTTGTATGTCAACAGTCTAAAACATAACCTTTTAAGCATAAGCCAACTTTGTGATAAAGGTTTCAATGTTCTTTTTGATTTAAATGGTTGCAAAATTTTAAACATTAAAACTAAAAAATTGTGCTTATTGGTCATCGCATAGGAAACATTTACATGGTGCATCTAGATGACATTCATATTTCAAATGCATGTTTTGTTGCAAAAGATGAACATGACTCATGGTTATGACATAGAAAACTCGAGCATGCAAGCATGAGTGTTTTAGAAAATTTGGTTTCAAAAGATCTAGTAAGTGGTTTGCCAAAAATAAAGTTTTCTCTTGATAAAATTTGTGATGCTTGTGCAAAAGGCAAACATAAAAGAGTTTCTTTTAAACCTATTAATGATGTTTCTACAAGTAGAGTTTTACAATTGACCCACATGGATCTTTTTGGCCCTATTAGGACTATGAGCATGGGTGGAAAATCATATGCATTTGTTTTAGTAGATGATTACTCTAGATACACTTGGGTTCTATTCTTAAGTACCAAGGATGAGGCTTTAGAAAAATTTATCACATTTTCAAAAATTAATCAAAATAATGTTGGTCAATCTATTTATCATATTAGAAGTGACCATGGTACCGAATTTCAAAATTTAGGTTTTGAGGATTTTTGTAATTCAAATGGTATAAGCCATAATTTTTCCGCTCCTCAACAAAATGAGGTAGTAGAGAGGAAAAATCAAACTTTAGAAGAAATGTCTAGAACTATGCTTTGTGAAAACAATTTGCCAAAGTATTTTTGGGCGGAAGCCACTAATACCGCTTGTTACATTGGCAACCGAGTAATGATTAGGCCAATTTTAAAAAAAATACCTTATGAGATTTTAAAATCCAAAAAGCCTAACGTTAGTTATTTTCATCCTTTTAGATGTAAATGTTTTGTTTTAAATAATGGAAAAGACAATTTGGGAAAATTTGATGCAAAACGTGATGAAGCTATTTTCTTAGGTTATTCTTTAAACTCTAAAGCCTATCGTGTATTTAATAAAAGAACTTTGGTAGTTGAAGAGTCTATTCATGTGGTTTTCGATGATAGCCTCCTTCCGATGAAAGATTCTTGTAATGATGATAATATAAAGATTTTTTATACCAATGATGGAGGAAAGACATCAAATGTGGATGAAGTTCCTTCTAAAGAAAAAGAAACACAAGATCCACCTCTAGAAGCCTTGAAGGACATGACTCTAGGGGAAAATGAAGTGAGCTACCCAAGGGAGTTCAACTATGTCAAAGATGGTGAGATTTTGGATGATCCGTCCAAAGGGGTAACCACTAGACTTTCTCTTAAAAATGCTTGTAATGTTGCATTTATCTCGTGCATTGAGCCTAAAATATCAAAGAAGCATTAAATGATAATTATTGGATATTGGCTATGCAAGAATAGTTAAATCAATTTGAGAGAAGTCAAGTATAAACATTAGTTGATAGGCCTAGTAATAAGTCTACCATATGAACTAAATGAGTTTTTACAAATAAACTAGATGAGAGTGGTAACATAGTGAGGAACAAGGCTAGACTTTTTGCTCAAGGTTACATTCAAGAAGGAATATATTTTGATGAAACCTATGCACCTGTAGCTAGAATGGAAGCTATTAGGATGCTTCTTGCATTTGCATGTTATCATGAATTCAAACTTTTTCAAATGGATGTAAAAAGTGATTTTCTAAATGGTTTTATTAATGAAGAAGTGTATGTAGAACAACCACCCGGTTTTGAAGATCCAAAATACCCAAACCATATTTTTAAACTTTCAAAAGCTTTATATGGTTTGAAACAAGCTCTTAGAGCTTGGTATGAAAGGTTATTAAGTTTTTTAATTGAAAAAAGATTTTGAAAAAGGAAAAGTGGACATTACACTCTTCTTTAAAAGAAAAGACAAAGACATTTTAGTAGTCCAAATTTATGTTGATGATATTATTTTCGGTTCTACTGATAAGTTGATTTAACAAGAATTTGCTAAGTTGATGCAATGTGAGTTTGAGATGAGCATGATAGAGAAGCTCTCATTTTTTTAGGACTCCAAATAAAACAAAAGAAGGATGACATATTCATCAGTCAAGCTAAGTACATCAAGGATATGCTCAAGAAGTTTGGCTTGGAGAATGTGAAACCTCAAGTAGGGGTGTTCAAAAAAACCCGGCCCGAACTACCCGACCCGCATACCCAATTAAAAATTACCGTGTAATTTTTTTAAAAAAATACCCGATTTTTCAGGTCGAGTACCCGACCCATTAATTTTTTCGGGTATCCGGGTCGGGCTCGGGTCAGAAAATACTCCTTAGTCGGGTACCTGACTACCCGATACCTGATTTGATTTTTTTAATTTTTTTTATTATTTTAGTAAAACACACCGTTTTATGTGTGTGCAGTGCAGGTAATAACTTATTCACAATTTCACATTCAGCCTCTCTCCCTCACGAGTCACGATCCCCAAACCAAAATCGACAAAATCCCTAATTCCCCTTCAAAATTCAAATCGCCTCTCGGCTCGCACTCTGTCATCTCCAGTCTCCATCGACGATCGGTCTGGTGACATCGGCACCCATCGTCGACGATACTCTGCAGCGGCGCTGCCCCTCTTTCCGTCAACACTCTCTGCCCAAGGTAAATGAACTGATTTGGTTAGTCTTTTGAATCGGACACTTTTGCAAATTTTATTAGAATTTGAAAGAGTAGTTTTGACATCCTTGGTGAAGACTAAAGAGCCTAGTTTTAGACTAAATAAGAAACGAGTTCAGTTCCCACTTCCTACTAGTTGGATGCTCTTCATTTTAAGTGAGGTTTTTTGTTGGGAACATTATAGAACAGTTAAAAAAAGAAACTTTTGCTTCTTTAGTACTAATGGCTTTCGAATTAAATGTTTGGTAGTTAAGGGAATGTATTTTGCAAATTTTATTGTTGGGAGTTAATTTCTTTCATGTTTGATTTACAGTAAGATGTTCTTTAGTATTAATGGCTTTCGAATTAAATGCTTTGGTTTTCATCTTCATTCTTCAGTTTCAAACTTACAATTGAATCATATGGTAACTTTTTATGCTTGTAGACTTGTAGTATCTGAGAATGGGATTACTTTATAAATTGTATTTGGTTGTTCATATTCGAACATGTTAATGCCGTATAAGTTGGCGTTTGAGGAATGGGGTTATTTTATAAATTGTATTTAGCTTTTTGAGAAAAATCTGGATTTAAAGCACCTTATTCATCGGGATTTAAAGCCACAGGCCTGGAGTTTGAATATCATATATGTCTTTTTAGTGCAGACCAAGTTTGGTTTGAGCATTTGTTACTTTAGAAAATTTCAGGCATTATTGTTTTATAGGACTCTGTAGTGTATTCTAAATTCTCACTTGCTGGATGTTAGTAGATCAATTTAGTAATTAACTAGCATCTAATATCTGCAATTTTTATGTTATGCGTTCCCATTGCGTATTCTAAATTCTCACTTGCTGGATGTTAGTAGATCAATTTTTATGTTATGTTGGCCTCCAACTTTTTATATAAAGTTTCAAGTGCCTTTTAATTTCTATTTTGTATTTGATTGGCTAAAACGTCATGTGCATATTTTTTATGTGCATATTTTTTTCTATTTTTAGGTGCAATAGACTTTTTATGTGCAAATTTTGTTTCTATTTTTTATGTGCAGATTTTATTTCTATTTTTATGTGTAGCAGACTTTTCATTTTTTTAGCAGAATTTTGTATGTGCAGCAGAATTTTTATGTGTAGATTTTTTTATTTATTTTTCAGATTATGTCAATGACTGTGGAAAATAGTGATGATTTCATGAGGCTATCTTCCTCCGATGAGTCACCTAAGGAACCTGAACAGGTGACGAAGCTCCAACAAATGCAAAAAACAAAAGGAAAGGGAAAAAGGTTGTTGAAGCTACAAGTGAAAGAGGTAAACGATAAAAAAAATCTGCTGTTTGGGATCATTTTAAAGAAGTTGAGGGTGATAAATATCATGCCGAATGTATTTATTGTTGTAAAAAGATATCTTCTTCATCTAGTAATGGAACTAATGCCATGAAGCGGCACACTAGTCGGTGTAAGAAAGCCCCTTTTAATGTAGATACAAAACAAACAATCTTATATTTTGCGTCTAAGACAAAGTGCAATGCTGATGGGACTATTGAAACTGTTAGTGTTCCTAGATTATGGCATTTTGATCAAGATGAGATTAGAAAAGCACTTTCTAGGATGGTGATTGTTGATGAGTTGCCATTTAGTTTTGTTGAACGTGAAGGATTTCGTCATTTCTGCAAGATTGTAGTTCCTAGTTTTGTTCCTCCCTCACGTGCTACTATTACCAGAGATTCTTATGCTCTGTTCATTGAAAAAAGAAATAAGTTGAAGAATTATTTCAATAATTTATCTTCTAGGGTATGTCTTACCACAAATACATGAACATTTGGTCAAAATTTGTCATATATGTGTCTTACTGCCCATTTCATTGATTTTGATTGGAAATTGCATAAAATGATCATAAACTTTTGTCCAATTGCTGGTCATTCCGGGGGACTTATTGGTAGGGCTGTTGAAAAGTGTTTGCTAGAATGGGGTCTTAAAAGGATAATGACTATAACTGTTGATAACACTAGGTCTAATGATCTAGCGATCAAGTATTTGAAGCAAATCCTTAACTTGTGGGATGGTAGTGTGTTGAATGCTGAATTTTTGCATATGAGATGTGCTGCACATATTTTGAATTTGGTTGTTAAAGATGGGCTGAAAGATGTTGATGTCTCTGTTATAAGAGTTCGTGTTGCTGTGAAATATGTGAGATCTTCTCCTGCAAGGCTTCAAAAGTTTAAAGCTTGTGTTGACGAGGAGAAGATAAATTCTAAATCTCTTGTTTGCTTGGACATTGAAACAAGGTGGAATTCCACCTTTCCCGTGCTTAAAAGTGCTTTGGTGTTTAGGAAGGCTTTCAAAAATCTGAAAACTATTTTCCTTACACAAAGGAGCTTCGAAAGGTTGGTGGTACTCCGGATGATGAAGATTGGGATAAAATTGCCTCTTTTTTTTGCCTTTTCTTCAGATCTTTTATGAGGCTACATTGAGTTTCTCCTGATCAAAGTATGTGACTGGTAATACTTTTGTGGAAGAAATTTATGATATTGGGTATACAATTAATCGTTTTGTTGATGACTTGAATGATGAGGTTAAGAGTATGGCATGTTAAATGAAGTTGAAATTTGACAAGTATTGGAAGAATGTTAATAATGTGAATGTATTGATGTTCTTTGCTTTAGTTCTTGATCCTAGGCATAAGTTAAGATATGTTGAGTGGATCGTTCGTCGTTCTTATGATCCTAGCGACTCTTATGACTTGTGTCAATGGATTAAAGGTACTTTGGCATCGTTGTTTGATTTGTATGCTTCTCCGCATCCTTCGTCAACTCAAATGAGATCACGCTCTTCCAATTCTTATTCAAGTGGTCATAGTGGCGAGGGATAAATAAGGGAGTTGAAAGGAACAAATTTGAGAAAGGATTATGAGACTGAGATAGAATTAAATGATACTTCTGAACCAACAAATGAGCTTGACAGATATTTGGGTGATAAATGTGTTTGTGATAATGATAGTTTTGATATCTTGGCTTTGGTGGTCTGTGCAAACAAATAACTATCCTATTCTTATGAGCATGGCACGTGATACGCTTGTGATTCCAGTTTCTACCGTTGCTTCAGAGTCTACTTTTAGCACGGGAGGACGTGTTCTTGATTCTTTCTGTACCTCTTTGGCTCCTAGGTTGGTGGAAGCTCTTGTTTGTACTTAATATTGGATCCGTGCTTCTCATGACCCCATTATGATAGAGGAGAGCTTGCTAGCATTAGAGGATATGGAAAAAGGTTAGTTTTCGATTTTAAATTTTTTATTTTTATTTGTAAAATTTATTTATACTATCGTTACTTTTTTATCGACTTATTAATATATATTTGATATGTTTCGGAGCAATGAAAAATATTTCTTTAGTTGCATTTTGTTTAAACTTTTAAGTTTGTTGCATTTTGTTTAAACTTTTAAGTTTTTATATTTGGATTATGCAATTTGAATTGTTAAACTCTATGATGTTTGAATGATGTAATTCAGATATTTGGATGATGCAATTTAGTTTGGTGGTTTTATGGACTCATTACAATGATTTAATTCAGATATTTGGATGATGCGATTTAGTAGTCTAATAGTATTTGACTATTTGTTATACTTAGCAAGAAAAACATATAATAATTAATTTAGTAGTCTAGTTTTACTTTTAATCATGTGCCGGAAGATAAAGGAAGAAACCTAAAGCTATGAAATTCATAAAAAATGTTGAATTTTGCATAAATATAATTTAAGAATTAAATTAAAGCAATAAAGAAGCAATAGTAAAGATGACCTAAAAAGCTTCAAATGATTTTCCACTTTGTTTCTAGCCAATCAAAACGAATTCAAGTTCAACCAAAAAACATGTTCTTAAATCAATAAGCTTAGCTTTCATTTCAGAATCCAGAAACATGTACTTTGTTTCCAGCAGCGAAACCATTGATTTTTTATTTAACTTTTTGGTAAAACCCAAACAATAATACAATATTACCCAAACTTTGAATATTAAAAAAATATTTTTTTCAAGTACCTTATTACCCGGATTAACGGGTACCCGATTTGTATGGGCTGGGTAACGGGCCAAGGTTTTACTACCCGAAATTTTGGGTACCCGAATATGAACACCCCTAATCTCAAGCCATACCAATGAGCTCTTCTACAAGCTTGATAACATGGAGGATGTAAGTGTGTTGATTTAAAGCTTTATCGCTCTATGATTGGATCTTTGCTTTATCTTGCCGTAAGTAGACCGGACATTATGTTTAGTGTATGCTTGTATGCTAGATTTCAAGCTAGTCCTAGAGAATCACACCTTATAGCCGTTAAGAGAATCTTTAGATACCTTAGAGACACACATTGTTTAGGCCTTTGGTATCCTAGAGATTCCTCTTTTGAGACACACCTTGTTTAGATACCTTAAAGACACACCTTGTTTAGGTACCCAAAGTTTTTCAGGTACCCGATTTGCGGGTACCTAGTTTGTATGGGCCGGGTAACTGGCCAAGGTTTCACTATCCAAAATTTTTGGGTACCCAGAATTTCGGGTACTCGGATATAAACACCCCTAACCTTAAGCCACACCAATGAGCTCTTCTACAAAGCTTGACAACATGAAAGAGGTAAGTGTGTTGATTTAAAGCTTTATCGCTCTATGATTGGATCTTTACTTTATCTTACCACAAGTAGATCGGACATTATGTTTAGTGTATGCTTGTGTGCTAGATTTCAAGCTAGTCCTAGAGAATCACACTTTATAGCCATCAAGAGAATCTTTAGATACCTTAAAGACACGCTTGTTTAGGCCTTTGGTATCCTAGATATTCCTCATTTGATTTGCATGCTTATTCGGATGCGAATCATGGAGGTTGTAAGATAGATAGAAAAAGTACCTTCGGTACTTGTCAATTCCTAGGTAGTATGCTCATATCATGGTTTTCAAAGAAACAAAATAGTGTAACATTATCTATCACCTAAGCGGAATACACATCGGCCGGAAGTTGTTGTGCTCAAGTCATTTGGATGAAGCAACAATTTTTAGATTATGAAATTGATGTAGGTATCATCCCTCTTAAGTGTGATAACACTAATGTCATATGTCTCACTAAGAATCCCATCCAACATTCTAGAACCAAGGACATAGAGATAAGACATCATTTCATTAGGGACCATGTCTTGAAAAACGATGTTGTTCTAGAATATGTAGACACCTTGAACCAATTGGCAGACATCTTCACCAAACCTTTAGACAAAGAGTGTTTTTGGTATCTTAGAAGAGAGTTAGGGCTGACTAGCATTTTTTGAACCTTAGAGCCCTTTGGTGTTAAAATATTGCTTGAATTTGGTTGATCTTTTTGCTTATGTGTTGTTGCTCCTATATGCATCTATGCTTGTTGCTAGGGGGAGTATGCATCTGTTTTTGATCATACATGTTGTTCACAAATCATATTCATGCATTTTGATTCGAGTAAAATCAAGTTCTCGAGCACCTTGCAGTAAAAAATGACATTTTTGGCTCAAGAGTACCGATATGGGGTATCGAGTATTGGTACGGATATCATGAGACAGTTTCGGTACTGGTTGACCTATACGAGTACGGTGTCGTGTATCGAAATGGCTAAAAACCGTTTCAGTATGTTGTTTCGATACGCAAAGGTGGCGTATCGATACGCGTAGCTGCTGGTCTTTAAATGTCTTTAAAGGGTTTTTCACTTTAATTAAAACTCTCTAAACCCTAGATACGATTTTCATCTATAAAAACCTCTCAAACCCACTTATTTTCACACAATTCTTCAAAACTTTTGAGGGCTTTTGGGTTATTCAACAAACCCTAGCGAAATTATCAAGATTTGTGCATCATCATCTCCTCATTCATCCACAACCCTAATTCAAGGTATAAATCCTACTTACTTTTATTTTCGTTTTAATCTTTATTTGTTTACTGTTTTTCATTAAAAATTGTATATCTAGTATGTATATAACATGTTTTTCAAAGATTTTGTGAAAATTCTTTCAAAACTAAATTTTTTTGGTTTGAATATAAAATTATACTGTATATTTTTCAATATTGTTTTTCAAACCTTATTTTACCAAAAATCCTTTTTATACTTGTATATGATTTTAAACTATACTATATAGGTTTCTACAATACCTTTATCATTGGATTGTTTGTTGGATCGAATGTGATGATTTATGCATACATATTTTTTTGTTTGATTTTGATCTCAGGTTTTGTTATGGCTCCTTAGAAACGAGCAAGAAGAGAATTGAGACAATCCTCAAATACCGATTCCGACAATGATGGTACAAAACCCAACCTCATCTATATTTTTCAAAATTGTTTTAATGAACCTCGTTTTCCAAATGCAATTGCTCATTTTAAACAATATCAAGGTTATAAAATTCATTGTGAGCGCACTGTTTCAATCCCTTTTTTGTCAAGGTTATAAAATTCATTGTGAGCGCACTGTTTCAATCCCTTTTTTGTCTTCCGAAAGGTTTCAATTTAAATACCTTGAGCTAATGCATCAATGGAGGTTTATGACTTTTTTGAATATACCCAGGATTTTATATTGAAACCTTATCCTTATTTTTTACTCAAATGTCTGGTTTATTTATAAAAAAGCCAAAACTGAGGTTGTTGCTATTGAATCCTATCTTATAGGAAAAAAATTCAAATTGATTCTTCAACTTTAGCAAATGTTTCTGGGTTTGAGGATGTGGGTATTGATAATGAGGACTCGTTGGGACAACTTCTTGGTGGCTCTGTGACCGTGCTTGATGCTTATGATCGCATCCTTCACCTTATGATCACTTGGTGGTTTCGCCCATTCGGTGGAAAATTCTCAACAATCAGCCAAGTAGATAACTTTTGGATTCGTTGCTTTCATGAGGGTAATCGTACGAAACTTGTTCAAATTATGTTTGAGGTAATTGTCTTTCTTGTGCAACATCGCCATACAACTCTTGTTTCATCCTTCACCTATGGCACCTCTTTGAGCTACTTGTTTCACAAGTTGGAGATTGATTGTTCTCATGATGTTACCGAACCTCTCACCGAAATGATTGACGAGTGTTCTCTCCATCGTGTAAAGTTCACATACTATAATGGAGAATGGGTCTGTATTGCGGATCTCCCTCAAGATGCTCAACCTGATCTAGTGGCGACTCTTGACCTCCGGTAGCCCAGCCTTCCCTTGATGCTCTCATAGCTTATCTTGACAGGAAGTTTGCTTCTTTGGGCACTAACATTAAATCTTTGGACACTACCATGACCATCAGATTTGCCGCAATTGACATTCGTTTTACATATGTAAGACCCCCTTCTCGGCTGGTTAGGAACCAGGTCGGAGTATGTTACCGATGAATAATACGATGATCTATTTAATAATTCCAAGCAATAATCAAGGTTATTAAACTTAACAACAATATTAAATGATATTACAATTCCAACTAGTCTTCTACGAGACTATGATTACCCGATTTGGACAAAGTTTTAACTTCTTACAAGTTCTAAGGACTAAACTATAAATTCCGTTTAGAGGTCCTTACTAGAAATTAACTTACCATGATGAAATTCGGCATACAAACAATGACCATATAAATTTTCATGTTATTCGGAGTTCGTTTACTCATCCAATTTAACTATGCAAGATTTAGTGACCATTTTGTAAATAATGCAAAACTATGTTCTATAGCTTTTAACGGAATTAACTGTCACCGTACCGATACACTTAGGGTCGTATCGGTACGCTAAGCCTAATTTCCAAATTCTAGATTCAAGAGTAACAAGCCCGTATTGATACGGTTGAGGGTCGTACCGATACTCGTTGACCACGTTGACTTCGTATCAATATGCCTTGAACCCATATCGATACCATTTTTGCAACCAAATTCTAGTAGCCAAAATCTGTACCGATACGCTTAAGCAGTATCGATACGCCTCTTTTTGACCAACATTGACCTGGCCAAATATGCAAGGCTGTATCGATACACCATCACCTGTATCGATATGCCATGCCAGCATTGTGATGACAAATTTTTGCTGGTTTTTATTCGACTTGACCTATCAAACTATGTCCAAATACAATGAAACTTTACCAGCAAGCTTTAAACACTACAAACTACCAGTATGTCAAGTTTCACATTCATTTAAATATGTTTAATAGGTTTTCACCTTTTAGAGCCGAATATACCATTTTAGTCACTTTTAGCATCACATAAAAGTCATTTTAGGACCATTTAACATTATACAAAGCATAGGTGATATACGCACATCAAAAGACCATACGTGACTAGTTCAACTACTTTTCCACCATTCTAGGAGTTTATAAGGTCGATATTCATTACTATAACTTGCTGGTGACTTGTCCAAACTCTGACTTCTCTAATCTCGATCCAACAACTCGACCAACCTGAAATGCATGAGGCACACTTTGCCTAGTGAGGTAGTCTTAAACAACGTCAATATCAATGTTATGCATTTTCACCCTTACGAAATCAATAACTATACAATGGATCAATAATAACAATGCAATGATCATGTTCAATAGCAATAATATCATATTTTAGCAATAACCCTTATATCGATTCGGAATAATGGATACTCGAATTCTTACGCCTCGCCAAATCAATGAATGGTCTAGTCCCCCCGCCTTGCCAATATGACCAATATCAGAAACATCCCTCTGCCTCGCCAAATCAATATAGGCCGTAGCCCGAGGACCGTAGTCCACCCGTACACTGAGTTCATGAATTCCATGGCATGCCAATTGTATCCAATGTCCACTCAAATCCAAGGTCCGGTGATTGAAACTAGTGTTCAATATATTCCATGATTCATTAGCAATGGTGAAAATCCAATGATCAATATCCAATGATATGATGATAATGATCAATATTATATAGTTTAATGGCAATATTCAATGCTTCATGATTCGATGGCAATGTTCAATAATCCCAATTACAATACCAATGACCGATGATATATTTCAATGTTCGATGACAATAACAATGGCAATATCAATTCTAGAATGATCATGATTATAACAATGGCAATAACAATGCTCTATGAACAATATTCTATATTTCTATGATTCAATGACAATGCTAATGACTATATCGATATTCGATATCCAATGCTATACTTACCGATACTTACCATTGTACTCCCTAAATGGTTCGATGTAATACCCCTTAACAATTAAGGTTAGCAATGTTAAATTTGATAACAATGAAATCAGGAAAGGCACCTAGCCTAGTCCTGTGATTCTGACTACACTCACCTCGATAATCCGAAGCTTTCAAGGTTCTCAAATAGTAATCCCCTTGTTCCTAGCTTTCAGTGGTGATGATGGATGATTTCTCTCCACTTCTTGAGCTAGGTAAACAATAGGAATTGATTAGAATTAGCTATACGAATTTGGAATCAATGGAACAAAATCAATACCCAAATTCGATATAGCCAATAGCTATGAAATTTCCATAGATTAAATCTTTGAAATACCTAAGTTACCATGGATGACCAAACCCTAATTTGATATTAAGCTCAATATATCTATGGATTTCAACAATAGATTAGGGATTAGAACTTACCCGATCTATATCTATGTAAAGGATTCAATAATCAAAGAAAACTAAGCTTGAATTCAAGGTCCAATAGAGGTGCTTGCTTGTTCAAGTGGGAGGTTGAAGATGACAAAGATGAGAGGTGGTTTCTTGGTTTCCAATTGGGTAAGTGTAGCTTTCCCAACTCTTTTCCCTTTTTACTACTTGACCGAAGGCTTTCCTTCACTTGAATGAAAGTTTTCAAATCACTCCACGTATGGGTGATTTTAATTGAGGAGGGGCTAATCGCGAGATTAATCCCTCAACTCTTGACTCTTCATGATTTTTCCCCTAAAGCTCTCGATTTCTATATTTTAGTCACTAAAAGGTTCTCAATGTATTCAATAAGGACCTTAAACAATAATTGGACTCAATTGGGGCTCAATGTCGATGCAATTGACCTCATGGTCAAAGTCAATACAATATTTGGACCTTTTCGGTATAGGGCTTCTGATCGTCGGAACCCGATTCTGATTAGACCGGTTTTTGAGATGTTACAACTCTCCCCCTTAAGAAAAATTCATCCTCGATTTTTTTACCTGAACCAAAGAGATGAGGGTATTGCTTTTTCATTGTCTCCTCAGGCTCCCAAGTAGATTTTTCAATGAAGTGGCTCCTCCAAAGTACTTTAACTAGTGATATAGATTTATTGCGAAGCCTTTTAACTTCTTTTGCAAGAATCTGGACCGATTCTTCTTCATAAGATAGATTTGTTTGAATCTCAACAGACTCTGGTTCAATAACATGTGAAAGGTCGGATCGGTAGTTCCGGAGCATTGATACATGGAATACATCATGGATTTTGCTTAATTTTGAGAGAAACAATAACCGATAAGCCATAGGGCCAATTCTTTCAATAACCTCGGAGGGTCCAATGAACCGGGGACTCAACTTCTCTTCTTGCCAAACCTCAGAACTTTCTTCCATGGTGATACTTTAAGGAAGGCTTTCTCGCCGACTTCATACTAAATATCTCTTATGTTAAGATCGACATAGGCCTTTTGTTGGTCAAATGTAACTTTTAAGCGATCATGGATGATGGTAACCTTTGCTTCAGTTTCCTGAAGTAGATCAGGGCCTAACTTTTTACCTTCACCGAGTTCAAACCAACACAATGGAGTTCGACAACGTCTACCGTATAATGCCTCATATGGTGTCATTTGGATAGAAGCTTGGTAGCTATTGTTGTAGGCAAATTCAATGAGGGGTAAGGATTTCTCCCATGATCCGCCAAAGTCAATAATACATACTCGTAGCATGTCTTCTAAGATCTAGATTACCCTTTTGGATTGGCTATCAGATTGAGGGTAAAATGCGGTGCTAGGATTAACTCTAGTGCCTAGAGCTCCTTACAACATTCTCTAGAATCGAGAAGCAAACCGTGGATCTCGATCGAAGATGATAGATTGCAGCACTCTATGGAGTCAAATAAATTCCTTGATGTACAAGTCAGCTAACTTTGGAAGGTCGTAGTCCATTATAACCAGTAAGAAATGCGCTGACTTTGTGAGACGGTCCACAATGACCTAAATGGCATCATGTTTAGTAGGAGTCAAATGTAGACCACTGAAAAAGTCCATAGTGATCTTCTCCCACTTCCATTGTGGTGGATCAATGGGTTGCAATAATCTAGTAGGGACACGATGTTAAGCTTTAATATGTTGACAAGTGAGACACCTAGACACGAAGTCAATTATGGCTTGCTTCATGCCTGGCCACCAATATAACTTACGGAGGTCTTTGTACATCTTTACAGACCCTGGGTGAATAGAAAACAAACTTGAATGAGCTTCCTTAAGAATATCATTACGAAGTGATTCATCATTAGGTACGTAAACCTGATCACAGAAACATATGAGTCCTTTGAAATTGATTTTGAAATCAGGATTATCTTGAAGTTTAGAGATAATGGATTAAATTTCCAAGTCTTGCTCTTGCAATGCCTTGATTCTCGAAACAATAGTAGACTGAACTTGAAGTTCAGCTACGAAACAATGATGTTTTCAAAGTTAGAATTGAGCATTAATGGCTCAAGGAGCAGACAAAGGTTTGCGGCTAAGAGCATCAGCTACAACATTGGCCTTGCCCAGATGGTAATCTATGATAAAATCATAGTCTTCAAGGATTTCCATCCATCTCCGTTGCTGGAGGTTTAGCTCTTTCTGAGTTACGAGGTATTTGAGGTTCTTGTGATCAGTGTAAAGATAGCACTTCTCTCCGTAGAGATAATGCCTCCAGATTTTCAAAGTAAAAACAACCGCGACCAATTCTAGGTCGTGAGTAGGGTAATTCATCTCATGTGGCTTAAGCTGTCTCGAAGCATATACAATAAACTTGTCTTCTTGCATCAATACACATTCTAACCCGAGATGCGATGATCACTATAAACTGTGTAGTATTTTCTAGACTTAGGTTGGGTTAGGATTGGTGTATGAGTCAACACTTGCTTTAACTGGTCAAAACTCTGTTGTTGTTCCTCGGTCCAAATAAATGGAGCTTCTTTTCGTAGTAGCTTAGTCAATAGAGTTGCTAGCATAGAAAATCCTTTGACAAACCTTCTATAGTAGCCTGCAAGACCAAGGAAACTTCTCACCTCACCAACATTCTTCGGTGGATGCCAGTCAAGAATGGCTTGAATTTTCTTTGGGTCTACTTGGATTCCCGAAGCCTATACAATGTGCCCAAGAAAGACAACTTTAGTAAGCCAAAACTCACATTTACAGAACTTGGCAAACAACTGCTTCTCACGGAGAGTTTGAAGCACAATACAAAGATGATCATGATGTTTCACCGCATTCTTGGAATAGATTAGGATGTCATCAATGAATATCACTATGAATTTATCGAGATACGGTCTAAAAACCCGATTTATCAAGTTCAAAAAAGCTATCGGTGCATTGGTTAGCCCAAAAGGCATCACCAAGAATTTGTAATGGCCATATCTTGTATGAAATGTAGTTTTGGGTACATCACGATCTTTAACTATCATTTGATAATACCTGGACCTTAAATCGATCTTGGAAAACTAGTCCTCTTCATTTAAAAAGATTAAAATTGACCACAATTCTAATAAGACTAGTAGCGAATATGTCCGATAAGTCTTAAGAATAACTATTAAAATATTCTGAACAAGTTTCGAACTCCGATTTTGTCTTCCGGTCTCTAAATAAGTTTCCGATAACACTTTTCGACTAGGTTCTCTACCAGACCGAGAAGAGGGTGTTACATATTTCTTCTTATAGCATGTACCGATACGACTCCTCGTATACCGATACGGTAGGTTACTAAACATTATTTATTGAGGGAAGAAAGTAGCCCAACGACTCTATTGATGATCCCAATCACCCAAATGGTTAGAAATCAATGAGGGGATATAAAATCAAGTCTCCAAAGCTACAACAACAACAATTTGAACATCCATTGAACAACTTTTAAGCATTCAAGAACAAACCCAAAACTTTGAGCTTATTAGAGTTAAATCCTTTGTAACCCACTTGAGTGAGCATATTTGTAATTCTTTCTTCCAAGTTTGTGTTGAGTGAAATTGTAATTGGGGCAAATTATTTACCTTTGAGAGGTCTTTCATCTTTTTCCACTCTTTCTTGTAAAGTGAATGAACTTGATCAAGCTTTGGGTGGAAAGCTTTGATCTTTGTAAACGGTTTCCTCCTAATCCTAAAAAATTGGAATAATTTTTTAGTGAAATTGTTTGAAATCCTTAGTGGGGAACTAAGGTAGTTGATGTAGAGCTTGTTAGAAGTTTGAACCACTATAAATTCCTTGTGTCACATTTTTCATTTATCTTTTTGCTTCCCTTCATTTTTAAAAGTGTCAATTCACCCCTTCTTGGCCAAATCGAGTTGATTGATCATCCTAACAGTGACCTCGAGTGTGGCGAAGCGTTATGGAACATGTAAGACTTTGTATATCTTTAAGCCTTAAGATAGATGATTTAAGAACTTTAGCTTGTATAGGCTAGATGATGACTCATAGATAGTGAAGCCATGTCTATGCTCTTTAGACTATACTTATCTCACATGCTTATTTTATGATAATCACGAATTGTGACTGAGCTTTGTATGCTCAGCGTTCGAAATCATTGTTTCTGTTTGCATGTTAGTAGGTGGTCTGTGATCGAGGAGCATATTGTGGAGGGATTCCCAGAACCGTCTCGTCCCAAAGTACAATACTTGTTATTTAGTTTGGGCTGGTGTATTCATAGGATCTTATAACTATCAACTATGTAACTCTATTTTTGAAATACTATTTTGATATATAGTTTTAACTCGGAGCTTTTATTTTGTAACACGATTTATACTTCTTATTTATTTACATGGATTATGAAATGATTTAACGATTTTATATGATGGCTAAATCTATAGTTTAAAAATGAAATTTTGTTGGGTCATGTTTTGAGTGACCCGAATGTAGCGCTTTGGATTGGAATCGCGATCAGAGTGTTATAGTTGTTCAAAGAAATTAATGTTGCTTGTGGTGAATTAGTTTGTGTTTGTGTTTGTTTTCATAAGTTATATAATAAAGTTGATGGGATGGCGGATGCATTGACAAAGGGGTGTGGACCGTTTGTCTTGTTTGCAGGTGATTAAGTGATTTACTTTGCTTTGCTGAGAGTTATGGATAGGTGAAGAAAGACAACAATGGAGGTTTGATTAAGGGGTTGTACTTTTGAAGCGTGGTTACGAATTGTCCGTTTTATTGTTTAGTATTGGTGTTGGGTTTTTTGTAATATCATCAATGTGTACTATTTTCCTCCAAATATGTTTAGGGAGGGTTTTAATGAGACGCCTGATAATATTTTTATGTATGATTTATCGATAATAAAATCATACTTAATAAAAAATAGGAGAAGCCAGGAAAGTTTAATTTTGATGTCAAAATTTTGAATGTTAACTCGTATTTTATTAAAAGCGGGTTGAATTAAATGACGAGTGTCAATTTTCATTAAATGATCTTAATATTTTTAAACCGATGTCAATTTCTTTTTGAATGGTATCATTTTTTATATATGATTTTATATAATATATATATAATTTTCTCAAAATTTTTGAGGTGTCACATTCATACACTTGACTCCACTCATAACGAGTAATATCTCATTTAGTCATTTAATTGAAATTAAAATTTTATATTGATATTCATATTTTCTAAGATTACTAAATAACAATTTTAAAAAATAAAATTTTTATTTAGTTATAAAAGTATATGAAAAATTCATAATTCATTTTTAAAACTATAAAAAAGTTTCTTTTAAAAAAAATCACATATTTTTTTATAAATATTATTTACTCTTTAATAATGTACACATACCAATTTAAACTTTGAATCTCCTGAAATTAACCTCGCCCATTTTTCTAACGAAACTGGATTCAAATTTTACCTGCTTTTCTTATACAGTTTATAGTTTGAATAAATAAATTTCAATTTCGGATGGCTTTGGAGGAGGAAAAAAACAAACTTGTTATAGTTTATAGTTTCTACTTTCTACCACCAATTACAAGTCTCCACGCTGCAAACAAGAAATTGGGCCAATGGGCATTCGCAAATCGCAATCATTAGCCACACTCCAATTTCCATGAAACTATCTCCCGTTTTTTCTCATTTCTCCGTCGTATCCGCCCTCAACCCAGGCCGGGAATTTAACACACCACTAACGTAAACGTTTTCCTAATCCACATTCATAAGCAGCCAAACTAACATTTGCTACCAAAACCCAATCAAACTAGCAAAAGATATGCCATCTCCAATCCTGCCCGTATTAAACTATCCTTCCTCCACCGCATCGGCAGCCACAACGGTGGTCAAAGCTAAGGTCGATGCTGACCCACCCAAAACCCTCCTCATCTCCTCACAATTCGACCCTGAAAAGGCCATTACGCCTCTCCTACCTAGAGCTTCCAGTAACAATTCAACAAGCAACGTTAACAACTCTATTATCTCTTTTGCCAACAACTATCAGCACAGATCTCACCGGAGTTCCAGCGGTAGCTCACTCGCTTTGCTATCCGATAAATCTCCCCGCCGGTCCATAAGCCGAGAAGTGGGCCATGCTGCTTCCGAGACCTTTCTCCTTTTCGATTATGAGTGAAGCTTTTCAGCTACCTAGGGTGTGATTCTTTGCCTGTCAATTCGTGATACTTTATTTATATGCTTATTTGCTTTGATAGTCATTTTGAAATTCTTGTTTTCGTATATTAGATCTTGCTTATAGATTGACTACCATGAACTTTTTGTTTGAGGTGTTCTGCTTCTTTCTATTTTGTAAAACGCTTAAGGATTATTTCTGAGATCCATATCCAGCGTTTCATAAGAATTTTTTATAGATCGGATGGTGCCAAAATCTTTGTACTAGCGTTGAATGGCAGAAACGGGAAAGGACCAGATATTCGGTTTTAGTGGCTCCTCTGTACATTTTCTTGTTTATTAGTAAGCAGAAGAGGTTTCCTTTACTGACTCACTGGGTTTTGAATGTGCTGCATTTAATACCTGATGCCATGCATCTTTTATGACCATTTATGTCAAGCTCCCTATACCCCGTCTCTTCATTTCAAGTACTTGTATGGGTTCAGCCACATATCCAGACATGAACATGGGGATAATATACTCCAAACATATGAAAAAACTTAGATAAATACCCATATTTAATTGGATGGTTAAGCTGAAATTGAAGGTAATTTTTTTGGCATGATCAGAAAATGAATTAGTTGGCTGACCAGTGAAGATGTAGGAACAGAGTTCCGTACATTGTAGTTCAAGAAAAATCTTGATGAATGTGAGAAGAATATGAAAGAATTCTTTAATGAGATATAATTATTCAACAAACTAATTTTTTTGGAGTTTGTTGAAAGAGGAGTAAAAGTATGAATACTCGTACATGAAGCTTTGAACTTCAAGATCAGTTTGCCTTTGCCATTTTTATGTCGCACAAGGAGTTGAGGGTTTTTTTTTTAAATTACTTTCAGCTGAGATGCTAATATCACTTTTATGTTTAACTTTTTTATGAGATGTATCTTAATCGTTGATTATTTTTCAGGGTAGGCTATAGGTGGATCACAAGATTTCTTGCCCTTGGTTGTTACGCTTTGCTACTCATGCCAGGTTTTATTCAAGGTTATACATATATTTCCTATATATTTATTTATTACTGTTTTTTTTTTCTGGTTGTTGGTTTTACTACTTGCTATTTGCTTCTAGTAGGAAAAAGGAAAAAGATGCATTTGACTACAAAAACAAACTACTTCCTTCAGGAATTTAAACTAAAACATGATTGCTTTGAATAACAGTGCATGAATTTAGATATAGAAGAATCATGTTAGATTGTAGTCAGTTTTACTTGATTATGATTTGCTTTATACCAATCTTCTTGGAAGCAAAAGGCAAAGAGTGAAAGTCACACAACCAAACAGAATCTTAATTTGTGACACTGAGTTCTGTCATCAGTTTACATTTAACTTGATGGATCTGAAATAGTATAACGAACTTACTTTTCTTTTGCAGTTGCTTATTACTACTTTTTCTCCAGACAGGTCCGTAGGAGCATAATATACGGTGAAAAGCCTAGAAATAGGTAAATTTGAAAGTCTGTCTATTTCTTTTACATTTTCAAGTAATTAACATGTATATCCTTGCAATTGTACTGGAACTTTCGGTCATTAATAACTCAAATCTTGTTTGCAGGCTTGATCTTTATTTGCCTAAAAGCAGCCATGGGGCGAAACCAGTGGTAGCTTTTATAACCGGCGGGGCTTGGATTATTGGGTAAGCCATTTGTTGTGTCTTGATGTTATGTACATGGACATGTGGTAGAAATTCTCAACTGTAATAGCATATGGTTCTCCTTTAAGTTTCTTGGAAGATAAAAGATTCAATTTTGTTGTGTGATCATACTGAAAGATACTTAACATTCTTAGAATGAAAAGTAACCCAAATAATCCGAAGGTGATCTATGATCTATAAGATAAATATAGTAATCACTCCCCTTTTTCTTTTACAGTTGCAAAATTAAGTTCTGATCACTGTCATGGCCTCATGGGCCTATGGTTACTCTTTCGGTCATTATACCTTTTTGGTTCCTTATTTGCTTTATGCTTGCTAATTTATCCTTGAATTGTTTCATAGAGCTCTTTTTTTTTTTGTAATGCAGTTATAAAGCATGGGGGTTCTCTTTTAGGTCAGCAGTTATTAGAAAGAGATATCATAGTGGCATGCATAGACTACAGGTGAAATATTTACTTTTAAGGAAAAAACCTTTTGTTGAAGAGGTGACCCTATTTTTCTTGAATTTCTCTAATCAACCTTCTTACCGTATATTTGTTACTGTACACTTATTGTTGTTATAAGCTGGCTCTTCAAGCATCTTAAGAATTGCATATAGAACCCTCATGATTTGATGACTGCAAATTTATCCCGTTCTCATCTTTTATCATCGGCTAGGGTCATGTTTAGTACACGTTATCTGCAGATTTTGTTGCTTCGCTTGTTTAGTTTTAAGTTCTTATTGGGGAAATTATTTATCTATTTAGGGCATGGAATGATCGTATCATACAATTTTGTTATCTTACCTTCTGTTGCTCTCACATCAAGCTTCTTTAAAATATATTACATTTGGTTTCATAAGTTTATTGTTGCCATTCATCCTCCTTTTTATATTTCCTCTATTCTCAAATTTAAAATAGAATGTTTCTTGATCGGCCATATTTTTCATATATATTAAATTTATTCTCATTGGAGATTCTAAAGTGACTATTATGCCCATTTTTTTTTTCTACAAAGCTGGTAAGTTGTATTTTGATTAATTGTTCTAAATACAAAATTTAGCACTGCTCAATAAATAATATTTTGGAATAACGTGTAAATTCTTATTGTTTGGTTAGTTACAACATAACCACTTTGTGGTGTAAATCTTGATATTACAAGGACCAGTCCCTTGCTATTAAAAACCCACATTGATTACTATTTTAAATTTATGCTTTAAGTGTCCTACTTCACATAGTTGGAATCTGTATGCAGAAATTTTCCACAGGGCACAATAAGTGACATGGTAGAAGATGCTTCTCAGGGCATTTCATTTGTTTGTAACAATATTGCTGAATATGGAGGTGATCCCAACAGGTAGATTAATCAGTAATGTCCCCTTTTTTATTAATTTGGATCATTATATTTAATATTGCATTCATGGTTTGTCTTGCTAGGATTTATCTTATGGGACAGTCAGCTGGTGCACATATTGCTGCTTGCACAATTATAAACCAGGCAATCAAAGAAGCTGGCGAAGGTGACAGTACTTCTTGGAGTGTGTCCCAGATAAAAGCTTATTTTGGTTTGTCTGGAGGGTAAGTACTACAAATTTTATAATCATGAAACTTTATTACCCGCAAGAAATGGATATGGGCACTAAAAAATACAGTCGACTTTTTCCCTTTTCTGTTACCATGAATCTGGTCCTGAAACTTTAAGTTAGTTTTGAATATAACTTTCATAACAATAATGGAGTGATTTTTTGTTTCAAATTTACTCAAGGTAAAGTATACTGATGTGTTTGTGCGTTTATATAAACATATATATTTGTTTGTATATATTATAATCTCCCTCACCTAATTCATGTGGTGCTATTTTCTTCTGAAAGGTAAAGGGTCAAAGGTGGTAACTGAATCATTGTAGTACATTGTGTTGTATTGGGATGGATGCTTTTTAATAGCTCTCATTATTTTTGTCTTTGGGTTCCTTGTTAAATGCATTAAGTTTTTCCCCATCCCATTTCCCCCTTCACTTAGTGCCATTAGTTGTTTAGAATGAACACCTGAGATGAGTTTTTATGTTATCATATACAAAACACGCAAGAATTTTTTTATAACAAAGTAATTCCCTTTTTGTGCTTATGTATTGATGGTCAGTTACATTAACATTCCCCAACAGGTACAATCTTTTTAATCTTATAGACCACTTTCACAATCAAGGTTTATACCGTTCGATCTTTTTAAGGTATAGTAATTTCCAGGAAAAGTTTGTTTGGATCCATTCTCTGTTTGTTTTCCTCAATTGAACAATTGTGTCTGCGTTTCAATACAGCATAATGGAAGGGGAAGATTCTTTGCATCAGTTCTCTCCTGATGTACTGGTGCAGGGCTCAAACATTAGGCCTGCTGTTTCTCTCCTTCCTCCTATCATTCTTTTTCATGGTACTGCAGATTTTTCTATTCCTGCGGATGCCAGGTATAAATCTCTCCTTCTCAATTGATAATTCTAAATATTTGTTCTTTATATATGTGTGTGTGCACGCGTACATACATTATAAGGCCCTTGTTAGTCATTACATATTACAGCTTCTTATGCATTCCATTGTACATTTGACCTAAGCATCTAGATTGAGTGATGTTGTTATGCAAACTTAATTTGGGTATAGGGTGATATTAGCCTTTATGATACTTTTAGTATGTAGTAATTGTTGCATGGGTAGGCCATGACTGATTGGAATGTTCCAAGGTGTTTTCTTGATGCGAACTTGTTTTCCTTCCCTTGCAGTACAAGTTTTGCAGATACTCTTCGAAGAGTTGGAGGGAAAGCAGAATCCATTTTGCATGATGGAAAGACTCACACAGATTTATTTCTTCAGGTAATAGAAGAAGTAACAATGCCTTTAAAGTAATCGCTTGGTTTTGTATCATACTGGGCCAACGTGTGATAAAAATTTCAGGATCCCATGAGAGGTGGCAGAGATGAGATGTTTGAAGATGTGGTTGCCATCATACATGGTGGAGATGAAGAAGCCCTTGCAAAAAGACGCCTTGTACCCGAATTCATGTTGAAATTGGCTCATAATGTCAGCCCTTTTTAGCCATTCAATTCGAAAGTCATCATCTGTGAATGGCAGATGCTATGAAAATGACAACAACATAATATGACAACGGAAGTTTATAGATGATCCATCTTTTATTCCCCCTCCAGTTCTGTTTTCCTTGCTGCATTCTTCTTTTTATCTGTTTTGAGAAGACATCAAAATTATTATTATTTTTTTAAAAAAGCTTAGTGATGGATTGGGTTGTTTTTTTATACACACACTTTAAATATGTTTTAATTTTATTACAGACAGAAGTCAAATCAAGTTAAAGACAGCCCACCTTCGGCCCACTTTTCTTACCTAACCTTTATTTTATTATGCCCAATTGCGTTGCGTTGCCTTGCCTTGCCTTGCCTTGCCCCCCTAGCTGCCCTTTACTTTATATGCTATACACTGGACTCTGGTGTCTAGTATTCGCAGACAGAATCGCCTTTGGAGTTGGAGATAGAGATGGAGGAAGCAAAGCCGGTGCCACGAGTAGGGGTGGTGGTGTTCGTGCTGAAGGGAAAATCGGTCCTGTTGGGGCGCCGCCGCTCCTCAATCGGTGCTTCCACCTTCGCTCTCCCCGGCGGCCACCTGGAGTTTGGTCTGTCTCATGACTTTAGTAGTTGTTAAATCGATTATTATTATTGTTGTTTGTGTAGCATTAATTAACTAATCAAGCGGTGCAGGGGAGAGCTTCGAAGAGTGCGGAGCCAGAGAGCTGAAGGAGGAAACGGGTCTGGACATAGGGAAAGCAGAGTACGTAACAGTGACAAATAACCTATTCCTGGACCAACCCAAACCCGCCCATTACGTGACCATCTTTGTGCGGGCAGTGTTGGCGGATCCTGATCAAGTCCCACAAAACCTGGAGCCAGACAAATGCGATGGGTGGGGGTGGTACGAGTGGGACAAGGATAAGCTGCCCCAACCCTTGTTCTGGCCGCTGGATCAAATGGTACGAAGCGGCTTCAACCCTTTTCCATGACCATGAATGCTGCTGCTGCAGACATGCTAAGTTGTTTGTTTCAATCCGACTTCTTTCGTGCTTTACATTCCCTTGATGTTTCTTATGTAGGCTTCAACACTTCATATTGTGCTTGTCATCCACTTTTGGTTTAGCATAATAGGTAATTTCTTTGGGATGTATTTGTATTTAAGTGGTAATGAAAGCAACCAGATATATTCGTGGACTTGTTTTTCTACCAAACGCACCCCATGATGTGAATTGAAGATTATTTTTTTTTGTTCAAAACATATCAACTATATTACCAAAAGAAAAACTACATCAAGTTTAGAAGTGCAGCAGGTGGGTTCACAACCCAATCGGGTGGGCATGAAGCAGGTCTGGTCGATTTTGCCACTCAATCTACCACGCAATTACATTCTCTAGGAATAAAAGAAAAAACACAGAAATTAAACAGACATAACATTCCTATTATAAAGGTGCTCAACCTATGCTATTTATTTAGTTTGGTGAACGTTTTTTTTTGTTATTTGGTGTCTAACGTTTCATTTTGTAACTCAGGTTAGGTTTTTTCGTTAACGGCTGTTAAAAATTTTCTATTATCTAATAAAAACACGACATGGCATATTTTGGTATTTTCTTTAATTTTTATTTTTCTAAAAATAAGAAAATTTTTAATTTTATAAAAAAATCTCGAAATCTTTAATTTCTCTAAAACTCTCAAATCCAAACCCTAGATCCTTAAATTTCTCCCCTCCCACCACCGATTCAACCACCATCGGCCACCTTTGCCTTCGTCAGCCCCCAACGAACGAAAACCCCATGATTCTATCGTTGAAAATTGGCAAATGAATCGTCGATTGCTCCGTCGACGAACATCCGAAAATGAAGAAAAAAAGAGACCAGTTGAGCTTCTAATTGGCAGCTAGAAGGTGGAGAATGTTAAACGGTGAGGTACCCGACGCTTGGGTGGTGAACGGTGAACTGCCGACATGCGGGATGCCGAACGGTGATAGAGATGTGATTTGAGGGTTTGTTTGAAAGAAATTAAAACTTTGGGTTTTTTTTAAAAAGTATAAAATTTTTAAGTAATTCAGAAATTAAATAAATATATAAAATAGGCCACGTGTCATGTTATCTGAATTATAAAATGAAACGTTAGGCATCAGAGTAACTCAAAAAAATGTTAAGCACCAAACTAAAACAAATAGTACAAGTTGAGTATTTTTTTTTTGACTATTTAGCCTATGTTTTTCAATAATAGCCGATCGCCAAAAGGAGTGTTTTTTTTATAGCGGGTCTTTCAATGAGATTAGCATTATCCGATTCCACAATGATGTTGTGAAAGCCACCCTTTAGAGCAGAAAAATTCCAAGACGGATAGCTTCCTCTTCGTCAACAGTTGAGGAAGAGAAAGATTTTGATTCACCTCCGACAATGAAACCCAAGTGGTTTCTAATAACTGCTGTAATTCCAACCTTACCTGTAGCAAACTCAAAAGAGAGTCCACTCTAGAGAGAATAGATAACTCATTGAAGACACATCAATCGGTACTCATTCTTTCCGTTGAAAATCTTTCTTGAACATTGCTTGTGCACAGGTACTTCCCATAGCAGACCACCATTTGAAAAAGGGTAAACTACATAAATGGTCACCGCAACTTTTAGGGTGGCTACTGTACTTTTAAAATATTCGGTAAGATCACCCAACTTTTAATTCGATTTCAATACGGTCCCTCTCGTTACCTTCCGTTAGAAATTGATGTTTTTCCTTAATAAAAAAATAAGTAAACTACACCAATCACCACTCAACTTTCTTCTCACATCTATTTTGGTCTCTAAAGTTTAACAATTTTCAATTTAATAACTTAACTTTCGAATTGTTCATATTTTGGTCACTTTCAAATGACATTGTTATACAAATAGAAAATTTTGATTAATCCTTAAAAAATTCGGGTAATGATTTTTTACTTTGCTTATTAAATTTATCATATTACCATATTTGATATTTTAATAAGTAAAGTAAAAAAATATTACTCGAATCAAATATTCCAATTAACTGGTCAATCGATTATCCGATTTAATTGGTACAATATAAGATCGAGAATTGAATAATCTGAATTTAGCAATTAACCAAAATATTTTTTAAGGATTAATTGAACCCGATTTCGGTACAAATTTTTAAAATAAATTATTTCGATTCGGTTACAGTTCATAGTTTTAAACAAACTTGATTAACCGATCTGATCTATTATATACAATATTTCTAAATTTTATGCATTACAATATCATATAGTATATTGATTTTGATACCCTTTTAATTAAAAAAACAATTTTGGCTCTTGGTAGGATTAATAGGTGTGAACTTTCAATTTTTGACTTTCTAGTTATTTTTACACTTTTATCACAACCGAACAATTATTAAATTTACCATATTACAATGTTTTATATTTTAATAAACAAAGTAAAAAAAACATTTCCAGAATTAAATATTTCGGTTAACTGGTTAATCGATTATGTGATTTAATTGATACAATATAAGATCGAGAAATGAATAATCTAAATTTACCAATTAACCAAAATACTTTTTAAGGATTAATCAAAATTTTCCACTTGTATAAACATGTCATTTGAGAGTAGCCAAAATATGAACAATTCGAAAGTTATTAAATTGAAATTTTTTAAACTCTAGTGACCAAAATAGGAGTGAGAAAAAAGTTGAGTGATAATTGGTGTAGTTTACCCATTTTTTTATTAAGGAAAAACGAAAACTAACTAGCTTCTAACGGAAGGTAACAGTAGGGACCATATTGAAAGCGAACTAAAAGTTTGGTGACTATATTGAAATCGAACTAAAAGTTGGGTGACCTTATTGAATATTTTAAAAGTATAGTGACCAAAATGAATCCGTCCTAAAAGTTTGGTGACCATTTAATGTAGTTTACCCTTCGAAAAAACCTGGAAATCTTTCGATGCACGCCATGCTGCTCGTGCAAAGTGTCACGCCTGAGAAGAGGCGGGGTCATTAATCCCACATCGGAAAGGAAAAGGGAGGTCTTGAGATATAAATACGGTGGCGCTGCACATCCTATCAGACATGTCTTTTGGGAAGAGGGTAATGGCCCCGTGACAAGTGGTATCAGAGCGACTCTTTGACTGCCCGATTTTACGTCGAGCACCCATGAGTGGGGTAGGCAGGATGGACAACTGTGACAAGGTGGCCCATTACGAGAGTGGAAGCTCGTGACGAGGGCGTCACGAGATTAAGTGGAGTAGAATGTCACGCCTGAGAAGAGGCGGGGTCATTAGTCCCACATCGGAAAGGAAAAGGGAGGTATTGGGATATAAATACGGTGGCGCTGCACATCCTATCAGACATGTCTTTTGGGAAGAGGGTAATGACCCCGGGACAAAAAAAAATGTTGAATGTTTTCCTGAAGATGCAAACATCGAGCACAGCTTTCCATAGGAACTTGAAGCTTCCAAATGGATCTCCATTGGAACTAGAGGATGACTAGGAAGCATTAAACTTCAACTCCATAAGGGAATCCATTATATCCTGATTTAGCTGAAGATTTATCATATCCATGGCAGATGGTACCATTCACCAATGCGCGAATTGGAAGAACCAAATTACCACATAATCGTTTCTTCAAAGCAAAGCTACTAATCCTTTACACTACTTGCACTTTTCTTCGAAATTTCATAAAAGAAAAAGGCAAAGAAGAAATGATTGAAGAACGAACTATATATGTAATCATGAAAATATATTTCTAAAAATCAAATTAACAAGTATTTCATCTAACATTTTTAAATGTTGGCATCAAAGGCTACATGATTCATACCTGATAACGCCTTCCCCTCCTTAAATTCATAATATCTAAAACCCAAAAATTGATGACTTCTTGTCTTAGGATTCTATATATTCAAATATACTGTCTCCATATATTCACAAGGCTCATCTCACATCAATATCTATGATCTAAAAGCCAGCAATTAAGATATGATAAATACAAGTAAAGGATTACCAAATATAGTGGGAAGAAAAGAAAAATCCTTATATCAACCTCTTTCTGGGGCTGTTTCTTGAGGTGCAATGGGTTGGGACGAGGCGCTTCTCGACACCATCATCAGCTGGTCTTATGCTTGATGATCACGATGCTTCTGAAACGGAGTGAAGTCAAATTTGGTAGCAACAGCTTTTCTACTGCTCAAAATCAAATTATGATGACCGGCTTGCTTGGTGGAATCCATGAAGCAATAACAAGAGAAGAGAGAAGCAAAGAATGGTGAAGATGAGCAAATGGAGAATTGATCAGGGTTAGCGTGCATGGAGGAAAACACACAAGGAATTCAGACTTTAATTGCGTGCAGTGGAAACAGAGAGGGAGCCGGGGATTATTAGTAGTATTACAATCCAAGTTTCTTAGAAATGAAGGGAGAAAAAAGAATTACTCCTATGAAAAGACTGTCAAACCTGAAATGATGATCAAGTTTGATGATTGTGATTATTACATCTTTTGAGTTTTGAATTGATGATCCATGACTTTGAGTGAAGTGCAACTAATGAAAAATCCAATCCACACTCCTGTGGGAAACTGTTTTTTTTTTACTCAAATATGTTGTTTCAGAATGGGATCACACTCTGTAATTTATTTTCAAAGTTACAGACATCATCTTTCCATGCATTCTTTAACTTATTAAATAAACTGTTCAGTTGCCAATGCTTCTTTTATGAGTTACAGATTGAGATAAAAGGTTTTTCGTTTCAGGATTACCGTGCTTCAACTAGGTTAATTAATACCGAAAAGGGGGCATGAATTCACAGAGGTATCTTATTTTTAATGGTTTCTGCTACCATGAAATTCATATCTGGTTAACAGCTCAATTTTCAAAGTGCCACAGCTATCCAGCAGACTTGGTAAGAAGCAAGTGTTGATCTAGAAATGCCTTTCAATGTTTGGTCTGGTGATGGGGACTGCTCAGCAGTGGTTAGGCTCCTTGTCCTCCATTGGTGGGTGTAGCATAGGTTTCTTGAGTTCTCGTTTCTTTTATTGGTATAGCTTTCCCTCTCATTTCACTCCATTGCTTTGCTAAGATATCCAGCCAAACTCAAAATATTTGTGGAAGGGACGTTTCGTTTAAATGAACACTACTTTTCTCCCTCCGACCTTTTACTAAACATATTTTTTTCCTGTAACTTTCCAAACACTCCCACTCTTCCTTTGCTTATTGTTTGTATATATTCTCCCCTGCAAATGCTATTCCCATCTCAAACAAAAATGGCTTCTATGTTTTGTGCTCTCATTGTAGCTGCTCTCACCTTTCAACTAGCCATTACAAATGCACAATCACCGGCTGCCTCACCTTCCACTACCCCAACCACCACCGCGCCTCCACCTTCAACAGCAGCACCACCCCCTTCAACAGCAACGCCTCCTCCTTCAACTTCACCACCCCCTTCAACAGCAACGCCTCCGCCTACCACCACACCAACCGCACCAGCGCAACCGCCTGTAACCAACCCCCCTCCCAAAGTTGCACCAGCTACAAGCCCAACCGTCCCCCCTCCTCAAACACCACCCCCACAAACTCCTCCAGCCACAGCTCCAGCTCAACCACCAGCAGTCCCACCCCCACCAGTATCTTCTCCAGCACCGGCACCAGCAAAGTTGCCACCAGCACCTGCTCCAGCAAAGCTGCCCCCAGCACCAGTACCTGCACTTGTTTTGCCACCGGCTCCTGCACCAGCTCCCCACAAGCACAAGCACAGGCATAGGCACAGACACAGGAGGCACCGTGCACCAGCTCCTGCACCAACAGTTCCAAGTCCCCCGGCACCTCCTACAGTTCCAACTACAGATGACACAACACCAGCGCCATCACCAAGTCTCAATTTGGTAATGCTTTCTATCCATAAATAAAATTAATGGATGAATTGAGAAAGTTTACAACATACGAGTCTAATTTTATTATATGTTTCTCTGAAATGCAGAATGGAGGAGATTCATTGTTGGTGACAGGAGCGAAGTTTTGGTGGGCAAGGGCATTGACCATTGCCATTTTGATCGCTATTACAGGCTACGGTTTCTAGAAATTTTATGAAATGAGGGGGTGAATATGATTACTTTGCAATTGCTTGTCATACATTTAGTTTGAATTTCTCTGTCGCATAACAGAGAATATTGTTTCATTTGTGTAACTGAAAAATTAATAGAAATAGATATGAATAAGACCGATTAAAGCTGAAGAAGCAACATAGATAAATATGGGTTTTTAGCTTCTTTGCATTGCTGCTAATTCGAGTGCCAAAAGAAAACTTCTAATTGCTTTCCATATTCGATTGTTATGAAAATATAGAAATTGTGTTATAAGTTAACTTATACTTACAATAGAATATTTGATTGAATTGATGTCACCACGTAACCAAACACAACTAGGGACATAAAAAGCTTACCCGACTTGAAAACCCGACTGAAACCTGCTCGAGTCAGAACCTAATTTGACTCGAGGATTCGATGACCCGAACCTGATCTATAACCGACTGTTGTTGACCCGAACCCGAGTTGGACCTGTTACTGTAGTAATCGAACCCGACCGATAATGACCCGAACCCGAATTGGACATGTTATTGTGGAACCGAAACCCAACCTGCACCCGACTGAAACGAACCGAACCCGAGACCGACTTGGCAGATAACCGATATTACACGACCTGTTTTTAACCTGAACTGATATTAACCTGACTTGATACTTACCTGACATGTAGTTGAGGAAGTCTATGATTTGATGAATTTAAAGTGTTGATAAATGTAAAGTATTAAGTGTTGATAAATGTAAACTATTAATTTTTTCAATCAATTTAAAGTGTTAAATAATTTTTTGTTATATATACATATATAATCAATTTAATATATATATATATAAAAGAAAAATTGTATTTAGATATTCATTTCACACTACTAAGTTTTAAATTTTGTTAAATAATTCAATATGCTCAGTACTAACTCATCCAATAGAAATTATTTGTGAAATTAATAAGAATTAACATACTTAAATTTGTTTTATTACAAAAATATTCAAAATTTAAAAGTTTTATTAAATTAATAATTTGTGATTGATGAATTTAAAACAAATTATTCAAAATTTAAATTAATTTGTTAATTATGATCATTAAATTAAAAAAATTATTTTAATAAAAAAATTAATTATAACCATTAAATTAATGGAAAATACTTTTTAGTTTAGGGGGAAAGCTTTTTTTTTTTTGAATTGATAGGGAAAAGCTGCCACCAAAAGAAGCAATTGGGTGGGGGAAGCTTCCGCTTTTTTTTGTTTAGGGGTTAATCACCCTTTAGGTCCTTCCTTAATTAGATGCTTAGGGTTTAGGTTTTTTAGGTTTTAATTTGTTTCTTTTTAGTCCTAACTTTTGGTTTGGTTTAGTTTCTTTAGATTTCATTCAATTAGGTCCTGTTTCATAAATTGATTAATTATTAATCCTTTTGATTTGCTTTAAATTTGATTTGGTCCTCGTATAAAGATTTGATAATTAATTGGCTTTAGTAATTTAATTAATTTGTGAATTGGGCTTTAATTAATAATTTAGTTTTAATTTATTTTCAGATTTCTCCTTTTTATGTTTTGATTTATTTCGTTTGTTAGATTTATGGGTTCATGTTTGGGGTTTAGAGGTAAATGTGTCAAGTTGATTGTTTGAGGTTATGTGATTGATTTAGGAATTATGTGATTAGGCTTGCATTCTAATTATTAGTGAATAGTGCTTGTAAGATTTAGAGATTCATGTTTGGGGTTTAGGAGAAATGTGTCAACTTGATTATTTGGGATTATATGATTAGTTTAGGGATTATGCTTGTACTCTAATTATTAGTGATTGTAAGATTTAGGGGTTGAGGTTTATGAGTATAATTTAAGGGTATACATATATACATACAAACATACACACACACATATATATATATGTATATATACACACACAAACTTACACACACTTTATTTTTAGTCCAAATTGACCCCTATTCTTTTTTTTTTGTAATTTAGTCTGCGCGCGCGCGCACACACTTTATTTTTAGTCCAAATTGATCACTATTCTTTTTTTGTAATTTAGTCCAATGTTTATAATTTTAATTTAATATCTTTGTTCATTATAGTCCCTAAAAGTTTATTTTTATTCCAAATTGACCCTATTCATTTTTTGTAATTTAATCCAGTGTTTTTAATATTATGATATTTTTATTCATGTTAGCCCCTAAAATTTTATTTTTCACCAAAATTTACCCTTATTAATTTATAATTTTTGTAATTTACTCCAATACTTTAGATATGAATCATTTGTTGATATTTTTGTTCATTCTAGTCCCTAAACTTTAATTTTAGTCCAAATTGACCCCTATTCATTTTTTGTAATTTAGTCCAATGTTTATAATTTTAATTTAATATTTTTTTATCATTATAGTCCCTAAAAGGCTAAAACTATATTCTTATTCCAAATTGACCCTATTCATTTTTTTGCAATTTAGTCAATTGTTTTTAATATGATAATATTTTTATTCATGTTAGTCCCTAAAATTTTATTTTTCACAAAAATTGACCCTTATTAATTTATAATTTTTGTCGTTTACTCTAATATTTTAGAAATGAATCATTTGATGATATTTTTGTTCATTCTATTGCCTAATATTTATTTTTAATGTGATTCGAGTTCGTGAAAGGTGTTGAATAATTAGCTCGAAATGAATGACCAACTCAAAGTCTATCGACTATTTGTACCAAACTCAAACTTAATACGAATTCGAAACCCGAATTAACCCGACTTGAAATGAACCCGACCTGAAGTGAACTCGACCTGAAACTGACTCGCACCCGACCCAAATTGAGTCAAAACAAAAAAAATTACATGAAATAACATGTATCCGATTTGACCCGACCTGACAGAACCCGACCTAAAACCCATTCGATTACCTATTTTTACATCCCTAAACACAACTCAAATCGACCTTATATGTGTAATCAACATAACATCACACAAAATTATGCAAAAAAAAAACATCGGAATTTTCGTGAAATAAACATCCGTTTTCGATGAGGGGTTCTCCGACGACAAGTTTCAACCGTGAATGACAACGTTCTCTCTTCGTTAGATGATGCACAAGCACCAAAACATATTTAGGAAACAAACCCAAATAAACAATTATTTTTAAAGTTCACAAATGACTATTAAATTAATCTTAAAATGATCACTTAATTACTAAACTTTTAAAAGTTACAAATTAGTCATTAAACTTTTGATTTGGCTATAAAATTTCACCGTTGATTTAACTGCCTGATGTATGTAACATGTTAAATCAATCACTAATATTTCATTTAGTCCTTCAATTGGAACTAAAATTTTAATTTAATATTTTTCTAATATTTCTTGACTAATGAGCATCATCAAGTTAAACCAATCTATTCTAGTCTCAAAATTTTGGGCCATTAATAGACCGAACCCATTTTTTCACTCTTCCTGATCCTGGTCTAATATGGCTGTTGCAGTGTTCGTAATCTGAGCGTATCATAATTACATTTTAGATAATAAGTTGTTTTAGGTAGGTTTTGACGTTTGTTTATATTATTTCCCCCCCTTTTCATGAACGTTTTAATTAATGACTGTTGAGCTTAACTTATCACAAAGGCAAAGGTTGTATTGGAATCTGTTTATTCTACATCTTCTTCAACAAGCTTCAAAATTGGATTTAACAAGGGTTTCAACAAGCTTTAAGTAAGTATTATTTATTCATTTATATGCTTTCAGGTCATATTTTAATTTTTATTTACAATGCTCCCATTGCCTCTGTCTAAATTCCCCATCTCTATCTTCTTCTTAGCCTTACATAGCAGCAAAAAAGAGAAAAGGAGGGGAAAAAAATAGAAGAGATAAAGAAGAAGACGAGTTTTTACATGTCATCGATTTTTGTCCTATCAGGTTGGCAAATGTAATCAACGTTATTTTCCTTACATGCAAGTACGTTAATGATGATTTCTCTCGGGTGTTCATTGGAGAATTTTTTGTTTGGACTCATGGGTAAGATGGGGTTGAATCTTTGTAGTGTATTGGGTTTTAGTTTGTAATCTTGTTTCTACCATGTCATTGAGAATGTATGGAAATAATGTTTTCAATATTTGTAAGTCCGTGGAAAGAATGAAGGGTGATGAAGCGTCTAAAACTCTACAACTAATCTGGTTGGTAATATTTTCGTGTATGTTTCATCAGTGGTGTGCATCAAACTAACATTGTTTGTCCCAATTTTTGCCGGTCTTTGTCTCCGAAATATTGTACGTACAATCATCTGCAGAGAAAAATATAATGAAAGTGATTCTCAATTAACGTAAGCAGGTTGGCAGTATTTTACTCTGTATTTGAAGCATTAGAAGGTTAGATCAAAATTTTCTTTGGATAATGTAGTTCCTCGCGATTGGTCATGTAATAAGTTTTACTTCACTTTTGCTATATAATTGTAACTTATTGCATCTTTCTTGTAGTTGTGGTGACATAATCGATCGTGTATTTCTTGGTTAGCATACAACTTCTACAACTATGGCCTCAGAGAGCCCAATACTTTATTCAGCTCAATGATTTTTTGCAGGTATTTATATATGCATATCTAAAGTGTTCCACACACATTATGACATGCAACCATAATTGGTTCTTTTGGGAGATAAAGAAGTTGATAACAAAGAGGCAACTAAGGAAGAAAGCTGAAAACTGCTTAGAATATATTCAAGTGGTAGCTGGTGACGATGGTTTTTTCGCAGTGTTAGATAATATTTGCAGGTCTATCTGTAAACTAAGGAAGAAAACTGAAAACTGCTTAAGCCTGAGACTATAGTTTTTTCAACAAATCAAATTTTAGTAATTAAGCTTATTTGAATTATTTATCCATGGAGACATTCGAAAAATAAGTTCAAAAGTAATGATTTGTTGGATACTCCAAATTATTTATTAGACTTTTTAGTGTTAAGATCATGGTTACTCTGTAAGATATATTTTCAATTGTTTATTGATGTGGTCATTGGTTCATATTAGATGATTATCATTAGTTAAGCAAAAAGTGGGCAAAATTAAAACAACATACCGTTTTCATAAATTATATAGAAAATAACCCAGTAGAAAAATGCTCCATTTCAGCCCACGTAGGACAAAACTCATATCATACCAAAAGTGAAACTCGCTTTTAACTAAACGTGAGTTTTAAATTCGTTTTTAACTAAACGTGAGTTTGTGTTGAGTGTGTAGGTAAGAAAAAAAATTAATTTATCGTGTTTTTACACAAAAATCACTTTTAGTTAAGCGCGAGTTTAAAACCTGCTTTTAATAGGACGCGAATTTAACTTATGTGGACGAAAAAAAGAACATTTTTCTACGTCATTTTTAAGTTGTTTTCTAAATAATTCCCGAAAATAAAATATTCATTTAATTTTTTTAAAAAAGAGGGTTAATCACCACTTTATAATAACGAAGAACACTAACGAATTAATTTAACGTCATCACAGAGTGGGCTGACGTCATCGTAAACACACTAGGACAATTTCGGGGGATTCGTGGGTTTGGCTAGTGGCGCTGCCGCTATCATAATAATACTAGTAAAATCTTTAAAAAAAAATAAGAGAGAGAGGGGAAGATAGAAGGGAGCGGGGGGACCATGAGTGTGACCACAAAAAGGCTCCTAAAAAATACAAACCCTTCCTTTGCCAAAAGCAAACAGTCTCGGCACAGCACTCCCATTACCTTCTCCAATACCAAAATATCACATTAACATGTCTCGTAGCCTATAGGGTGACTCGTGATTTGAGTGTAGTGATCATCTCATGTACATGTTGTGTATTCAAGTCACTATATAGTGTAATGCTGTAACAAAACGTAATTTATTGAGATTCACTAATTAGTTTAATGACTAAAAGATGTTTATATTGTATCATTTTATATAAGTTTAAATCTCGGTATGAGAATGTAATCTCTCTATTTAATAAAAAAATACATTTTTTTTTGTTTTTGTTTTTACCATAGAAGCATTTCATTTATACCATATGGATTATGATACCTGATTTGAACCTCATTAGGCCAACCAGCAAGCCACTATTGACCAACACTGCAGGGACGAAACCATGTAGGGTGTGGGAGGGGTTGTTGCCGCTCACAATTTTTTTGATATAATTGTATTTTTAGTCCTTTTAGTTTAAATGTTAATCAAATAAAGCTTTTGTCCTCTTTAATTTTTAGATTTTAAGACTCAATAAACTTTTTTCCCTTCCGACATTGAATCCTAGTTCCGTCCATCGGTAAAAGCAAACGAAAATATGGGGTTTGTAAAAAGCTAATGGAAGCACTTGTTCCTTTGTAACACACCAAGCATGCAAGCAATGCAATCATTTTCCTTTCCAATAACCTATCTGTCAAACATATTTTCCCCCATCTTCCATTTCCTTTTTTTTATTTTTAAGTCGAATCATATATACTTATTAATTTACGTTTGAGTTTCATAAAAGATACGGTGTCTCCAACTACGCACAAAAAGGATATCAAAATAAAATCTTTGTAATTGTAAACTTAAGCGAGAAGCTGTGTCCAATTTTGGGAATTTAGAACATAATGTACTTTTTGAACCGTTTATGGTTTATAAATCCTTCGTCTTGTACCGAGAACATGCATGGTTGTTTACTGTGTGGGAACAGCTTTCTCACATTTTACAATGAAGGCAGTAAGAAATGCATGTGGTGCCCTTCATTGAAGGAATTAACCCTCTAACCCCATGCATGCATGCCGATGATTTTAGCTACATTGTTATCGAATTAACCAAAATGGTAAATCAAGATACATGAAATAACTAGTCTCTCCTCATTGTCAAGAAAATTAAAAGCGAATACAGCTATATTAATTATGGATGTTGTGCCCAAATTAGTAGTCAATTTATATGGAGTATTAATAAACTTGAGTTTAAAGGGCGAATAGATTTTATTTTATTATGATAGATAGGGAAATTCCTATAGGAGGAGCAAAGGTGGTGGAGTGTGTTCAAAGATACAATGATTGCGTGCCGTGGTGTTGGGAAAGCAGAAAGGACGGAGTGTGTGGAACTACGTGGGAGCTTGACCCAGGTAAGAATATTTTTGAGAGTAATAAAGTAGAAGTAAAGAAGCAAGTGAAAAAGGGTTTAGCTAAGCCCTTTATCATGATGATACCATCAGCCTTTTGGAATTTGGTCGGTCGACAATCCGTGTTGTGTGCTGCTCCTGCTTTTGTGTTTTCCATCCCATCCCCACTCTATCCACACAGGCACAGCACTAATGTTATTTTATACAACAACAATAATAATAATAATAAAACACTTTGGTGTGTGCCACTAGAGTGTATAAGATAAAATAAACATAACGAAAAAGATCCTATCTCCCCAACCCCAACCCCGAGCTGATAGCTACAGGAACAGGGGCGGAGAATGAATGCCGTAGGAAGAAAGGAAATAGGAGAGCAGCAGTACTTGCAGACCAGACTCTACAAATTTAGACTAGTGGAGAGTGGAGACACCAACACACAAGAAAAAGAAAAATCAAAAGACGGACAACATTCCATCAGAGCACATATGTGAAAAAGAAAGGTCGTTTTGAATTTGCAAAGGGTCCTGACTCCTGAGTTCAGATTAGGTGAGATCACCCAGGAAGGCGTGGCGGAAAATTAAGCTACCCAACCCAGTTCATCATTTAGACCACTCGTCCTATCCTTTTCTGCCTTGTTCTTTTTACCACCACCACTAAGAAATCATGGAGAGCTTTGAAAACTCCTCTCTCTTTTAGTCTCCGTCTTCCTTCATAACCCTTTTTTCCTCCATCAGAGAAGCTTATGCAAGGGCAAGCTGATAGTATCATTATGTGTGCAAAGAAAGAGGAATACCAATACCAGGGAGACTGTTCTCACCCTATCCGTAACATACAAGCTTCCCAACACCACCACCAACTACACAACAACGATTATTTATTTGGAGGAACTACGGGCGGCTTTATATCCTCCACCCTACCAATACCATGGTCACTCCCTCCGGTTCACGCTCTCAGTCCACTACCAGTCCACTTCACCGGAAACCACGACCCTTTTCTAGTCCCTCCTCCGCCATCACCATACGGGGTCGGGGGTTTATTTAACACAGGAGCTAATCACCTGAGGATCTTATCCGACAGTTTTGGAGCTGAGTTGGGTAAGATGACCGCTCAACAACTCATGGATGCTAAGGCTCTCGCTGCTTCTAAAAGTCACAGTGAAGCCGAAAGGAGAAGAAGAGAACGAATCAACAACCATCTCGCAAAGCTACGCAGCTTACTCCCAAGCACCACCAAAGTAAGTTGTAGTCAAATAATCATTAACGCCTGCTGTCATGAAAAATTAGTCACAAAACAAACAAACAAAAAACCCTTGTTAATTTGTCAAAAAGAAACCATTCACGCGTACCCTATATAGAAATGGAAGTATCATACACCTTTGTCCACTCTTTTTTGTTTTGTCTTATAATGAGCTTTTTTCCACTTCAAAGACATCTGTTCATCTTCCTAAGATTCTATTTAGATGGTTGGTCTGATCAAAACCTACTCATTTAGACGCAAAAGGTTGTCAAATTGTCTTTTTGGCCCATCTCTTTCCTTCTGTTTTCCATCTTTTCATAAGAAAAAAGAGAGTAATACTTTTCTTTTGGTTTATTCCAAGAAGGAGGGGGGAAATAATGAAAATGATTGAGCGTTGTTAAGATAAAGAGAAACCAAGGAGCAGTAGAAAAGCTTCCATGGAAATTTCTTTGGTCGGATCATCGATCAAATTAAGATAGATAAAGTATCATCCCGTGAATGTTTTTTTTAGACTACTTTGATACAAAGTTAATTAATTGTGTTTTTGTTTTGGTTAACACTTTGTAACATAGACGGACAAGGCTTCACTGCTTGCAGAAGTAATCCAACATGTGAAGGAGCTTAAACGGCAAACTTGTTTGATCGCAGAAACGAGTCCCATCCCGACCGAAACGGATGAACTGACAGTGGATACATCGGACCAAGATGGTAAGTTTGTGATAAAAGCTTCACTTTGCTGTGAAGATAGGTCGGATCTTTTGCCTGAACTAATCAAGGCATTGAAAGATTTACGTCTAAAAACACTAAAAGCCGAGATCACAACGTTGGGTGGGCGTGTAAAAAATGTACTCTTCATTACCGGAGAGGAACACAGTGGTGTTCAGCAGCAGCAGCGATGTTGTATTAGTTCAATACAAGAAGCATTGAAATCGGTGATGGAGAAGACTTGTGGGGGTGAGTCTTCTTCAGGTAGTGTTAAGAGACAAAGAACCAACGTCAGTATTCTTGAACAAAGGTCTCTTTAACTTACAAAGGTCCTTGAATTTGATCGTCTACTTTTTGTTTCTTTTTGTTTGTGGGCTTTCTACAAGTAGAACAAATGTCGATGGTGTGCTGTTTTGTGTGCTTAAAGAATGAGTTCAATTAAACAAGAAATAAAATTTCAAAACTGATTGGTTTTGATTTGTGATTCTAAGTTACGAGAAAGAGAGGGCTGACGTTAGAAATGAAACCCTAATGAGGCTGCAATGTTGTATAGTAGAATAGTAGCTGATATCTCGGTGTTGAGTCTGTAGATGTGTTAAATATTTGATGATTTTTATTTTATTTTATGTTTTTGTGATTTTTATCTTGTACGATGAAATTAGTCATTATGTAGACCATTTAAATAGTATAATTAATATTTGATGAATTTTTTTTATTATTTTTATGATTTGATCTGATTGGACGACAATAATTTTTACTTAAAAATAAAACCCTAATGAGTTTGCAATGTTGTATAACAAAATAACCAATGTATTGTTTGAGTCTTTAAAAATGTAAATGTGTTTAGCATTTGATAGGAAAGTTTGTTATCCTCGTAATTTTATTTGACGAGATTAGTCTATACTTTAATTATTTAAATAGTATAGGTGAGAGACTCTCGTGGTTCAAACCGAAATAGGCAAATTGCCTTAACGACAAATAACAATATCATCCAACATTTTTACTATTGTTTTTTTTTATTTATTTTATGGGTGAATATTTGATGCACTCATCATTTACATTTTTAGACATCTTTAGTGAATCAAATGATTACACGTCATTAAAAATAAATTTAAATTTTTATAGTGATATATCAATATGTAATTCATCAGTGATGCATAGAATTATACACTATCACTAAGATAAGATATTTTCATGAATATATATATAGGGATAGAATCCAGTTACATAAAGTAAAACTCTTTAAGTTTTACACGTTTTTTAGATCGTTGGATGGGTGAAAAAGATGGTTGAGATTAACAGTAAAATATGTGAAGATTATCACTTGGAAAAAAAGTAAGGAGTTAATCCCAGCCATTTATTTTCCCCATCAAACGATCCAAAAAACGTGTAAAACTTAAAGAGTTTTATACTGTGTAAGTAGATCATAACCCATATATATATATATATATAAGACATTTTTACTATTATTTTCTTATTTATTTTATGGGGTGAATATTTGATGCTCTGATCATTTATATTTTTAGGCATCGTTAGTGAATCAAATGATCACAATCATTTAAAATAAATTTAAATTTGTATAGTTATATGTCAATATGTAATTCATCAGTGATGCATAGAATTATACACCATCACTAATATAAGATATTTCCAATCTTAAATTCAATTTTCACGCCATCGCATACTTCGTTTGTTTTTTTACAAATTAATTTTATAAATCGCACACCGGTGAACACCATTAACACAATACACTGATGAACACCATTAATTTTTTAAATATTTTTTAAATTATTTTTAAAAATCTCAAAGGCTCGACATGCAAATAATCATATTTCAAAATAAAATTAGAAGAAATTATTCCACGAACCATTCTCACCACCCCATCTATGGTCCTACCCAATTAAATAAAACAACATCATTTTATTTTCTACATAATATTTTCTTGTAAATAAAAATTTACAAATCATCATTTTCTTCCTCATACCTTATATATTAATTCTAATATGTTACTGAATAAAATCCTTAAAATAAGAGCAAGCACATTTGGCAGGTTGGTAAAGCTGCTCATCTTTGTTCCCTCGTATTCCCTTAGGTCATGGGTTCTAGACTCAATAGGAATACTCATCTTCCTTCCCCTAGAGTCCTCATTCCCCTCCCCTCTAAGTAGGATTATATTTAATACTTGTGAAAAAAATCCTTAAAATGAAAGAAAACACCCAAAAAACTTAACCCACAAATCAAATGAGACAAAAAGTTAATTATGATATGTTAAAACCCTAAGATTAACATATATGTTTGAACCGCGAACAAATTAGTTAAAAAAACCCTAGGGGTTCCATTACTTTTGCAATTATGTAGAACTACCCGTCTAAGATTATATTCGAGAAGAACTCATGTCTTGGAAGATGTTAAAAAATTAGAAAGAAATCAAGGTTAATTTTGGGTTAAGTAAATATTTTTATGACTAAATTGTACAAAATATAATTATATTTAAAATATTAGACTAAATTGTAAAAATTATAAAGGAATTGGGGTTAATTTCGGTTAAATAATTATTTTTAGGACTAAATTGAACAAAAATATGATTATATTTAAAATATTGGACTAAAGTATAAAAATTATAAAGAAACACGAGTCAATTTTAGGTTAAATATAAACTTTTAAGAAAAAATTGAACAAAAATAAAATTATATTTAAAATATTAGACAAAATTATAAAAATTATAAAGTAATAGGAGTCAATTTCGGGTTAAATAAAGATTTGAAGGATTAAATTGGACAAAAAAATCATCATATTAAAAATATTGGACTAATTTAGAAAAAAATAGAAAGAAATTGAGGTCAATTTCGGGTTAAATAAAGATTTTTAAGACTAAATTAAACAAAAATAAAAGTTTGACATACTTAACGTGCAATTTACTTATTTTAATAAAATCAACTGATTTTTTTATTAGTGACACGTGACAATTCTGATTGGTCAATAATTTTTTTAACAAAAGTTAACTAAGAGAGCAACCGAAGTCACAATTTATAGTTTAGAGGGCAAAACATCCCAAAAAATTAAAAGCTAACTCGATAAAAAGTGTATACTTTAGGGATCATTGCCGCCTTTAAGCATATATTTTTATAAATGCCATTATAAGTAGCTCGACGTAAACAATATATATTGTTTATTTGTTGCATATTGTCACGAGGTTAGACTTGGGCTGGTTCAGAATTCTAGCCCTGTGACAATATGTTCATAATGCAATTTTATATTAAAAAATAATGCAATTTTATATTTAAAAGAATGCAATTTGGATACCTATGAACTTATATATAATTAAATTGGCTTACATACTTTTCTTCTAAAAATTTTTTGCTTAGAACAAATACGTTTGATTGGTTGGTTAAATTATTCATCTTTATTTTTTATATTTTTTTTAAATCATGAATTTTAAACGTATTAGGAACATTTTTTTTCTTTCTCTCCTGTACACACAATTTTATACCACATTGAATATTGAAATCTAAACCCAAGTGAGCCCAAATATATTCGAGCCCAAACCTAGGCCCCAAACTTAAAACTAAATCCTCACTCATTTGTTCCAAATTCAACCATACCCAAAATCAAACTATATTGGGTTCCACTCAAACCAGCTTAGTCAAACACGACTCTCCCCTACTACTCATGATCCCAACGTCTCTCAACCTCCTCATTCTCTAAATCTATAAACAATTTCCAAAATCCCTTAATTTTCAGTCAACTATGAACAACCGACCCAATTCTCAATTCCCAACCACTCGTTTCAACTCCTATTCTCATGATCCCACAATTACCGAGATTTCATCTTGGTTAATGGTTATAAAACAGAAAGCAAACACATAGCAAAGGAGGAAGATTCACGGGGAGGAAAATTCTGTGAGAAAGCATGTTTTAGAGCCTTCGTTTTTAGGGTCAGCCGTCGTCAGAGTGAGAGCAGCAGCGGCCGGTGGTGTGTGCGAGAGTGAAAAAAGGAGACTTTTCTTTTATTTGTTATGTTGTTTAAAATGAGTAAAAAATAAGTGCCCCTTTATTGCAGAGGCCAATCGGCCATAAGGTCACTACTTGTTTAGGAGGTTAGGTTTTAAATCCTTAAGTTTAGTTTTTTTTTTCTTTTTGGTCCTGTTTTTATTTTAGTTTAATTAAATTTTAGCCTTTAGGTTTAAGTTTTATTTTAATTAGATCCTTCTTCATAAATTTAATTAATTATTAAGTCTCATGATTTGTGTTTGGATTTGATTTGGTCCTCATATAAAAATTTGGTTATTAATTGGCTTTAATAAATTGATTAATTTGTGAATGAGTTTCTAATTAAAATTGATTTGTTCTAATTAGGTCCATAATTTGAACTTAATTAGTAAATTAGAATTAATTTATTAGATTAAGTTTGAATTTGTTTTAATTGGCGAATCGATTAAAATTGAGTTTTTGATTATTTTGCTAATTAATTGTTTTCTTCCATGCATTGACTTTTTTTTCCGATCATGTCTTATCCTTTTTTTCGTGGCATATTTTTTATTACTAAAACTATAAACCCCCTTTTTTGAGTTTCCTTTTTTAGACAACCTAAACCCTTAGGTAACAATTTTTGGCGTAGTGGGGGTGCTATAACCTTCCTCACTCGTAACCGACTCCTGAACCCGACGACGATCTCGGTGTTGACGCATACCGGTATTACAAGTTTTTGGTCATACCCAACCCAAAATGACCGATGGCGACTCCAAGTGTTTGATGGGTTTTTGAAGACCCAATTCATTTTGGCTTGGACAAAAACGCCGTTAACAGCTTTGCAACTCCATTGAGGACATTAAAGAGTCGAGCCACAAAGGGTATAGGTTGTCTAAAAAAAGGAAAAATGAATTTGAGCTATTGGTGATCAAAAAAATGGAAGGTTTTCGTAATTTACGTAGATTGTTCAATAGTGGTCACCTCGTATTCTTTGTTCCTCTGCGCACAAGCATACCATAAGCTCTCAACCCGAGCTTCGTCCCAGTGGTTGTAATCGCTACCCTTCGAGAGGTTAATTCTCCGTACAAAAATGCGTGTTGCTTCCGGGGTTCACATATTTTTTTGTCTTTGAGAGGTCAATCATTCGTACAAGCTTAAAGAAGTGAACCCCTTTAAACTGAAGTCTGTAGAAGCCTATAATGGGCGAGGATCGAGGTTCTTATTAGCCTTAGTAGGCTGGTAAGAACAATTTGGGTACCAATCTTTAGAACCATGAACCACATGTAATAAGCCGTAGGTGCCCACCCAATTAGAGGCATGACGAACCTGAGTTGTTAGTGGTCACCTACATATGTACATGCATACACTTTTTACCATGCATTAAATTTATGTTTGTACATATTCATTTATTTATGATGTGCTAACAATGTTTCTATGTATGTTTTTCCTCATATGTATCATGTTCATGACTTGTAAATGTTGACATATGATTTGTCGCTCAAAGTAGAAGGTTTTCCCGATTGAGATTACAAAGATTGTTCTATGAAGTGTCAATTCTAAATCAACACCTTTTGTGTATTCTTCCATCAAAATATTCATTCATTTGCTTAGTAAATTGTGTTTAACATTCATTTAGTCATGTATTGCATTTGGATAACATCATGATTCATCTGCATCATTTTGGTTCTGATCCAAAGGTTATTTCAATTCTAGACGAGACAACAATGAACTCTAATCACCAGTTTAACATGGTTGATCTCACAAGACACTTGGATAGGATAGAAAAATCTCAAAAAGAACCGCATCAACAAATGTTGAGATCTCAGCTAGAAATGAAGAAGTTCCAAGACGAGTTCATGGATCAAATGTCCCAGCTGATGGGTATGTTGACTATTTTGGTCAAGGGGAAGGGGCATGTAGGAGTCTCTATTCCACATGAGGTGAAAGAAAATTTGATTAAAAATCATCTAATACCCATCAAAAAGTTTAAACCAGAAAATTCGAAGAAGGACCAAAAAGTGAAGTTACCTCCCTTTGACCCTATCCCTATCATATACAAGGAATTATACTTCAAATTGCTTGAAGCTCGATTGGTCGCACCATTCCATTTAAAACCGTTAATTCCTCCATATCCGAAGTTGTATGATGTCAATGCTCATTGTGAATATCATTTCGATATACCAGGACATTTCATTGAAGATTGTACTGCCTTTAAGCGTAATGTTCAACACCTCTTAGAACTTGGAGCGTGTAAGTTCGATGCAAAGAACCAGCTTGATTTGGCGACTGATGTTGCAAGTATCAGCCCTAATAATTGATGTACCTTGTCGAGTTGAAAGGTTGAATCCATATCAGATCATTGAATAAAATTATATCTTCTATAGGAGAAAATAAGGTTAGGTGTTAAGAATTGTTATTGCTTGTACGACTTTTCGTTTGATGTAATAAATTCTTATTATCCAATAAAAGTTTTTAGATTATCTTTGGATCAGAACCTTCTTGCACACATTTTTGCATCAAAACATACAACATTACATTTGCATTACATTGGCATGCATTTTTTACTCATGGAGCATCAAGACGTTGAAGACTAATTTGTGGGAAATCTATTTTGTTTGAAGATCAACAAGTTTATTACCACGCGTTGAAAGATAAAATTTTTCTAAAAAATGTTATGGAAGCATAAACAAACATGATTGAAGAAGGTCAGTCCAAGCTAATTGAAGTTCAGGACAAATGTCAACACCTAGAAGAAAGACTTCATATATTAGAAGAAAAAGGCTCGTTCAAAAAGCTGAAGGCGAGAGAACTTAGCTTAGTCCATGACTTGGTTATTCCACAAGACTTAAAAGTCCCTCACTTCGAGAAGTATGATGGTACTAGTTGTCCTATGATCCACATCACAATGTTTTGCAGAAAATGACTGGTTATCTAAATAATGATGAATTGTTGATTCTTTGTTTCCATCATAGTCTTGTTGGACCGAATATGGTATGGTATAACAAGCTACTTAAAGGAGAAATTCGATCGTGGTTAGATTTGGCCAATGCATTTTTAGAGCAATACAAATATGCCATAGACATAGCTCCAGATCGTCAATTTTTACAGAACATGAAGATGAGAGATATAGAGAACTTCAAAGAGTATGCGTTGAGATGGAGGAGTGTAGCAGCACAAATACAACCTCCAATGTCAAAGAAAGAAATGACTCCTATATTTGTTAGTACCCTTGAAGCTTCATTTTTCGATCTAATGCTCGAGAACGTAACAAATGACTTTACTGGAGTTTTGTTGGCTGAGGAATCTGTAACATCCCCCACCCGGGCTGGTAGAAAATCGGGTCAGAGAACGTTACTGATGAACAATACGATGATCAGTGTGATAAAATTTAATCATAATTTGATAAACAATCAATACATGCTTGACCAATCATGCAAAGTTAGTATATGAGGTTTACCAATTCAATACAATGCTTGGATCTACAATTTAGGGACTAATTTTAGATTTTTACAAGTTTTAGAGACTAAAATGTAATTTATATAATTCAGGGGTCCTTTCTTGAAATTAACTACCCCAAAATGAAATTCACCTCATAACTAGGGTTCATACAAATTTTCATAAAATTTGGGATTTATTAACTAGTTCAATTAAGCCATACCATTTTTAGGGATCAATATGTAAACTACTCAAACTGTGTTCTTAACCCTTTTAATGGAAATAACTGACTCCGTACTGAAACGCCCAAGGATTGTATCGATACGAACTTGCACGGTTTAACAAACAACTTGAGACTGTCAAATCTCGTTTCGATACAGGTTGATCCGTCTCGATACGGGGTGACCAACTTTGACTTGTTCCCTGACTACTATTTCGATACGCCTAGGGCCGTATCGATACCGATTTGCACAGTTTCAAAACTACAATTGCCAAGACCTTACCTGTTTCGGTACAGCTGGGGCTGTATTGATATGAATTGACCATGGTTGACATGTTTCGATACGTCCAAAGGCCGTACCAATACAATTAAATTCCACAAACCTTACTACCAATTTCTGTACCGAAACGTCCTAGGCCGTATCGATACGCCCTAGTTGAATTAAGCTTTGACCGACCAAATATGCAAGGCTGTACCGAAACAGCTTGACCTGTATCGATACGCCTGCACTGTAATGACATATTTCTTCTGGTTTTTAATCAATTTAACCTATTGAACGATGTCCAAATACAATGAATTTTTACCAGCAACTTATAAACACTAAAATCTTTTGTCATGCAAAGTTTAATGGTCAAATGAATCTATTTACCTTGTTTTCACTAGTTAGGCCAAATATGCATATTTAGTGCTTTTAACCAAAACACAAACATGACCAAAATGGGCATTTTAACCCTTTTAACATAGTGGACCACATATACATGCAAAATGAGACTAAACTAACTTGTCTAGACCCTAAGCCACCACTCTAGGAGTTCAAGAAGTATATTAACATTACATAGAGGATTGTGACTTGCTTCAAAATGTTCCTTGCTCCGATCCTCGATCCAACTATGCTTTAACCTGAAAATGCATGGAATAAGATACATTAGGCTAGTGAGGTAGTCAAAGGAAATCGTATGAGCATCAATGAAGATCATGACATGTATAACAAATGAAAGTGCATCTTAATACATGTATGACATGTATTGTGGATACGCGAATTACCAACCAACATCACCAACAATGAATGGTCAATATCTACCAACATCACCGATAAGACCAACACCACTACATTCTGCCAACTAGGGGTGTTCATAAAAAAAAACCGATGTACCGTATCGAAAAACTAAAAAAACCATACTAAACGGTTGGTAACCATACTGGTACAAATTAATCGAAATGGTATGGTAACCGTACTAGTAAAATTAACGGTTAAACATGACGAGAATAGTTACAATTTTTTGCTAAACGGTTAACCAAAAAAACTGATAAGAAATTTTAAAATTATTTTTATGTTAATATTAAATTATTAATTATTACTAATATATGTGTAATTATCATACCTAAACTATATTTTATAATGATATTAAATTATTAGTGATAATCTAACGTGTATTGTACGTCTATTCGAACGTGCATCTATTCTAGTATTAAGATATAGTGGGATATGTGTTGCATCCTTTTATTTTTGTTGAGTTTTCCAGTGTGGTTGCAAGCAGTTTGTGTCTAGGGGAATTGGTTTGGTCTTGCAGTTCCTTTTATAGTTCATGTTGTCGTATCTTTGTTTTATTTACATTTGCTCTTGAACAACTTTGTTGAGTTCGTGTTCTTGTTACTGTGATCGTGAAATGAAATAAATTTGGAGTACTTTTTCCTCATTCGGTGTTCTTGTCTCGATTTCGGTTGACTCAAACGGCGTATAAGATTTTAACAAAATTCTTTTCCTTAAAAAACTATAATGATATTAAATTATAATGATATCAAATTATTGATTATACAACTAATTGTGTAATTAATATAAATTATTGCTTATTACTAATATTTGTGCAATTAATATGATTTTTCTAAACTTTTAATTGTTTTAAACTTTGAAGACTTTATTTGGTTTATTTTTCTTAAAACTATTAAATTTAGTAATAATAAATATCTAAAACGGTTCATGGTTAACCGAGTAACCGTACTGAATAAACCGGTTTAAACGGGATAGGAATGGTTCATCAAAATGTCGTACCGAGACTTTCGGTAATTGTACCGATAAGCTTTGCTGGTACGGTTAACCGCCGGTACGGTTAACCGTCCATGAACACCCCTACCGCCAACATCACCAATAAGAGCCTTAGATCAAGGACCGTAGTCCACTCCTTACCAATGAGCTCATGAATTCTATGGCATGCCAATTGTATCCCATGTCCATTCGTATCCAAGGATTCAATACTTGTCAATAACAATGTCAATGACAATAACAATAACTGATGCGGTAACAATAGCGATACAATGCCAATGCCAATGACTCATAACATGTTCAAATGGCCATTTCGATACTTTCATGCTATTAATGATCATGTAGGGATTCAATAGTCGACTTAGCTATATAAAATAAGCTTACCAAAGCCTTCCGATGATGCCTCCAATGAGTTCTTAATGCAAACCTACCTTGGCCAATGATGATAATACAATAAGTTGACATTAATGAATTCGGGAAGGCACCTAGCCAATCCCTTGACTCCGACTACACCCACCGATGATTTTGAGGCTTTCAAGGCTCCCGGATGACAACCCCTTTATTCTTGGATTTGGTGGAATTATGAGGATTTGATGATTTTCCACCTTGAATCTCTTGAGCTACAAGGAATAGGAATTACAAGGACTCAATATCAATAATGAATTCATAGCAACTCAATGGCTAGGAAAACAATAACGAATAATTCATAATATCCCTAGAGAATTTTTAGGGTTCCTAAATTCTTGGACTTGAACTAAACATAGTTTAACCATGGAATCAATAAACTAATTGAAGGAGACTTCTTACCCAATCTATAGCTATAATCTATGATCAAGAAACTTGAGAAATTTAAAGCTTGGTTCACTCTCCAATGGAGGTGTGTTCTTAGAGGAAGAAGATGATGAAGAGGTGAGGTGCTTGCTTGAGTTAACCGGGTAAGCTTATTTTTTACTATTGTTTTCAATTGGGCTTTCCTTCATTTGAAGGAACTCAATATCCTAATCCCACGTATGTGGTGATTAGGCTTGAGGAGGGGCTAATCGTAAGATTGGTCCCTCAAGTTCTCTTTATTTACACTTTTATCCCCCTAAACTCCCTATTTTCACAATTAAATTACCTAAATAGGTTTAAAACTTACAATAGGGTTTATGGACGACATCAATACTTAATTGGGACTCAATAATTCAACAATTGATCATTCGGTCAATAGTCGACTCTATAATTTAACTTCTTGATGTGAAATTCTCGGTCACCATAATCAAATTTTGACTAGGCCCGATTTTGGGATGTTACAACTCTCTTCTCCTAAAGAAAATTTTGTCCTTGAATTTTTACTTGAATTGAAGAGATATGGGTACTGAATTCTCATTTTTTCCTCTGGTTCCCATGTAGCTTCTTCAGCCTTGTGATTCCTCCACAATACTTTAACTAACGGGATGTTTTAATTTCTAAGTCTCTTAACCTCCCTTGCCAATATTTGCACAGGTTCTCCTCGTACGCCAAATTAGGTTAGAGTTCTATATATTCGGGCTCTAAAATATGTGATGAATCGGATCTGTACTTGTGAATCATCGATACATGGAACACGTCATGGATCTTGTTCAACTCTTAGGGCAAAGCTAGTCGGTAAGATACATGGCCAATTCTTTCAATCACCTCGAAAGATCTAATGAATCGGGGACTCAACTTCCCCTTCTTACCAAATCAAAAAATTTTCTTCCATGAGGAGACTTTTAGGAATGCTTTCTCACCAACATCAAACTGTATATTTTTCCTCTTGAGGTCAGCATAGGCCTTTTTTCAACCGAAGGCAGCCTTCAAATGGTCATGGATGATGGTTACCCGTTCTTCAGTTTCCTGAAGTAAGTTAGGGCCCAACACCTTGCCTTCACCGAGTTCAGACCAACATAGCGGTGTTCTACACTTCATGTCATACAATGCTTCATATGGTGCCATACCTATAGATGCTTGGTAGCTGTTATTATAAGCAAACTCATCGAGAGGTAGGGATCTCTCCTAAGATCCCTTGAAGTTAATAACACAAGCACGAAGCATATATTCTAATATATGGATCACCCTTTCTGATTGGCCATCAGATTGGGGGTGGAAAGTTGTACTAAGATTGACTCTGGTGCCCAGAGCTCCTTGCAATGACCCTCAAAATCGAGATGCAAATTGCGGATCCCAATCAGATACGATAGACTGTGGCATACTGTAGCGTCAAATGACTATTTTGATATACAAGTCAGCCAATTCAGGAAGACCATAGTCCATTCTAACTGGTATGAAGTGTGCTGACTTAGTGAAACGATCTACAATAACCCAAATAGCATCTTTTTTGGCTGAGGTCAACGGTAAACCACTGATAAAGTCCATAGTTATCTTTTCCCACTTCCACTAAGGAAGTTCAATGGGTTGCAACAATCCGGCAGAGTTACGGTGCTTGGTTTTAACTCGTTAACATGTGAGACACCATGATAAAAATTCTACGATAACTTTTTTCATACCAGACCACCAATACAATTCCCGTAGGTCTTTGTACATCTTTATTTCTCCTAGGTGAACTGAGTAAGGGCTATAATGGGCTTCCTTAAGAATTTCAGCATGAAAGGACTCATCATTGGGCACACATATTCGATTGCGGAAGCACAAAAGTCCTTCAAAATTAATCTTGAAATCAAGGTCAGGATTATTCTGAAGCTTAGAAGTAATGGCTTGTAATTTAAGATCTTATTCTTGTAGGGATTTGATTCTCATCACAATGGTGAATTGAACTTGAAGTTCAGCTATGAAACCATGGTGCTTTCAAAGTTGGAAATAAGCATTAATAGCCTGAAGAGTAGGTAAATGCCTACGGCTGAATGCATCTGCTACCACGTTGGCCTTGCCCGGGTGGTAGTCAATAACAAGGTCATAGTCTTTGAGGAGTTCCATTCATCTTCTTTGACGAAGATTGAGTTCTTTTTGTGTCAACAAATACTTAAGGCTCGTGTTGTCGGTGTATAGGTAACATTTTTCTCCGTAGAGATAATGTCTCTAGATTTTCAATGCAAAGACAACCGCAACCAATTCAAGTCCATGAGTAGGATACTTTATTTCATGTGGTTTTAGTTGCCTTGATGCATATGAAACAACCTTTCTTTCTTGTATCAATATGCACCCTAACCCCTGGTGCGAAGCATCACTATACACAATATAATCCTTCCCAGACTCAAGTTAAATCAGAATCGGTGCATGAGTCAATACTTGATTGAGTTGGTCAAAACCTCTTTGTTGCTTCTCAGTCCATTCAAAATGAGCATCTTTCCGTAGGATTTTAGTTAACGGAGCTTCTATTATAGAGAATCCTTTAACGAATCTCCATTTTAATTCAAACATGGGTTTGATTCACACTTCATGTTCTGAGAAATATTTACCATCCAAAAAGTAGAAAAAATGGAGTCTTTATCTAAAGAAATGCGCTGAGAAAGGGTGGATGTATAGAACCTTTCAACGAGATAGTGCTTTTTCAACTCTCTCAAAACGGAATCTATTCCAAACATATATGCCATGGTTCATTACTTCGACAGGGTACAAATATCTAAATTTGATATTTTTAGATACTTTTTCAGACCTATTACGGATACTAAGAGCAGTCAAAAATTTGTATCCATTTTCATGATATTATGTATGGATCAGATATATCATGGCGAATTCTTCAGAAAAAATTGTGTCTTCCACAATGGAATCAGTCTGAGCAGTAAGGTACATTGGTCAAGGTTTCATGATTACCTTATCCCACGCAAACCGTTTACTCGTAACTATTCAATACCCTTATGAAAAATTAATCACATCAGAGCATTTTCGCGGGCAAATCCTTTTTGAATTTGATAAATGCATTGCTTGTGAAGTGTGTGTTTGTGTATGCCCTATAGATCTACCTGTTGTTGATTGGAAATTTGGGAATTGTTTGACCGTCATTCTCCGAGTAAGAGGCGAAACATAATCAACTTGAACTCGGGACAGCTATTCGAAATCTTAGTGAAAGACTGGATTTGTTATCTCATGTTTGCTTTTCGTGAAAAAATTCCAATTGAAGTGGAGGGTTTCTTCAAACAACAAGGAGCTAGGTCAACTATTCAATCAAATGATATTGAGCATGTTTCCCATCTCTTCTCGAGAGGCAAGTGGGCTATTTCTTTGCAAAATTGTGCTCAATTTCATATGTGGCAATTTCACCAAGATCTATTCGTTAGTTGGGGGAAGAATTCGCACAAATCAGATTTTTGGAGGAATAATAGAATAATAAGAAAAGTAAGAATAAAGTAAGATAATAAAGAAAGTGGATTATCCTATCATACACCTATTTTATTTGATTTAGAAAGATGGGCAAGTCCTTTTATTTAACTCTACATTCCTTGCACTTATTAGTTATCTAGACTCGCTTAGAAATATTTAGTATTTAGATTTATTTAGTATAATATATGAATTATAATATACGAATTATAATATAATCATTATAAGATATATTTCTAACTAACAATATAACATGTACAAATATTAAATTGAGGTACCCATTTTATGACAACTTTCAGCAACTTTCCCTCTATTTTTGTGCCTTTAGTAGGCCTAGTATTTTCGGTAATTGCAATTGCTTCTTTATCTTTGTATGTTAAAAAAACTAAGATTTTTTAGATTGGATGGGGCCAAGACCAAATTTTATCTTTTTTTTTCAAGACTTAGATGCCACGGATACCTATTTAGTAAAATATTGTATAACATCTGGCTTCCCCGAACCGAACATAAATGAAACCTCTTATGCATACGTAGACATGATATAGAGTTAAATGAATTATAGCAAGTACCGAACAGATGTATGAACTTGGCATACAATTGTTTCTCCCGAAGAGTCATAAGCACAATACGAAGATGTTCACGATGTTCAGCTTGTCTTTTGGAATAGATCAATAAATCGTCTATGCATACTACCACAAATTTATCAAGATAGAGTCTAAAAACCCGATTCATGAGATCCATAAAGGCAACAGGTGCATTGGTTAACCCAATGGGCATAACCAAGAATTCGTAGTGGACATATCTTGTACGAAAAGTCATATTGGGCACATCGCACTCCTTCACTTTCATCTAATAGTATCCAGACCTCAAGTCAATCTTAGAAAAGACCGTTGCATATTTTAGTTGATCAAACAAGTCATCGATCCTCGGTAAAAGGATACTTATTCTTGATTGTGAGCTTGTTCAATTGTCGATAATCAATACAAAGATGTATTGATCCATATTTCTTCTTGACAAAGAGGACCGGAGCTCCCCAAGACGAGGAACTCGGTCGAATGAAGCCCTTGTCTAACAAGTCTTGAATTTGCACTTTAAGCTTGGTGAGTTCTATCATGGCATCCGATAGGGTGCGACAGAAACTGGGGTGGTTCCAGGTTGCACTTTAATCCCAAATTCAACCTCACAGGTAGGTGGTAAACTTGGAAGCTCATTGGGAAACACATCTGGAAACTCTTGCATGGTGTCTATATCTTGCAACTGTGATTCTTCTTTGCTTACGGTGGCATACAATAATGATCTTTTGCCCTTGGATTCTATGAGAGTCACACTCTCATTGCCAAGACCTCAAAGTTATAATTTATTCTTTGACAGTCTACCCAAGCTTGATGCTCCCCGAGCCAATCAAGCCCCAAAATAATGTCAAATTCATGTATACAGAGGGCCATAAGGTTGGCTGAAAAAGGTATCACTTTTATCAGAAGGCCACAATTCTTGCATACTATCCTAATTACAACGCTATCCCCTAAAGGGTTGGTCATGGTGAGCTTGAAGGCTATAGGCTCAGATGTTAACTTAAATCTCTTAATCAACACAATACTTATAAAGAAATGAGTGGATCAATCAATGCATAAATAGGATGAGTATACAGTTCAACAGTACCTACGAAGATGTCAGGGTCCTCATCCTTTTCTCGGCTCCTTACATGGTAAACTTGTGCTGAAACCTTAGATTCTTGTCGATTAGGAGCCCTTGTAGAGCCACTAGGTCCTCTAGAAGCTCTCGATACATCTTGCCTTTGTCCTTTACTCTCGAATGAATGAGTAGGAGATGCAGGGACCACTAATATAAGAGGTTTATTAGTATTCATTGGAAAATTTTTAATATAATGGACTTGTTCCCCATAGAAGAAACACACTCCAGATTTGTCACATTCTAAAAACTGGCCTAGTCAGAATTAGGTTTCGGTGATCAGAAATTTTGAATCCGGTGTGCCCAAATGATGTAAATATTCAATCATTGTACCTTTTTTGTTAGTAATGAAGCTATGTGGAATTGATTTGAACAATTAGATCCCTTCTGTAAGAAATTGAAAGTTGGAAATGTAAAATCTGAGTCAGACATATCGATACGGTAAGGTCAGTATCGATACGGCCTAACTATCTATAACTAACTTACCTATTTTAGCGTAAACGTATCGATACGGTCATTAAATGTATTGATATGGTCCTTTGTCAAACTCTGTTTGTTGGCCAATTTGTAAAGTTTGGAAGTAAGGAGTTAAATCACCTCCTTACTTGCTCCTCCCACGTGTAAATGATCAGAAAAGGGTATTGGATAGTTGCCAATTCCCTTAGAATTGTAAAACAGGCATGAAGTGATGGAAATAATTAAATAAGCTTTCCCTTGCCTAGAGAAAAGCACCCTATTGGTCCTTGGAAAGGTGAAAAATGATTAGAATGATAAGTTTCCTAATAAAAGACTAAAGGAAAGCTTTCATCTTTGTTTGTACCATCCACCAAGATTAAACTCACATTTGTCTTCAAATAACCAAACACCTCCATTTCCATCTTCAACCTCAAGCTAAGCAAGCACCTTGATACAATTTTCATCCTTTGTTTGATTTTAATACATCATTTGAAAGCTCGTAACTTGGTGAGTAAAACTTCTAAGTTAATTTGATGGTTTCGTCATTCCTTAAGGTTTAATTTTAAGATTAGGTTTTGAATGTTCAATGGAAGCCCATGGATTGAGAGCTAATTCCATTATTTTGATGTTGTCTACAAGCCTTGGTAAGCTTGAAAAACGTTTCCAGATCCATAGTTTAAATTCTAATCCAACCCCTAATTTTGTGCTAGTTCAAGAAGTGGAGAAGGACCCATCGTCATCTCCAACGAAAGCTAGGCATCAAAGAGTCGTAATCTGAGGACCTTGAAAGCTTTGGAGTTAAGATGAGTGTAGTTGTGTCAAGGGATAGGCAAGGTGCCATCATGTTGTATTTTTTTGTGATTATAATTGCAAAGCATATGTGGGTACTAATGGTAAGCATGGTAAGTTTTCAACATTGTGGTATGTTGTAAAGTTCGTATATGACATTTGAAACATGCTATGTGTAAATTTTAATGTGTATATGTTATGATATGATATATGGAGCTAATGCTCAATTTGTGATCTAATATGTTATGGCCTAAGGGAAAAAAGGTAAGAACTATGATAATATGTGTAATCCTTGGTACACTTGTGGACATTGGATACAATTGGCATGCCATAGGGTTATTTGAGCTCACTAAGTAAAGGATTGGACTATGGTTCAGGGCTACGACCTATATGTGGTGAGATAAGGTTGGTTTGTGTGAGGGATATTTTTCAGAGTTACGACTCAAGGATACGACCTATTTTTGATATGTGTGGTGTATAGGAGAATCTGCGTATCTATTGGCTACTATATCCAAGGAGATGATATATATTTGTGCTTTACGTTTGGTGTATGAAATGTGATACTTGGCTTGGGTAAGACCTATACATGTTTAATAATGTTTATTTTCCATTCAAGTATGCTTACATGTCATTCATGCATAAAAAGATTTTTGTGCATTTGTTATAACTACCTCACTAGGGTAAGTAAGCCTAACATTTGTGTGTCTCATGCATTTCAGGACCTTAAAGCAATCCGAGCCTTGGTCATGTAGTTGTGGTTGCAAGTCACTTCCACCAATCATATGTATGCTTAACTTTTGCTTTGAACTCCTAGTAAGGTGGCATATGGCTCAAACATGTCATGTTTGCATATTTTGATATGTGTGTAGTAGCCTAATAGTGCCTAGGTGTTGAATGTGAAAGTTGGTATGTTTGTAAAATGGAAAGCTAGTTAAAATTAGCTTTAAGGTACTAAAAGGTGAAAGTGGGGTAAACGGATTCGGATCGCCCTAAAATTTTGTATGCTATTATAATTATGGATTAATAACTTGCTGGTAAAATTTCATGGCATTTGGACATCATTCAACAGGTTAATGGGAATAAAAACTAGATAAAATATGTCATTATAGGACAAACGTATCGATACGGGTCAAGTTGTATCGATACGGCCTTGCATAATTGGACCTAGGAAAACAGAGCGTAACGATACGAGTCAAGTTGTATCAATACAAATCTTGGAAGTGAGGTATGGGAAATTAATTTCATCGGTACGACCTTAAAGTGTACTGGAACGGGTCAACTTTGGCCATCGCGTATTGATACAGTTTTGGATGTATCGATACGGGCTTATCACCCCTAGTTCTGGAATTTGAGAAATTTGGCTTAGCATACCGATACGATCCTAAGTGTATCGGTACGATATTAGTTAATTCTGTTAAAAGACATAGAATCTAGTTTTAATGGTGTAATTGGACAGGTAAACGACCTCCATTAATAACGAAATTACACAGGTTAATAATTAATAAGTTTAATTGATTGTTTGTAAGAATAAATTCTAATAAAGTCCCTTAATTTGAAAATTTTGCAATTTAGTCCCTGAGTTTGAAAAAGGTTAAAATTGAGTAAGCTATTAGTACATTAGTTCGAGAAGTTGTAAAAAAGAATAACAAGATATTCCAAACAAGATTCCAAAATCCGACTAAGCTTTCGATCTCAAAATCTATTTTCGATAACGCTTTCCGACCCGGTTCTCTACTAAGCCGGGAAAGGGGTGTTATATATGTGGTATCAAAGCTAGAGTTTAGTCGATTCTAGGACTAAACCAAGGCTTTTCATGAGTCTGCATGTGCATATGCCACCTAGGAGTTTATTTGTATATGTTATCTATGACTTGCAACTTACACGATTAAATCATTTTTGTATGAATAGATTCAAAAATGTCTGCACCCACCGATAGGCGTGCTGTAAACGAATCACACCCCGGCTTCTCCTTAACATAGAGGGACAATATGAGAGTCAAAGTTAGGCCTGAATAAGTGGGGCAGAAAGACCCACCTCATCCTCCTCCGATGCCTCTCGCTCATCAGGAGTATCTGATGTCCATGGCTGAAATGATCAAACAAGTGGTCATGTCTCTAAGGCAAGAACCACTACCTCAGCCTGCTTAAGCATCTTCTTCTATTCTGAAGGCCCCTATTGACAAGATCCGTCAGTATCCAGTATACACCTTTACTGGCCAGGACCTGGACAACCCTGACGTAGCAGAGTATTGGCTGGAAAATACTCTCAAAGTTTTGAATAAGAAAATGAAGTGCCCCGAGGGGCACAAGCTGGAGTGTACTCTGGCATTAATTTTCGAAGAAGCTTAAAGTTGGTGGGACACCGTGACACTCACCGTTCCGGAACACAGAGTTACGTGGGACTTCTTCATTCAGGAGTTCTATAAGAAATACATCAGTGAGCACTGCATTGCTGAGAGGCGTAAGAAGTTCCTCTATGTGAGACAAGGAGGACGATTCGTGGAGTAGTATATCTGCAATTTTTGCAAGTACTCGAGGTATGGTGCTAAAATAATACGTACTGAAAAGGAGAAGTGCAGAATGTTCATCGACGGCCTTTGCAATGAGTTACATCATCTCTTTACTGCTTTGGAGTTGGAGGACTTTCAAAATCTGGTTAACCGGGCGATTGCCACTGAAGCCTCCTAGAAGGCTTACGAAAGGAGAAAAGGGAACCAAGCTAGACCTGAAAAGAGATTTCGAGACGATTCCAAACCTCACATGCTAGAAGAAGAATAGACAGTGGGACCAGAAGTCTGCCACCTTTTGACAGTTACCAAGATTGGGATATATGCCACACTCCCAATCTCTAGGGACATATGTTACTCTTACAACTTCTGTTGACAGTACGAGTGGTTTTGGGAGAGGTTTACAGATTCCCTTACGTGATTTTTGTCAAAAGAGGCACCTCAGACAGTGTTGTAGACAGTCAGGATCATGTTACCTCTGTGGTGAATCTGGTCACTTCATCAGGCAATGTCCGTAGAATCCAAATGCTCCTACCTTTGTGGCTTCTCAGAATAATCTGAACAAGGGAAAGAGAGCGAGACAGATGTCTTCTGGACCAACGGGGAGACCTCACAACACCAATGCTCATTCAGTTGGATATGATCCTCAAACCTCAGTCTAGATGTATCATGTACGAGGCCGAGAGCAAGAGGATGATCCATATGTGATTGCAGGTATGGTGGAATTATGTTATGATCATGTTTATGCTTTGGTGGATCCCGATTCTATGCATTCCTTTATTGGTGAACTATTGATTGCAAAGTATGCCTTAGAATCTGAACTAGTCACTTTCGAGATTTTTGTCTCTAATCCACTAGGAGATAGTGTGGTTATTTGACCGATTTGTAAATCTTGTCCTTTGAGGATCCAAGGGATCCCTTTTCTGGATAATTTGATGGCCTTACCCTTCTGTGAGTTTGATCTTATCCTAGGACTTGATTGGTTAGCTGAACATCAAGCCTAGGTAGATTGTTCGAAGAAAAAGCTATACCTCCATGAACTTAGCAAAGAGAGTATAACCTTGATGAAGACCAAATCTGAGCCTAGTAAGGCTACCTTGTGTGCACTGAAGTCCAAAGAAGATCCAAAGTTCAAGAATGTACCAGTAGTGAAAGAATTTCCTGATGTATTTCCCGATGAACTTTCGGGACTCCATGTGACCTGAGAAGTGGAATTCAGAATTGAAGTGCAACCGGGGACTACACTAGTCTCCATTGCTCCATATAGAATGACTCCAATCAAATTGAAAGAGTTGAAGGCCCAAATCCAAGAACTTTTGGATAAGGGATTCATCCGACCGAGTTCCTCACATTGGGGAGCACCAATTTTACTTGTCAAGAAGAAAGATAGATGGATACGACTATGCATTGACTATCTCTAGCTGAATAGAGTAACAATCAAGAATAAGTATCCGTTACCAAGGATCGATGACCTCTTCGGTCAGTTGAAAGGTGCTTTTGTCTTCTCTAAGATAGACTTACGATCTGGATACTATCAAATGCAAGTGAAGAAGTTTGATGTTACAAAGACTGCATTTCGAACTAGATACGACCACTATGAGTTCTTGGTAATGCCTTTTGGGCTTACCAATGCACATGTAGCCTTCATGGACCTGATGAATCGTGTGTTTCAGCCTTATCTGAATATTTTTGTGGTTGTGTTCATAGACGACATCTTGATCTATTCCAAGGACGCTGCCACTCATAAAAAATACATCCGAATTGTGCTTCAGACTCTCAAGGAGAAGCAGCTGTATGTTAAGTTTAGTAAATGTGAATTCTGGCTATCTGAAGTATCTTTTCTAGGGCATGTGATTTCTTCTACGGGAACTCAGGTGGACCCAAAGAAGATTTAAGCAGTTCTTGAATGGATTTTTCCGAAGAATGTTGGAGAAGTTTGTAGCTTCCTAAGCCTTGCAGGCTACTACCGTAGATTCGTTAAAGGGTTCTCGATAATTGCTACGCCCTTGATGAAGCTTCTCTGTAAAAAAAAACTCCATTTGTGTGGACAGTGGAATAATAAAGGAGTTTTGATCAACTTAAGCAAGTCCTAACCCATGCCCCTATTTTGGTGTAACTCGAGTCAGGCTAGGACTTCACCGTATATGGTTATGCATCCCAAATTAGATTAGGCAGTGTACTTATGCAAGAAGGAAAAGTCATTGCTTATGCCTTATGTCAGCTTAAACCACACAAACTAAACTACCCGACGCATGATTTGGAACTAGCTGCTATTGTGTTTGCCTTAAATATTTGGAGGCACTATCTTTACGATGAGAAGTATTACTTGTACACTGATCATAATAGCCTAAAGTATCTTCCGACTCAGAAAGAGTTGAATCTCCATCAACGATGGTGGATGGAACTTCTGAAGGACTATTATTTGGTCATTGATTACCATTCGGTAAGGCCAATATTGTGACTGACGCCCTTAGTCGGAAGCCCACTCCCTCCCCGAGATGTTTGAATGCTCACTTCCAAATCAAGAAGCATGGCAAGTTATTTGTTGAATTGAGAGTCCAGTCAACTATCGTGTCTCGAATCAAGGTACTCTAGGAGTCTGATAAAGAGTTGTAAACTCTTATTGCTAATATTAAGGACAAGTCGGATCCTGATTTTGCCATGAACTCTAAAGGTTTATTGTACTTTCGAAATCGTATCTGTTTCCCTGATGATAATGATCTTCAGGAACAAATCCTGAACGCAGCTCATTCGAGTCCTTTTTTGTTCATCCCAGAGCTATCAATATGTATAAGGATCTAAAAGAGTTGTATTGGTGGTCCAGCATGAAAGGTGAGATCATAGACATTGTGACTAGGTGTTTGACTTGCCAACGAGTTAAAGCCGAGCACAAAGTGCCTACAGGTCTTTTGCAACCTATTGAGCTTCTACAGTGGAAATGGGATCGTATCACGGTAGACTTCATAAGTGGCTTGCCAGTGACACCATAGAATAATGATGCTATTTGGGTCATTGTGGACCGATTCACCAAATATGCTTATTTTATTTCAGTGAGAATAGACTTCGGTTTGCCTAAGCTTGCCAAGTTGTACATTTGAAAAGTTATCCTTTTGCAAGGAGTTTCTATATCCATTATTTCCGATCGTGATCCACGTTTTGTATCCCAGTTTTGGAGGACCCTACAAGAGGCTTTGGGAACCCGAAGGCACCTAAGCACTGCTTTCCATCCTCAGACCGATGGTCAATCTGAAAGGGTTATTCGGGTAACTTATATCTTCCTTCGATTCACATGTATAAGTAACCCATATCAATCTTGATTCTTCCTCGTAGATCCTAAAAGATATGCTCTGAGCTTATGTTATTGACTTCGAAATAGGTGAGAGAAATCCCTACCTTTGGTGGAATTTGCTTACAACAATAGCTACCAAGCCTCGATTCAAATGACACCCTATGAATCCTTTTATGGGAGGAGATGTAGGACCCCTCTCTATTGGAACAAGCTTGGTGAAGGCAAGGTGCTAGGCCCTGACTTACTTCGGGAAATTAAAGAAAGGGTGACCAATATCCGTGATCGGCTTAAAGTTGCATTTGATTAGCAAAAAGCTTATGCTGATTTGAAAATAAGGGACATTCAGTATGACGTTGGTGAGAAAGCCTTCCTTAAGGTATCTTCGTGGAAAAAAGTCCTATGTTTTGGCAAGAAGGGGAAGCTAAGTCCTCGTTTCATTGGCCCATTCGAGGTGATCAAAAGAGTTGGACATGTTGCCTACCGACTAGCCCTCCCTGAGAAGTTAAGTTAGATCCATAATGTATTCCATGTCTCTATGTTATGGAAGTACCGGTCCGATCCTTCCCACGTGTTTGAGCCAGAGTCTGTGGATATCCAGTTCAATTTGTCGTACGAGGAGGAACCGGTAGAGATCCTTGCATGAGAAGTCAAGAGGCTTCGTAATAAGTCTGTGCCCTTAGTGAAAGTCCTTTGGAGAAGTCATTCGGTTGAGGAAGCAACATGGGAACTGGAAGAGACAATGCAAAATTAGTACCCTCATCTGTTCAACTAGAGTGAAAATTTGAGGAAGCAACATGGGAACCGGAAGAGACAATGCAAAACTTTTGAATCTGGTATGCCCAAATGATGTAAATATTCAATCCTTGTACCCCTTTTGTTAGTAATGAAGCTATGTGGACTTGATTTGAACAATTGGATCCCTTTTGTAAGAAATTAGATGGAAATGTGAAATCTAAGTCAGACGTATCGATACGGTAAGACCAGTATCGATACGACCTAACTATCTATAACTAACTTACATGTTTTAGCGTAACCATATCGATACGGTCATTAGGTGTATCGATACGGTCCTCTGTCAAACTCTATTTTGTTGTCTAATTCGTAAAGTTTGGAAGTAAGGTGTTGAACCACCTACTTACTTCCCCCTCCCACGTGCAAATGATCAAAAAAGGGGGTATTGGATAGTTTCCAATTCCCTTAGAATTGTAAAAAGGGCATGAAGTGATGGAAATAATTAAATAAGCTTTCCCTTGACTAGAGGAAAGCACCCTATTGGTCCCTGGAAAGGTGAAAAGTGATTAGAATGATAAGTTTCCTAATAAAAGACTAAAGGAAAGATTTCATCTTTGTTTCTACCATCCATCGAGATTAAACTCACCTTTGTCTTCAAATAACCACACACATTCATTTCCATCTTCAACCTCAAGCTAAGCAAGCACCTTGATACAATCTTCATCATTTGTTTCATTTCAATACGTCATTTGAAATCTCGTAACCCAGTGAGTAAAACTCCTAAGTTAATTTGATGGTTTCGTCATTCCTCAAGGTTTAATTTTAAGATTAGGTTTTGAATGTTCAATGGAAGCCCATGGATTGAGAAGCTAATTCCATTATTTCGATGTTGTCTATAAGCCTTGGTAAGCATGAAAAACATTTATGGATCCTTAGTTTAAATTCTAATATAACCCCTAATTTTGTGCTAGCTCAAGAAGTTGAGAAGGACCCCTTGTCATCTCTAATGAAAGCTAGGCATCAATGAGTCGTAATTCGAGGACCTTGAAAGCTTTGGAGTCAAGGTGAATGTAATTGTGTTAAGGGATAGGCAAGGTGCCATCCTGTTGCATTCGTTTTTGTGATTATAATTGCATTTGTTTAAGGGCTCAAGTAGAGCAAGCACATGTGGGTGCTAATGGTAAGTTCTCAACATTGTGGTATGTTGTAAAGTTTGTATATGAAATTTGAAACATGCTATGTGTAAATTTTAATGTGTATATGTTATGTGGAGCTAAGGCTCAATTTTTGATCTGATATGTTATAGGCTACGGGTACAAAGGTAAGAAGTACGATAATATGTGTAATCCTTGGGACACTTGTGTACATTGGATACAATTGGCATGCCATAGGGTTATTTGAGCTCACTAAATAAGGGATTGGACTACGGCCTGGGGCTATAGCCTATATGTGGTGAGATAAGGTTGGTTTGTGTAAGGGATATTTTCCGGAGCTATGGCTCAAGGTTACAACCTATTTTCGATATGTGTGGTGTATAGAGGAATCCGCGTAACCATTGGTTACTATGTCCAAAGAGATGATATATATTTGTGCTTTACGTTTGGTGTATGAAATGTGATACTTGGCTTGGGTATAACCTATATATGTTTAATAATGTTTATTTGCCATTCAAGTATGCTTACATGTCATTCATGCATAAAAAAGATTTTTGTGCATTTGTTATAACTACCTCACTAGGCTAAGTAAGCCTAACATTTGTTTGTCTCATGCATTTCAGGACCTTAAAGCAATCCGAGCCTCGATCGTGTAGTTGTGGTTGCAAGCCACTTCCACCAATCATATGTATGCTTAACTTTTGCGTTGAACTCTGTTGTCTCTGAATTTTCACTTAAGCTTTTATATTGTTTTGTAGTAGTTAGTGTTGTTACTTTTTTCCATGTACACTTTTGTTATTGTTAGTATTGTATAACTTTGTTAATAGCTTGTATAGAATCTAAGAATATAAAAAACACAACCCATTTGTATTAAAATTTAAAAGGTCCATTACAAAAAAATAAACAAAGAGTCCATTAAAATGCATGTTTTCATACAATAAGGGCTTGTTGGGCCCATTTTCAATCCAAAATCGGAACCCTAACTATCTTTGTGTTTTTGTGAAGCCAAAGAAAGACTGTTGGATTAGGGAATTGATCCAATGGTGCAGAATTACTAGCTAGAGAAGATTAAGCGCCACATTTCCCAACCGTTAGATCAAGGAATGATCTAACAGCCTAGATTGATAAAAATGAGGCACGCAGATTACCACTCGCGTATGGTAGCCACGCACTCTTCGCTTCATCTTCCAATTATCGTTTTATCTTCTCCAACAAATGTCCAAGCTAATTCCGTCACCGTTCGCTCCTTGCTGACGTCTCCTTCGACGTTCGAAGCCACCAGAAACATGCAAAAGGAAGCAAATTGGGGTAAAATCCCAAGATAGAAGCAAATTCAAAAGACCTAATCCCTAAATTAAAGCCATGGCTATAATCCAGCTCAATCTAAATTAGATCGGAGACAATCCTGGGGAAGAAATCAGGGATTTGTGCTTGAAAATCAGGCATCTTTGTACCTATATAAACCCACTGTAATTCCATGAGAATACACGATACACAAAGAAGATACCCAGAAACATACTCACAGAAATTATATTCAGATTCGAGAGAAGCAACCATTTGTATTCAAAGCTTTCAAAGGAATAAAGCAAGCCAATTCTAGTAATTTTTTAGTTTATGAAGTTTTGTAACAAAGAAAAGGGATAGTTTTTTTTACCTTTGTTTTTGCAAAGCGCCACTGCGTATGCATCCCGGTTGTGGCTCCAATGATGAATATATGATCTGGGGCTCGCCGAATTCTGGAAAATCAACAAAGGACGAAGGTTTTGTTTCTAGAAATTGTTTTTTTAAAAAGGAATTCGAAGTTTAACAATATTTTGGGGTTGGGAGTTTAAAAGAGGGATTGAAAACACATTTTTTTGGTTTTATCTATCACCGAAAAATGACAGTCGACTTGACGGATTCACGCCGTGTTCTTCAACCCACGAAGAACACGTGGGAGACATTTCAGAGGATTTTTGAGAGCTAGTTTCAATCTGTTTTGAGAAGGGGTGGGAAAATGTTTTTGTTTCTGTTATGTGACTTATATATCGACCCGATGACTCGACCCGTACCCGAATTAAATACGCGCCCTTCTTTGTTGGATCTTTTACCGTAGTTCTTCAATTTTCAATCTTTTCAATTTTGTCCCTTTGTTTGTAGTTTGACCATCACATTTCGTTTTCCTTTCAATTTGGTCACCAGTTTTCTTAAAAGGAAAATAAAAACAAAAAGGTTTTATTTATCCCTTTTCTTTATTTAAAATTCCATATTTATTTAATTATTAGACCGAAGTAATTTAGTTTTATTGTCTTTTCGCTTTAATTTCATTTGCTTATTTTGAGTTGTGTTTAGTTTAGTTTTTGATCCTTAGGAATAGGTTCTCAAAACTTAGTTAGAGCCCTTGTGTGATGAAAAATTCTCTTGTACATTTGAATAAAATACATTTAATTCTACTTTAACTTTAATAGATAAAGAAAATGTAAACATTTTTAGGGTTATGAATCATTAATTAGGTTTAAATTTAAAAACTTTAACATATTTAATTGTTTTTGTGAGATTGTTTAAAAAGTGAAAACTAACTAATGCGGTGTCTTACCAAACGGAAATGACAGGTTAGCGCCAGGAGTGTTGGCGGTGATTGGAGTTCATTTTTCGGGCGGTAAGGCCGTTAAAAATAGACTTATATTCTTAAAACGGATGAATAAATTGAAATCTTGTGAACTTGCAAATTGCAATTTTGAAAAGTTTCTTTTGAAATCAATAAGGTGCCAATTTTTGGGCGTTGTGGGGGGTACTAACCCTTCCCCACACGTAACCGACCCCCAAACCTATTTTCTGGTTTTCGCAGGCCAAAAATGTTGTTTTAATAAATAAAACATTTTATTAAAATAACCTAGTTTTAGAAGTGATCCAATCACACTTTTTTTCTAAAAAAGATTGGCGGCGACTCTGTGTGTTTTAGTTTTCAAAATGTCGAGCCTCCTAAAAGGGTTGCGACAGCTTGGCGACTCCGCTGGGGACTTTTTGCTTTTAAATAAAAAACAAAAGAGGGTCAGGCCACAAATTGGTTTCAATTTTTTTAAAAAAATGAAATTTGCAAGTTCACAAAATTTTCAATTTATTCGTCCGTTTAATGAATATAATTCTATTTTACACATTCCAAAATTGTTCAAAAGCTCTAATCCCGAGCTTGTCCAGTTCGTTTAAGTGAGGGGAAAATGCATTGCTTATGTCAGAATACTGATTCTCCGTATGAGCCTAGCAAGTACCTTCGAGACTCATATGCCTTATGTCTTCGTAAGGATATCGATCATTCGAGAAGACATAGGAAGTGAGTCCTCCTGAGTTGAAGTTGGTTCGTTTGAATCCTATAATGGGTGAGAACCAGGAGCCTTGCTACCCTTAGTAGGGGACATCAAGAACATCTCGGGTACCCTTTTAGAACCAAACTATGTTTGGGAATCTAGAGCTTACCCCAATAGAGCCATCTGGAAAAACCCAGGGTTTTGAGTATGGTCAAAATTATTTTGCAAGAATAATCCATGGAGACATGTCCTAGAGTGTTGGAATGGCTGCCCAAAATTATTTATGCAACGAAATTATTTTGGACCCTTCTTGTTTCCTTATCTTTAACCCTTTCCCTTTGTTATGGTGTTTTGCATGTTTAATCTTGCATCATCATTCCATATCAAGAAGGGATTGGTTCTTAAAAATATCTGCCCAATTAGAAGAGCTGTTTCATGGATGGAAGGATCCTGAAGTTTGTAGATGAAAATGCAAAGGTTCGTCATTGGTCTAAAGTCAATCAACGAGTGTTTGGGGGACAGTCTAACAGCTGATCACGAGACATAGACATTAGAATATGCCCATATTAGTGTCAAGCAAAATGATGTGCAAGAGTTGCGGAAAATATGGGTACACTTTGACTATGAGACCAAGCAGATGTTTTATGATACCTACGGAGACATAGCATATTTGTTAAATGTGAAGGTCGATGAGTAATTCCTGAAGGCTTTGGTCCAGTTCTGGAATCTAGGGTATTGTTGTTTTACCTTCAATGGAGAAGACATGATGCCCACATTTGAGGAGTATTTGGCTCTGCTCAACTTACACAAGGTGAAGAAGAATTAGGTCTATGCCAAGCCACCTAAAAAAAAATCCGCACCAAAGGCTTACGGCTTTTGCTGGAATGAGTGATGGATGGGTCAAAGGGTTGATACGAAAAAGTGGTGGCAGTTTCTCCTTTCCATGGTCAAGTATCAAAAGCATAATCCTAGTTCACCCAGATAAAGAGAAAAAAGTATATCTCCTAGCAATTACGATTTATGGCTTGGTTATTTTCCCAAAGGTTCTGGGAAACATTGATATAACCTTGCTTGATTTCTTAGAGCAGCTAAAGAGGGAAGTCAATCCAGTACCTGCTGTGTTAGCTGAAACTTTCATTTCATTGAATGCATGCCGAAAGGTAGAATGTGTGCGCTTCGGAGGGTGTACTCCTTTAATTTAGGTTTAGGCCCTTAGCCACTTCTAGAAATGCCCAAATTTGACTCTATCTAATGTGTCATCCCCGAAATTTTCTCCTCTCCGGGAATTCTTGGCAAAAGATTGGCTAATTTCAAGAAAAGAAAATGGGTTGACATTTTCAAAGACCGTCGTGATGAAGACATCAGATGGAGAGTTTCGTGGATGATTCATGCTAGGGTTCTGTACAAATGTGGAGATTTCAACTTCCTAATGATGTTGGGTTTATGGGGTGGAATAACGAGTGCTCCTTTGTTAGTGTCCCAATAGTATGGTTCTCGTCAGTTCATCCCATTCACTACCGGTGTTAGCTAGTCGAAGTTCAAGTTCCAGGGAAAGTTCAGGCAGAAGATACAGATAATTAGTGACTCATGGAACAATTGCTATTATATGAAGCTGGAGTTTGACAGTCACTGCATGTTTACCCCTGACTATGATGCTTGGAGGTACACGAGAATGAATGACAATGTCATACTACCAACACCCAGACATGCCAAGTCTTTAGAAGAACACTTGAAGGTGGTCCCTTCTGAAGCTGATATCTTAAGAGAAGAGTTAAGAAGAGCCAAGCTAGAGATAGAAGCCCTACAAGAACAGAACCAACATGATAAGTTTGAGTCATAGCTTGATGTTGAAAAGTTCAAATGAGAGACGGGTCGAGTAATGAAGCTGTACACTGACCTGAAGGAAAGTTGAAATGTATTCATAGAGAAATGTTGAAACCCGTTGTAATAAGAACCTTCTGGCATTCAATAAAGCTGTTTCTAAAAGTAGATGTTTTATGAGATCAATGATCCTTTGTTTGCATTAATGAATTTGCATTTTTCTTTGTTTGGCTTTTCTTTACATTTGTTTTATGTCATTGCATGCATTCATAACATAATCAGACACTAACTTAAACAAAAAACATGACATAAATGCCAAAATAGCCAAAACAACCCATAAGTACAGTACCCTTTCACAAACGAATACGATGGAAGATAGAGTTGCAGCTTTGGAGGTTAACCATAAGAGCACCCAAGATCGACTGGACAAGATAGAAACCGACCTGAAGGAGGAAATTGAGATAGCTCACAAGAAAACAGTAAGCTCGATCGCGGCCATGATGGGGGTTCAAAGACCCAGATGCAATAGAAGCTGGTGAAGAAACTAATGCACTGCCCCGGTTCCAAGGTGTAGCGATGTCTCTTTTTTCGCTAAAATAAAAACGTGGGAGTTTTCGAAAGGTGTTTGAAAGGTGTTTGTGATTTTTTTGATATAAAATATTTATTCCGTGGGTTTTTTTTTTAAAAAACCGCATTTTTAAAAAATGGAGTCGCCACCGGCCACTTAGGTAGGCCAGACACCATAAAACCATAGATTCAAAAAGATTGGGTTCGGGAGTCGGTTACGGATGGGGAAGGATTAGCACCCCCACACCGCCCAAAACTGGCACTTTAATAATTACCACTTTATTAATATTGGATTTTCCGGATTAGAGTGACGATTATTTTAAAATTTGGTCATAATTGCGAATATATTTTAAGGGTCCCGTTACCCGAGAATAAACGCCCAACCACTATCACTACGCTTGATACTGGCCCCGTTTACGCTCGGATAAAAGGACTCCGCATTAACAAGTTATATCTCGATATGCAATCTTAGTGGCAAAAAACGTAAAACATGGCAAAATATTTAAATATAATAAATATTGACATACCAGAATACTAATTTAACATAAATGATATTCTAGACTAAAACATGTATATATACATATTATTCTAAATAATAGATAAAAAACAACTATAATATGTCAAAATAACAAGGCAGGAATAAGTATATATAGACGAACAAATATTTCAAAAAGACATGCATACTGGTAATAAAACATATTTCAACATATACGGGTCCACATCTCGTACAAAAAGGGTAAATACACTAACATGTAACCCTAAAAAAAACAAGGAAACACACACATATAAAATACAAAATACGCCATGTACGAATCAACTAAAATATAACATGCTTAATATGAATAACCGGATAAAAATGCATGACCATTATAATCTTGATACACATATATGTAAACATAAAATACGAGTCATATAAGAGGGACATAAAACAAAATAAAATAATAGAATACATCAACATATACGATTATAATACGATCATTAGTATTTACAAAGAATACAGGACAGAAATGAAAGAAAAACAAAAGTCAGTGGCAGAAATTAAAGAGCAATAATATGTAATTTAGGGACGAAATTGCGAAAAAAAACAAAACCTAAAAGGACCATAATTGTAATTAGACCAAGGGGCAGACCCAAAGTGAAAAATTCAAAAACGCGGGATGGTTAAGGGCGTAATTTTACCATTCAGAAACTGATTCGGTGTAATTTAGGGACTAGATTGTAACCTTTTGAAAAATCAGGGGGACTGGAACTGTGATTATACCATGCGGCAAGACAAAAATGAAAATATTGAAAACGCGGTGGGATTAAGTGTGTAATTTACCCATTTAGCAAAATAATAATAACTATAAAAGCCCCCATTTAAGGCCGAAATCAAAATTTTGGCCATTTGTTTCATTTTCTGGTTTTTCATATAGCCTAGGTTCATCCTTTTCTCTCGTTTGTTCTTATAATACCCAGAATCCGGCGGCCGGCCGCCGCTAACCGGCACCGGCGAGCCTCCAAAATACACCAAAACAACCCCCTTTTCGTCCTCAATACGAATCCTAGGTTGGATTCAGAGGATATACCTCTATTCGTCCTAGATCTAGGAAATACGAACCACAAAAAATATTTTTTTTAGACCAAAACAAAACTACAAAAGGTCTTCTTCTCCCTTTAGTTCACCAGATCTGGCTTGTAGAAGCCGAAAGGCTTATCACTGAGGAAGGGAAGACCCACAAACAACACCGGTAAGACTACTTCTTTTTTTTGTTTCTGTTTTTTTTTGGTTCTATTTCGTATATGCATGTAAAGAAAACAAGTAAGAAAAAGAGACAAAAAATTTACCACTGGACTGTCTTTTGATTATCTTGGATGTTTACAACTTTCAGATTTTTTTTTGTATTACAAGATCTCCGTTCTCCTTTTTTACTACTCTCGTTTTTTTTTTCGCTCCCCATTACAAAAGCCCCGTTTCATATATATTATTGTCCATGTTTGTTGCAAGTTGCATCTTCTTTTTCAGATCTGAACTGACACTTTGCTTGTTGTCTTGGGCATATTCTGAACGCGGGGACTGAATATCGGCGCGGTGGCGGTGTGGACATTCTGCCAGCGGCCAGACGCGTTTTCGGCCGTTAGATCAGATCTGATCTAACGGTCGAGATGGCTTGAAGAACGATCGGCCAGGATGAAGCCTCGATTTGATGAGACGGCTTCAGATTTCGCTACGTGGAGCTCCGCAGTCGAGGAGTCAGAACGCGTGGATCTTACGCGCGCGTGGACCACACGCGCGCGTGGCACTCGAACGGTCCATACGTGTGGAACACGCGCCTTGCAGATATTTTTGACCTCCTGGTTGCATCGTGGCCGTTGGATCAGATCTTGATCCAACGGCCCACAGTTACCTGTACATTGTAATTAGATAATATTTAGATTTGGGCCAACCGGGCCTTGTAATTGAATTTGTAATTGGACTGTAAATTTATTTGGGTTTAATATATTTAATTCTTTTCATTTTGTCAGCCCAATAATAATAATAATATAATTATAACAGCAATACATATACATACGAAAATGTATACTTATATTATACAATCATTAATTAATATAATATTCTAGTATACGTACGTATAATCATACATATAATTAACATAACATCTATATATATATTAATCAAATACGCTCATAGTCTAGATACATACGCGACATACATACACCCCTAATACGTATACATAGCTTATACATGCACACACCACCTTATATTAGTAACATTCATATAATAAATATACATGCAATATTAATATATTTACAAGTGAAAATGAGTGATTACACAAGGAATGACTTTCATCCATCCTGTAATGCAGAAGGAAGTTGCTTCACCCAAAGTTAAGATATTGTCGCATTTTGCTAAATCATCTGCTGGAAATGAGTTGAAGGCCAACACTGAAATAGTTCACAACTACGAGGTGTCTGACCTTGATGAAATTGCTGATAAGGCCAAGGCCAAAAAAAGTGGGAAGATCGCTATGAGAAGTTGGAAGGGATGATCAAATCCTTCCAGGAAGGAAGCATCCATGGTGGAATGGATGCCAAGGACTTGAGTTTGGTGATAGATCTAGAGGTTCCCCCAAAATTTAAGATCCTAGACTTTGAGAAATACAATAGAACTACATGCCCTTCAGCACATCTGACTATGTACTGTAGGAAAATGTCAATGTACCTAGATAATGAGAAACTACTCATTCACTGCTTCTAGGACAGTTTAGTAAGGTCAGCACCCTCTGGTACACGTAGTTGAGCTGGGCCAACATCCGGTCATGGAAAGATTTATCTCGAGCTTTCAGCGAACAATATAAACATGTCACTAACATGATTCCTTACCGGTTGGTCCTGCAAGGGATGGAATAGAAACATCATGAGAGTTTCCGCCAGTACGCGCAAAGGTGGAGGGATATGGCTGCTCAGGTACAACCACCACTGTTGGAGAACGAGATCACCCAAATGTTCGTGGAGACCTTGAAAGGCTCTTTCTATGACCGCATGATAAATCATGCAACTAAGAGTTTTGCGGACATGTTGATGAATGGGGAACTAATCTTGGCAGCCATCAAGAGTGGGAAGCTAGATGGAGGATAAATGAATAAACCCGACAAGAAGAGGGAGAATGAAGTCAATGCAACCAATGTCTACAACCCTAACTATGCGAAAGGGGTAGTTTTGAACAAGCCCAGTGTCCCAACTATAGCATCGGCTGTGGAAAATTCCCCAAAGGAAGAACGAAGATACTAAGGGGCTCTAAACTATACTTCCCTCATAACCCAATGACATTTGCAGAATTGTTCGCTGAACTAGTCAAATCCCAAATGGTGCTACCATACTATGTTCCTCCTTTCTCACCTTCATACACCACATGGTATGATGAGAAGGCACAGTGAGAATACCATATAGGTATTAGCGGGTACACTATTGAAAACTGCATTGCATTTAAAAGAGTGGTAGATGACTTGAGAAAGTCAGGCATGTTATCTTTTGACACGTTTGAAGAAGAAAGGAACCCTCTGCTAAATCATCAGAAATCAAGAGTGAATGCAATCATTGAGGAAGAAGATGAGAGGGTTAGAGAAATTGTCACTGAAAATTAGGGCACCTATGAAGTGGGTGTGGGCCCAAATGGTTACAGCTGGGATATTGGAAGGGGAAACCCAGAAGATAAAGGTCGAAGAAGAATTATACTGTGAGTACCATAGAGCAGAAGGAAATGAGATTGAATGTTGTCTGGAATTTAAACAGTTGGTCCAACTTAAAATGGATGAAAAAGAACTTGTATTCTTTGAGAAAGGAAGTAAGGAGCACATGATGGATGTATGTGCATTAGAAGAGTCATCATATAGGAGAAATTACACAGGGATGAAGCCTTTGGTTATCAAGGCTAAAACAATAACTAGTGAATCTACAAGGGATGTGACCTTGCGATTAATAATCAAGGCACCGGCCCCATTCCCATACAAGGACAACAAGCAGGTCCCTTGGAACTACGCTTGCATGATAGCGGCCCGGGGAGAATCACCCATTGGAGAAAAGACAAAAGAAGAGCCAATTAACGAAGTAAAACACTTTACAAGGAGTGGAAGACTATATTCCCCACCGAAAGTAGGAGACAAATATGCGGCACAGAGAAAGGCTGCTGCTGAAGAGCCAAAGAAAGAAAATGAAAGAGAATTCTTTAAAGCGAAGTCACCAGTATACCATAAGCCCGTGAAAGAGTCAAAGGCTCAAGAATTTCTAAAGATACTCAAACATAACGAATATAGTGTGGTGGAGCCGCTCCATAAACTCCCAGCTCGAATTTCCATGTTGTCTCTATTGTTAAGTTCTAAGGGTCACCGTGATGCCTTGTTGAAGATTCTGAACCGAACGTTTGTATCAAAGGAACTCACTATCGGCAAGATGGACATGTTGGTCGGTAACATTGCTACAAAAAACTTTATTTCTTTTAATTATGAGGAAATACCAGAAGGAGGGAGGGGAACATGCAAAGCTCTGCACATCTCCACAAGATGCAAAAGATATATGCTATCGGGTGTCCTTATTGATAATGGGTCAGCCTTAAATGTTCTCCCGTTAGCAACGTTAAAGAAGTTATCACTAGATAGCTCGCATATGAGAGCTTATCAGAATATCGTGAGAGCATCCAGGGGATGTGGAGAGATGTATTGGGAAAGATCGAAGCACCTTTGCAGACCGGACCATTAACTTTTGACGTAGAGTTTATGGTCATGGATATAGAGCCCAGTTACAGCTGCTAGCTTGGGCGTCCATGGATCCGTACAGCAGGAGCGGTCTTTTCTACTTTACACCAGAAGCTGAAATTTGTGATTGATGGACAGCTAGTAACAATCGGTGTGGAGGAGGAAATCATTGCATCAGTAGCTACTAATGCACCCTACATCGAGGTAGATGAGGGTGCGCTCGAGCGTTGCTTCAGGTCAATAGAGCTAGTCAATGCGACCTTTGTTACCGAGGGAAGTAAAGTACCAGAGCCAGAACTATCCAATTACGCAAAAATGCAAATGAAGCAAACACTCAAAAAAGGAGCTGAAGTTGGAAAAGGATTTGGAAAGAGACACCAAGGGAGGCTATATCATGTGGTTATTTCGACAAAGAAAGATCGGTTCAGGTTGGGTTTTAAACCCAACAATTGGCAAAGGAAGGCAAAAATCAGGAAGCACCAAGAAAGAAGAAGAGCAAGATTGAAATGAGAGGAAATTGAGTGAGAGCCTGTGACATTTTCACCCCTAAGCCATAATTTCAGATCCAGAGACTTTCTAGACCCGAATTCCCAAATTAGTAAAGAGAAGAAAAGAAAGAATGACCTGTGTGAAGCATTTGAGAAGTTGAGCATTAATGATATAACGGACGAGGAGAGAGAAAATAAGTATCTGTTCATGATTCGCCCCTGCTTTGAACTTGACAACTGGACTGCTGATGAAATTCCCGTAATCTTTGAGCCAGTTTCAAAGCAATTCTCAAAACCAACCCTTTTGCCTTAGGCCCGAAGGTAATTAGGGATCAAAGATCGGTTCGGGTTGGGTTTTAAACCCAACAATTGGAAAAGGAAGGCGAAAATCAGGAAGCACCAAGAAAGAAGAAGGGCAAGATTGAAATGAGAGGAAATTGAGTAAGAGCCTGTGACATTTTCACCCCTAAGCCATAATTTCAGATCCAGAGGCTTTCTGGACCCGAATTCCCAAATTAATAAAGAGAAGAAAAGAAAGAATGACCTGTGTGAAGCATTTGAGAAGCTGAGCATCAATGATATAACGGACGAGGAGAGAGAAAATAAGTATTTGTTCATGATTCGCCCCTGCTTTGAACTTGACAACTGGACTGCTAATGAAATTCCCATTATCTTTGAGTCAGTTTCAAAGTAATTCTCAAAACCAACCCTTTTGCCTTAGGCCCGAAGGCAATTAGGGATCTTATGTAAATGCCTATGTCAAACTCTTAATTTGAAATTCAATAAAGATACATTTTCCTTTCAATAAACTTTGTGTGGCAAACTCTTTCATAAAAAACCCCAAAATAAAAACTAAAATAATTTATTCCATTCATTTGTTCATCTCTTCTTTGTATATATTCCTTGCCCTTTTCTTTGCAAGTCTTAAGATATCAATGACTTAAATGATTCCAAGTCTGGCCCTGAGGTTGATTTTGAACTACCTTTATGCTTAGATGAAGCCAAAAATGTTGATGACGAAGAAGAATATGACTTACCCAATGATCTGCTCAGAATGGTAGAAGGAGAAGAGAAACAGATTCTACCCCATACGGAAGAGTTGGAAATTCTGAACCTTGGCACAAAAGAGGAAATGCGCAAAGTGAAGATTGGCACCACCATTACATCTAATACTCGACAAAGCCTGATTGAGCTCTTAAAAGAATTCAAAGATATTTTTGCCTGGTCATATCAAGATATGCCCGGTCTCGACATTGATATTGTTGTATATCGGCTTTCTATAAGGGTGGGATGCGAGCCTGTGAAGTAGAAGCTCAGAAGAATGAAAGCCGAGATGCTCTTAAAAATTAGAGATGAAGTGAAGAAACAATTTGATGCAAGATTTCTCGAAGTAGCAAAATATCCATAATGGGTGGCCAACATTGTTCTAGTTCCTAAAAAAGATGGAAAAGTACGCATGTGCGTTGATTATAGGAAGCCCCAAAGACAATTTACCGTTGTCGCATATCGACACATTAGTGGATAACACAGCTGGACACTCTCTTTTCTCTTTCATGGATGGGTTTTTTGGGTATAACCAGATTAAAATATGTCTAGAAGATATGAAAAAGACCACCTTTATAACATTTTGGGGAACCTTTTGCTATAAGGTAGCCCTTTGGTCTAAAGAATGCAGGGGCAACCTACTAAAGATCCATGGTTACTCTTTTTCACGATATGATGCATCGGGAGATAGAAGTATACATGAACGATATGATCGCCAAATCTCGATCTAAAGATGAGCATCTAGTAAACTTAGAGAAACTATTTCAAAGGTTGAGGAAATTCCACCTAAAGCTTAACCTAAACAAGTGTACATTTGGGGTTACATCAGGAAAATTATTAGGCTTTGTGGTGAGCAAGAGAGGAATTAAGATCGATCCTAACAAGATAAAGGCCATACAAGAGCTTCTACCACCTCGCACACAGAAGAAGGTTCGGGGTTTCCTAGGGAGGTTAAACTACATCGCCCGTTTCATCTCTCAGTTAACTAATAAATGCGATCCAATGTTCAGGCTACTCAGGAAGAATAACCCAAGCACATGGAATGAAGAATGGCAGGCAGTCTTAGAAAAGATTAAAGAACAGTTAACTAATCCTCTTGTGCTAGTACCACCAGTTTCTGGGAAACCATTGATTCTATACCTGACGGTGTATGAAAACTCTATGGGTTGTGTGTTGGGGCAACATGATGAAATTGGAAAGAAAGAAAAGGCAATATTTTACCTGAGCAAGAAGTTCACCGACTGCGAGGCCAAATACTTCTCAATAGAAAAGCTATGTTGTGCTTTAGTATGGGCAGCTAAAAGGCTAAGGCAATATATGTTATATCACACTACATGGCTAATTTCGAAATTAGATCCATTAAAGTTCATGATGGAAGCTCCAGGCCTGTTAGGAAGGCTATCACGTTGGCAAATGCTACTGTCAGAATTTGACATCCAATATGTAAGCCAAAAAGTACTAAAAGGGAGTGCCATAGCTGACTTTTTGGTAAGTCGTGCCTGTGATGACTATGAGGCATTAAATTTTAATTTCCCTGATGAAGAGTTGATGTGTATTTCGGAAGATGTTGAGGTTCCAACAGAATCATGGATCTTAAACTTTGATGGTGTTGCAAATGCTTTAGGACGTGGAATTGGGCCAGTTTTGGTTTCACCAGAAGGAGATTATTCCCCCTTCACTAGCCGTTTAAAGTTCTTCTGCACCAATAATATGGTAGAATATGAGACTTGCATACTGGGGCTAAGTGAGGCCATTGAAAGGAAAATATGTAATCTGAAAGTTTTTGGAGATTCATCGCTGGTTATATCAGATACAAGGCGAATGGGAGACAAAACATGCAAAGCTGATAGAATATCATAAGTTGGTCCTTGAATTAACCAAAAATTTCGATAAGATCACCTTTAAGTATCTCCCCAGAAAAGACAACCAGATGGCTAATCCCTTAGCCACTTTAGCCGCCATGTTTAAAGCAAGTGAAGGCTTTAGGATGATGCCTATCAAATTGCAAATGTTAGATTCCCCAACTCATTTCTATAATGTGGAAGAAGAAGTAGATGGCACTACGACATTCTGCAGTATACAAAGTCTCAACAATACCCGCCCCAAGCAATTGAAAATGAGAAGAAAATGATCAAGAAATTGGCATCGGGGTATGTTCTTGATGGAGAAATTTTGTACAAGAGAAGTTGAGATCAGTTCTTTTTGAGAAGTGTGGATGCAAAAGAAGATCAGTTGATTTTAGAAGTTCATGAGGGAGTTTGTGGAACTCACCCCAGTTGCTTCACCATGGCTAGAAGAATCATGCACTTCGAATATTGTTGGTCAACTATGGAAGGGGATTACATCAATTATTCTCGCAAATGCCACAAATGCCAGATTTATGCTGATAAGGTTTATACCCCTCCTCAGTCACTCCATATCATGTTAGCTCCTTGGCCATTTTCCATGTGGGGCATAGATGTCATCGGTTAGATTCATCCAAATGCGTCAAATGGACATCAATTTATTCTGGTAGCCATCGACTATTTCACGAAGTGGGTTGAAGCAGCTTCATACACAAATGTCAACAGGTCTACGGTTTGCAAATTCTTGAAAAAGGAAATCATTTGTCGGTATGGCATACCTGAAAATATCATCATCGATAATACCTCAAATTTGAATAACAAGATGATAGCTGGAGTCTATGAGCAGTTCAATGTCAAACATCATAATTCGGTGGTATATCACCCAAAGATAAATGGGGCAGTGGAAGCTGCAAATAAGAATATCAAGAAGATAGTCGCAAAAATGGTTGACACGTATAAGGATTGGCATGAGAAGTTACCATTTGCCTTATATGCATACCGAACTGCAGTACGAACGTCAACTAGAGCAACACCATTTTCGTTGGTGTACGGAGAAAAAACACTATTGTCAATTGAGGTAGAGATACCATCTCTCCGTACCTTAATGGAGGCAAAATTAGAAGAGGTAGAATGGATCCAAGTGAGATATGACCAGTAGAATTTAATTAATGAAAAGAGATTGAAGGCATTATGTCATGGCCAGATATACCAAAGAAGGATGATAAGGGCTCATGAGAAGAAAGTTCACCCGAGAGAATTCCAAGAAGGTGATTTGGTGCTAAAGAAGAAGTTAACAATCCAAAGCGATTCCCAAGGAAAATGGGCACCAAATTGGGAGGGACCTTGCATTATAACAAAGGTTTTCTTAGGTGGGGCATTAATTTTGGCTGAAATGGATGGAGATAAACTTTAGAGCCCGATAAACTCGGATTCAGTTAAAAAATATTATGTTTGAAGAAGAAAAGGAAGAAAAAAAAGAAAAAAAAAGAAAAAAGAAAGAAAAGAAAAAGAAGGAAAAATGAAAAAAAATAAGAAATGAAAATGGGGGTTCAAAATAAAAACCCGTAAAGGGCATTTTGAAACCGAATGAAGACTTGAGTTGAAAACCCACAAATGGCAGCTCCGGTATGGCGGGAAATTCTCTCGGGGATATGACATAGATGAATTATATATCTTCTCGCATTGTCACCATTTTCGAAGTCTGCTTGGCATGGGTAGCATTCAGGACATCTCACGGCGTTTTGACAAGATGAGTTTTGGTCATTGATATCTAAATATTTGTAATTTCTTTTCTGTTTGCCACAATATTGATAAAATTTTGTTTCTTAAGCTTCTCTTTCTTTGCTTAAACCCTTTCCCCTTTTCATATAAGCATCTTTCATTGAAATAAGAATTAATAAGTTTGGCATCACTTAAAACATGTAAAAGATTTTTTAGTATTAGCTTGAAAATTTTGAAGAAGGTACTGGAACTATGAGGCGTTCCGTGGTTAAGTTTTGAATTTGGGGCATGAAAAGCAAAAAGTATATGAAGACGTTCAAAGTGGAAATAAGTCTCATTTCAGAGATTTCTATGCAAGCAATTCAAAGTGTCAAGAATTAGAGAGCTCTAAAAAAGCACAGAGATGCTGACACAAGATAGTCATTATTCCACAAATGACTAAAACAATTTTACAGACTTTGGAGGAGATATCGAAAGAAGTAAGGGTTTTTATTCGAGTTTTAGAGCCACTCAAGAAGGCTTGTCACTGAATATTGACGAAAGCATAGTCAAGTCAACTTTTCTTCCACACTAATAAGAACAATTTTACAGACATTGAAGGAGATATCCAAAGAAATAAGGGTTTTCATTCAAGTTTTAGAACCACTCAAGGAGGTTTGTCACTGAATATTGATGATAGCATGATCTGGTTAGAAAGTCAAGTCAACTTTTCTTCAACGACAATGAGAACAATTTTATAGACATTGGAAGAGATATCCCAAGGATATAGGGCTTTCTATTCAAGTTTCAGAGCCACTCAATAAGGCTTGTCTCTGAACAGTGATGTATCAACTACAATGATAAGTTGATGTATTTCTTGCTAGTCAGAAAGCTAGAAACCCTTGTTCCCTCGATGGGCAAAGGTTAAGAGAGTGTTGAAGAATTTGAGGATAAAGTCAGTCCTTCCAACGAGGAGTACAAGATAACTGGATTGAGTGAACAAATATGCAAGGATCAAAAACCAAAAGGAAATGAACATTAAAAGGCAAAAGAAAATGCATACATTTGATAGGCATCCCTAGGGGCATGCGCATCACAAACATAGCATCCATTCTTTTTTTGACATGTTTATAGCATCGCTTATCTATCCGAGCATGAGGAGGATAGAACTTGCTTATCTATTTGAGCGTGAGGAGAATAGAACCCGCTTATCCATCTGAGCATAAAGAGGATAGAACCTTTTCAACTTGCCTAACTATTTAGGCTTGAGGTGAGTAGAACTTGCTTATCCATCCGAGCATAAGGAGGATGGAACCTTCTTCAGAACCCGCTTATCCAATCGAGCATGAGGAGGATGGAACCTTTTTTAGTCTGCTTAACTGTCCGAGCATGAGGAGGATAGAACCCGCCTATCTATTCGGGCTTAAAGAGAATAGAATCCGCTTATCCATCCGAGCATAAGGAGGATAAAACCTTTTTCAGAACTTGCTTATCCGTTCGAGCATGAGAAGAGCGGAACCCGCCAGTATGTTCAGGCATTGAGTTTTGATAGGTTTGGTAGTTGGTGAAAATCAGTGTCCTTTGTTCTTTACTCTATTCTTGTTTCACCAGAATGACCAAAAAGGGGCAGCTGTTGTCAATGAATTTTCACTTAAGCTTTTATATTGTTTTGTACCAGCTAGTGTTGTTCTTTTATTTTCATGTACACTTGTGTTATTGTTAGTATTGTATAACTTTATTAATAGCTAGTGTAGAATCTAAGAATATAAAAAACACAGCCCATTTGTATTAAAATTTAAAAGGTCCATTACAAAAAAATAAACAAATAGTCCATTAAAATAAATTTCAAGTCCATTAAAATGCATGTTTACATACAATAAGGGATTGTTCGGCCCATTTTCAACCCAAAACCAGAACCTTAACTATCTTTGTATTTTTGTGTAGCCAAAGGAAGACTGTTGGATCAGGGGATTGATCACGCCAGCTAGAGAAAACATACTCACAAAAATTGTATTCATAATCGAGAGAAGAAAGCATTTGTATTCAAAGCTTTCAAAGGAATAAAGCAAGCTGATTCTAGTAATTTTTTAGTTTATATTCGAAGCTTTCAAAGGTCGTGGCTCCGATGATGAATATATGATTCGGGGCTCGCCGGATTCTAGAAAATCAATAAAGGATGGAGGTTTTGTTTATGGAAATTGTTTTTAAAAGGGAAATAGAAGTTTAACAGTATTTTGGGGTTGGGAGTTTAAAAGAGGGATTGAAAGCACATTTTTTTGGTTTTATCCGTCCTTGAAAAACAGCGGCCGATTCTGGTGGAAGGCGGCCGACACGGATTCATGCTATGTTCTTCAACCCATGAAGAACACGGGGGAGACATTTTAGAGGATTTTTGGGAGCCGAATTAGATCTGTTTTGAGAATGAATGGGGAAATGTTTTTTGTTTCTGTTATGTGACTTATATATCAACCCGATGACTCGAACCGTACCCGAATTAAAACCGCACCCTTCTTTGCTGGATCTCTTACCGCGGTTCTTCAGTTTTCAATCTTTTCAATTTCGTCCCTTTATTTGTAAATTGACCATCACATTTCATTTTCCTTTCAATTTGGTCACCAGTTTTCTTAAAAGGAAAATAAAAAGGTTTTATTTATCCCTTTTCTTTATTTAAAATTCCATATTTATTTAATTATTAGACCAAAGTAATTTAATTTTATTGTCTTTTCCCTTTAATTTCATTTGCTTATTTTGAGTTGTGTTTAGTTTAGTTTTTGATCCTTAGGAATAGGTTCTCAAAACTTAGTTAGAGCCCTTGTGTGATGAAAAATTCTCTTGTACATTTGAATAAAATACACTTAATTCTACTTTAACTTTAATAGATAAAGAAAATGTAAACATCTTTAGGATTATGAATCACTAATTAGGTTTTAATTTAAAAACTTTAAAACATTTAATTGTTTCCGTGGGATTGTTTAAAAAGTGAAAACTAACTAATGCGGTATCTTACGAAACAAAAATGACGGGTTAGTGCCAAGAGTGTTGGCGGTGATTGGAGTTTATTTTTCGGATGGTAAGGCCGTTAAAAATAAACTTATATTCTTAAAACGAACGAATAAATCGAAATCTTGTGAACTTGCAAATTGCAAATTTGAAAACTTTCTTTTGAAATCAATAAGGTACCAATTTTTTGGCGTTGTGGGGTGCTAACCCTTCCCCACACGTAACCGACCCCCGAACCTATTTTCTGGTTTTCACAGACCAAAAATGTTGTTTTAATAAAAAAAACATTTTATTAAAATAACCTCGTTTTAGAAGTGATCCAATAACATTTTTTTCTAAAAAAGATTGGTGGCGACTCCGTGTATTTTAGTTTTCAAAATGTCGAGCCTCCTAAAAAGGGTTGCGACAAACTCCTAGTAAGGTGGCATATGGCTCAAACATGTCATGTTTGCATATTTTGATATGTTTGTAATAACCTAATAGTACCTAGGCGTTGAATGTGAAAGTTGGTATGTTTGTAAAATGGAAAGCTAGTTAAAATTGGCTTTAAGGTACTAAAAGGTGAAAGTGGGGTAAACGAATTTGAATCACCCTAAAATTTTGTATGCTATTAGAATTATGGATTAATAACTTGCTGGTAAAATTTCCTGGCATTTGGACATCATTCAATAGGTTAATGAGAATAAAAACTAGATAAAATCTGTCATTATAGGACATGTGTATTGATACGGGTCAAGCTGTATCGATACGGCCTTGCATAATTGGACCTAGGAAAATAGAGCGTACCGATATGGGTCAATTTGTATCAATAAAGATCTTGTCAATGAGGTATGGGAAATTAATTGCATCAGTACGGCCTTGAGGTGCACCGAAACGGGTCAACCTTGGCCAACGTGTATCGATAAAGTTTTGAATGTATCGATCCAGGCTTATCATTCCTAGTTCTAGAATTTGAGAAATTTGTCTTAGCATACTGATACGGTCCTAAGTGTATCAGTAAGATGTTAGATAATTCTGTTAAAAGACATAGAATCCAGTTTTAAGAAATTTATAAAATGGTCAATAAATTTGAATGGTGTAATTGGACAGGTAAACGACCTCCGTTAATAACGAAATTACACAGGTTAATAATTGGTAAGTTTAATTGAAGGTTTGTATGAAGAAATTTTGATAAAGTCTCATAATTTGAAAATTTTGTAATTTAGTCCCTTAGTTTGAAAAAGGTTAAAATTGACTCTAAATTGAGTAAGCTATTAGTACATTAGTTTGGGAAGTTGTAAAAGAGAATAATAAGACATTCCGAACAAGATTCTAAACTCCTACTAAGCTTTCGATCTTTTAATCTATTTCTGATAATGCTTTTCGACCCGGTTCTCTACCAGGCCGGGAATAGGGTGTTACAAGATTACTTGCGGCACTGTTCCGAAGGATGCCTTCTTTCACCAAAGTTGCAAATCAGGTACTGTGAATCCCGTCCAAATCCTCTAATACTCTCAACGGAGTTAGTTCTTGTAGCGGACTATGCCATAACTTGTGGTTTCGAGAAATCACCTGATCGGAAGGATTGTTGATGGTACGATTGCTTATACCCTTGCTGCTGCTTGCCTTTCTTATATGGTAGATGGGGTCGAGAATCATCTCATGGCCTCTTCTCAAATCGGTTAAACCTATTAACTGATGCGACCTCTGAGCAGCATCAGTGGAGATCGCTCGATTCACAAGCTCTTGGAAATCCTTGATCCTTAGAGCAGTAAACAAAGGTCGTAGTTCATCACTCAAACCTGCAATGAACTTTCTGCACTTCTCTTCTTCTTTTTTAATGTATTCTGCCCCATATCTGCAATGTTCATAGACGTCGTGTATATACTGCTCCACTGGTCTCCCACCTTGTTTCAGGTGCAAGAAGATATCTCGCCTTTTGGCTAAGTAATACTCATTGATGTACTTCTTATTGAACTCTCGAGAAAAGAACTCCCAGGTTATAGCTTCCTCGAGAGCGGTAAAAGTCATGGTCTCCCACCAACTTAGGGTTTCATTGGTTAACAAAGCTAACGAACACTCGAGCCTATACTCATCCAAGCACTGTAATTGCTTGGTCGAGATTCTTATCGTGCTATCCAGCCAGTGCTCCGCTACTTTAGGGTCTTGGTCGGCCTTACCCGAGAAGGTAGTAGCTTGATGTTGAGCTAACTTGTCGATAGGGGCTCGGTTCATGAAAGTGGCAGCTGCGGAGGATTGTGCAGACTATTCGGATTTGAGGGTAGCCATGAACTGTTTGAACATCCTAGTCATGTTCTTATAGCACTCGAATTGAGCGGCATGTAACACAGGCTTAGTGTTCACTGGTTCTTGCGGGGGTGCTTATTGATTAGGAGAAGTCTCCCCCTTTTCTCCTTGCCATTGGTCAATGAGCCAACCATGTGCTCAACTTCTTCGTGAGCCTTATCGAAGTTAGACATCTTTACACTATAAAAGGAAGAGGGATCGGATTAGTTGCAAGTCACAATATAGAAAATTAAACTCCTAGGTGGTGTTTGCAATGTAATAACTATGCAACAGACTTCAGTTTAGTCAGAGAATCGACTAAACTCTATCTCTAATACCATAATTGTAACATCCTCCACCCAATCTGGTAGAAAACTGGGTCGGAGAACGTTATTGATGAACAATACGGTGATTGATGTAATAAAATTTAATCATAATTTGATAAACAATCAATACATGCTTGACCAATCATGAAAAGTCAGTACATGAGGTTTACCAATTCAATACAATGCTTGGATTTATAATTTAGGGACTAATTTTTGAATTTTACAAGTTTTAGGGACTAAACTATAATTTCTATAATTCAAGGGTACTTTCTTGAAATTAACTACACCACAATGCAATTCACCTCATAACTAGGGTTTATACAAATTTTCATAACATATGGGATTTATTAACCAGTTCAATTAAGACATGCCATTTTTAGGGATCAATCTGTAAACTATTCAAACTATGTTCTTAACCCTTTTAACGAAAATAACTGACTCCGTACAGAAAAGCCCAAGGACTGTATCGATATGGACTTGCACGGTTTAACAAACAACTTGAGACTGTCAAATCTTGTTTCGATACAGGTTGATCCGCATCGATACAGATTGACCAACTTTGACTTGTTCCCTGACTACTGTTTCGATATTCCTAGGGTTGTATCAATACCGATTTGCACAGTTTCAAAACTACAATTGCCAAGACCTTACCTGTTTCGGTACAGCTGGGGCTGTATCGATACAAATTGACCATGGTTGGCCTGTTTCTATACGCCCAAAGGCTGTACCGATGCAATTAAATTCCCCAAACCTTACTGCCAATTTTCGTACTGTACCTTGGGCTAAATAAATTGAAAAGAATCAAAAATGAAAAGAAACAGAAAGATAAGCTTGCAGATAGAAATGGAAAAAGGTATTGGTAAGCATTAAAAGTTTACGGGTGGAAATGGCAACGGTATTGGTAAGATCTAATCTTATCACATTGATATTCATATATGTTGTTACATATCCATTTATGTTAATGAATATGAAATGGTAAGGTGATCATATGCATTGTTATTTATGTATACTGATATTATGTTAATTGCACTTGATTAAAGATTATTGCCTCACTAAGTATATACTTAGCGTGTGATGATGTTCACGCGTAGGTTTTAAAGGAGTACCAAGGAGAGAGTAGCTGAGCATCATATGATAAATTTGAAGGTATATCACTCTAATCACAGTTATGACATCTATCATTTTTAATTGGATATACTAGATGGCATGTATAAATTAATTATGGCTTGTAATAATTTGTGACTAAAGAATGATTGGCTTAATAAATCATATGTTGTGGATAATGATCATGGTGAGCCTTGATACAGTTCTAATAGTAAGGAGGACTAAGTCATTAGTGAATAATATGCTTATGGTGGAGAAAGACACAATTCTGTTCAGGAATCATACAAATGAAGTGGGTTTGAAAAATCAGCATAAGTTCCATAAGTTGAATTTGAGAGTGAATCTTATATGTGTAAATTGGAAATTGAGTCTAGTTTCTTTTAAGACAAACGGTGACTGATTCCAATTTGTATATTAAAAGTTATGAATTTTTAATCGAGGAATGATCAGAAAAATAGGGCAGCAGAATTCTAGAAAAATTTCACTGTGACGTGAATCTAGGAATTTCTTTGAATTTTTGTATAATGAATTTGAGTCATTAATTTATTTGATTAAAAAGCTAAATGAATCTAGTTCAATTGGAAATTTAAGGAACGAAATTTCAATGTTTATAAAATTTTATATGAATTTTGAGTAAGGACAACGCAGACAACCGATTTAACTTGGTTAGAAAAAAAATTGTTTTAAATTTTTTTAGTAACATCTCTAACTCGTATTTGGTAACAAATATGGGAAAAGAGGTGTTACACTACGCCACCATTCTAGGAGTTCAAGGAGTAGGTTAACAATACATAGAGGATTGTGACTTGCTTCAAAACGTTCATTGTTCTGATCCTCGATCCAGCTATGCTTTAACCTGAAAATGCATGGAATGAGATGCATTAGGCTTACTTAGCCTAGTGAGGTAGTCAAAGGCAATCGTATGAGCATCAATGAAGATCATGACATGTATAACAAATGAAAGTGCATCTCAATTCATAATTTAACAATGCTTGCAACACTTATTCACATATTTTCCTTGGATCGACATGTATTGTGGATACGCGAATTCCTAACCAACATCTCCAACAATGAATGGTCAATATCCGCTAACATCACCGATAAGACCAACACCACTGCATCCCTCCAACATCACCAATAAAATCCTTAGCTCAAGGACCGTAGTCCACTCTTTACCAATGAGCTCATGAATTTTATGGCATGTCAATTGTATCCTATGTCTATTCGTATCCAAGGATTCAATACTTGTCAATAACAACATCAATAACAATAACCAATACAGTAACAATAGCGATACAATGCCAATGCCAATGACTCATAACATGTTCAAATAGTTCTTTTGATACTTTCATGCTATCAATGATCATGTAGGGATTCAATAGTCGACTTAGCTATATAAAATAAGCTTACCAAAGCCTTCCGATGATGCCTCCAATGAGGTCTTAATACAAACCTACCTTGGCCAATCATGATAATACAATAAGTTGACATTAATGAATTTGGGAAGGCACTTAGCCAATCCCTTAACTCCGACTACACTCACTGATGATTCCGAGGCTTTCAAGGCTCTCGGATGACAATCCCTTTGTTCTTGGATTTGGTGGAATTAGGAGGATTTGATGATTTTCCACCTTGAACCTCTTGAGCTACAAGGAATAGGAATTACAAGGACTCGATATCAATAACAAATTCATAGCAACTCTATAGCTAGGAAAACAATAATGAATAAGCCATAATATCCCTAGAGAATTTCTAGGGTTCCTAAATTCTTGGACTTGAACTAAACATAGTTTAACCATGGAGTCAATAAACTAATTGAAGGGGACTTCTTACCCAATCGATAGCTATAATCTATGATCAAGAAAATTGAGAAATTCAAAGCGTGGTTCACTCTCCAATGGAGGTGTGTGCTTAGAAGAAGATGATGATGAAGAGGTGAGGTGCTTGCTTGAGTTAACCAAGTAAGCTTCTTTCTTTTCTTTTTACTATTGTTTTCAATTGGGCTTTCCTTCATTTGAAAGAACTCAATATCCTAATCTCACGTATGTGGTGATTAGGCTTGAGGAGGTGCTATCGCAAGATTGGTCCCTCAACTTCCCTTTCTTTAGACTTTTGTCCCCCTAAACTCCCCATTTTCACAATTAAATCACCTAAACAGGTTTAAAACTTACAATAGGGTTCATAGATGGCATCAATACTTAATTAGGACTCAATAATTTAATAATTGATCATTCGGTCAATAGTCGACTCTATAATTTGACTTCCCGATGTGAAATTTTGGGTCACCGGAATCAAATTTTGACTAAGCCCAGTTTTGGGATGTTACAGAATCAATAGAGGATGTGTTTCATAAAGGAAAATTGAAATCAACATCTAAAAATTAGATTGCTCAAGAAACAACAGATGACCAAACTGTGAACAAGTGCGATTTCTAAAGTCCTCATAATCGTAAGAGGAAAGTGTTAACTTTGAATTTTCATTCCCCACGAGAAATTCCTCAGATAAGCAAGCCTCTTGAGATCCTCCAAATACTTATCTCAAATCTATTTGCTCATTTGATCAAAGGCCAATACCTCGTTCCTAGGACAATGAAGGTGATACCAAACCCTTCTGCCCATAGTTTCGATCCGAACAATATCTGCTACTTGCATATGAGGGCATATAGGTATTCTGCCAGGAATTGTAGACTGCTATTGGAAGAGATAAAGAAGCTCGCGGATAATGGAATATTGACTCGAGAGCTTATTGAGAAGTGGAAAACAAACTCAGAATAGAGTATGTCATCCGGAAGGTAAGTAGAGGCATTTGAAACTGCCTTTCATCATCATGTTTGAGTTTTTGTGGTGGTTTTTGTTGTTGTTAGATCATCTTCAAGGTAATGTCCAGAACCAACCATTTACTTCTGCCCAAAAGTAATAGGGATCCTTCTGTAAGGGCTCAAGTTTATTGTTTATCATTTTAATTAATGGAAATATGATGCATTTTTCATATAATCATTTCATGGATTTGATTCATGTTCTTCCTCTTTAAGTATCTATATATGTTATCCCCATTTTGTTCCTTCACCTATGGGTGACTCGATATTATTTATGTGAACACTTCTATTATTGGCCCAGAGATCAATTTTAGATGCTATGTTGATTATCTACTAAAGATGGCAAAACAAGTGTAGAAGACAACTCGAATAATTTTTGTTAGGGAAAAAAACAAAAGAGAAATAATATCATGCATTAACGATCTTCGAGTTATTTCATGAACAAAGAGGTTATTATTTCCTTCTGAGGATAAACTCTTTTATGAAGATGTTTATATATGAAATGATCAATGGCATTCCTTCATTTCCACCCACAAAAAGAAAATTATCCATTGTTGTCCTTGTTGAGCCTTCTAATTTTCTTTGAAACAAACCCTCACCAAGGATCACCCTCCACACTGAGGGGCAAATGAAAAATCTGCTCACACAAGTTGACTTTAATCATATTACGAGGATGAAGCCTTATGAACTAGGGGCTAAGAACAAAATGACGCATTTCAGCCACAAGAGGTGACTTGTGCTCAAATCAAAATAAAGTTCTGAATTCATGAAAAAGAAAAGAAAAAAAGAAAAGAAAGAAATAAAAATAAGAGAAAATAAAGAAAGAAAGAAAAATATGAAATGAACAGAACAAAAAGCACACATGTGAAGTCCCTTATCAAAGATGACTCATTTGAGACCAATCATCTTTAAGCTGAAGCACACGACACAATATTGTTCAAAGGTTTGGTTCCAACTTTCATGAAAATATCACGAATCCTCAAAAATGAAAGAAAAGAAAAATGAGATGAACTCTAGGGGTGAAAACCCAGAAATTGGTAGTCTAGAGTGGTCCAAAAAAATAAAAACATGTGGAAGCAGATTCGAATCGAGCAACGTGGGAATGAAGATCCCATAGAGAAAAATGATCATTGGTTCAAACACATTAAACACTAATTTGAGCTTATATATCTTTTCACTCGTAAACCCAGACCATTACTTACATTACGTGTCCGTAAAGACCATTATGATCATATGTAGATATCTGAGTTGGAGAGTTCATTCTTAGACTTCATCTCACTAATGTAACTCGTTGTTCATGGAAGATATTTAATTTTGTTAACGCATGATATAAAAAAGAGAGAAAAAAAGAAGAATAAGAAAAATGTGAGTTCAAGGTAAAAACTTGTAATGGGCTTCTTGAACCAAAGGTAGATTTGAGTTGAAAACCTGAAAGGCGGCTCGAATAGGAATAGAATTGCAGAAGTAATGAGGAAGAAGTGATCCTCTCATAAATGTGTCAATTTGAAAGAGTTGTCACAAGTTAGGAGCAGTCATTGAGGCTCACAATTTGTCAAGCAAGAGAATTCTTTTTGTAGAAATGTTCACATATATAATAATTGGGGCACCTAATTTTGTTGAACTCGTTTTTCTATTTAGTTTCTCTTGATAGAAATATCCATTTATTGAACCCTTTTTCCTTGTCTCTTCTTGTTTAGAAAATAAATGTGTATTCATTTTACTTTTCTCCGTGTTTATGCATCATTGTTGCCATTTGTTTTAATGATAACAATAAACGATATTCCAAAAAATGAAGGTTCTCTGTAAATTACCTTGGAAATAATCTGGCAGTTTTGAAATCTAGAACATGTGCTCAAACCATGACGAATATCTCAAGCGGAAGCAAGAAGTACCCACAAAAGATTTTTCTAAACAGAAGTTTAAGACTAATGCAACAAGTGGTAGGCTGAACATACCACCATCTTAGGAAACATGAAAGATTGAGGAGACTACAAGATCTCGGGAAAAGAACACAATGACTTGTTCAACTATGACAGAAAGTGGCTGAGATAAATTACATTGCATAATCATGTAGGCATTGATGCATTTTGAGCATGCATATATCGATGCATTCAAACTATAACGTTTTGATAAGACATGCATATTCATTATTTGAAAAGAATAGGTTATCAAGAATACATCAAAAATTCCAAGAAATGGTCATTGTACGTTCTTAAGCATGACATGAATAAAATGATAAATGCATTTTTGGGAAAATAGAGGAAATTCCAGACAAGTTGTGTCAAACTCGTCCAAATCTCAAGTATGATTTTAAGTCATTCCGGCCATTTGTGAGTTTCTTGAGCATGGTGTTTAAGATGATAATGAATATAAGTCCCTCGGGTCATCAGTAAGTCTTTCGAGCATGATGTTAAGATGAGAATAAATATAAATCCTTCGGGCCATTAGTAAGTCTTTCGAGCATGATGTTACGATAAGTCATTTGGGCCATCAATAAGTCTTTCGAGCACGATGTTAAGATGAGAATGAATATAAATCCTTCGAGCCATCAATAAGTCTTTCGAGCATGATGTTAAAATGAGAATGAATATAAGTCCTTCTGGCCATCAATAAGTCTTTCGAGCATGATATTAAAATGAGAATGAATATAAGTCTTTTGGGCCATCTGTAAGACCTTCGAGCAAGATACTAAGACCTTCAGGCATGATGTTTAAAAAAGAAATGACGATGATGACAAGTCATTTGGGCAATCCATAAGACTTTCGAGCATAATAAGACCTCTAAGATGGAGTATCATCAAGCCTCCAAGACGGAGTGCAATTAATTACATCCAAGATAGGGTGCCACCAATGGCCTCTAAGATTAAGTGTCCTCAAGCTTCCAAGATAGAGTGCCACCAATTACATCGAAAAATGAGTTCTCAAATCCAGGGCCCTTGAAACGAGCATGGTGCATATTACATCAACAAGTGAGTTCTTGAATTCCAATGCCCTCAGGATGAACGAGGGAGTCGCTTTTTGCAGTTTCAATATTCAATGAAAAATTCGTTGTTTTTAGTCTTTGCTCCATTCTTGAGAAATGAGCAAAGAATGACAGTTGTACATACTAAATTTTTACCCTATTGAATATTGAAATCTAAACCCAAGTGAGCCCAAACATATTCGAGCCCGAACCTAGGCCCCAAACCTAAAACTAAATCTACACTCATTTGTACCCAATTCAACCATACCCAAAATCAAACTATATCGGGTTCCACTCAAACCAACTTAGTCAAAAACGACTCTCCCCTACTGCTCATGATCCCAACATCTCTAAACCTCTTCATTCTCCAAATCTGTAAACAATTTCCAAAATCCCTTAGTTTTTGGTCAACTATGAACAATCGACCCAATTCTCAATTCTCAACCACTCGTTTCAACTCCCATTCCCATGATCCCACAATTACCGAGATTTCATCTTGGTTAATGGTTATAAAACAACAAGCAAACACATAGCAAAGGAGGAGGATTCACGGGGAGGAAAAACCGGAGAAAGAATCTGTGAGAAAGAAAAGCAAATCAGTGTTGAAATTAAAAGAAAAGACAAGAAACTGAACCGTCACTTACCTTTTTTTCCAGCGATCGGAGCATATCTACGAGATCTGAATGGTGAGCAGACTTGTGGCAACACCAAGTACAACATATCCGAAAACTACTCCGATCTGACGGCGCATCCTCGAGATCGAGCGAGGTATACTTTCGAACTCCTTTCTTCAGATTTACCCCGTTTTGTTTTTTATTTCGATGAAACTGACTTGATTTTTAGACTCAAGGGTAAGGAAGAATGTTTTAGAGCCTTCGTTTTTAGGGTCAATCGTCGCCGGAGTGAGAGCAGCAGCGGCCGATGGTGTGCATGTGTGAGAGTGAAAAAGGGGACTTTTCATTTGTTTGCTATGTTGTTTAAAATAAGTAAAAATTAAGTGCCTCTTTCTTGCAGAGGCCAATCGGCCATAAATGCTTTGATAAAAATAGATTCAATCTTGGGAAGTGGTTTCTGCTAACTTTCAGGCATGTTTTCTTAGTTTTAGGGGTAAATCATGCTTTAAGGTCACTACTTGTTTAGGAGCTTAGGTTTAGTTTTTTTCTTTTTGGTCCTGTTTTTATTTTAGTTTAATTAAATTTTAGCCTTTAGGTTTAGGTTTTTTTTTAATTAGAGCCTTCTTCATAAATTTAATTAATTATTAAGCCTCATGATTTGTATTTTGATTTGATTTGGTCCTTGTATAAGAATTTGGTTATTAATTGACTTTAATAAATTGATTAATTTGTGAATGAATTTCTAATTAAAATTGATTTGTTCTAATTAGGTCCATAATTTGAACCTAATTAATAAATTAGAATTAATTTATTAGATTAGGTTTGAATTTGTTTTAATTGGTGAATCGATTAAAATTGAGGTTTTAATTATTTTACTAATTAATTATTTTCTTCCATGCATTTGTTATTTTTTCGATCATGTCATCTTTTTTTTTTCGTGGCATATTTTTTATTAGTAATTGCTATTAACTCCTTTTTTTTTGAGTTTTCTTTTTTAGACATCTTAAACTTTAGGTACTAATTTTTGACGTAGTGGGGTGCTGTAATTTTCCTCATTCGTAACTGACTCCCGAACATGTCGACGATCTCGGTGTTAATGCGGGTCAGTATTATAGGTTTCCGGTCATACCCAACCCAAAACAACGAATGACGACTCCAAATGTTTGACGGGCTTTTGAAGACCTAATTTATTTTAGTTCGAAAAAAACGACGTCGACATCTCCTTTCTAAGTAGGATTAGTATTAAAATTATGATTTGTAAAAAAACTTACATATGCTAATATTAGAATTATTATTTGTAAAAAAAAATCTTGAAAATAATAAAGGATATTGGATTGGTGAACTAAAGTCTGTAGCCCGACCAATTTCAGGACAGGCCTATCTTGACAGATCGAATGTATTGGGGTTGATGAAGATGGAAAGCGAAGCTTCCGGCTGTGTACAAGAGTAGATGCGTTATTAACCATAATGGGGGAACGGTGGAAGATGACGACCGGAGAGGAATATGACGACCGGAGAGGATTGACTGGATGTCTCAGCTGCAACATATATGCTATTCCAAGGGGCTCTCTTCTCACGAGCAAAGGGGAACTGCCTTTTAGCTTTAGCTTAGCTTACCAGTCTTCAGGCTCAAGATCCAGGAACATCATCGCTCAATATCCATGAACATCATCGTTCACTATTTCCACACAATAGATGTCTGTGGGTCTAAGTATCCATGGTTTCTGATGCAAACAGGATCCACTAAAGGTGGCAAGTTGCAGAGCATACGCCAGGAAAACTCACGAGAGATCTATCCCACTCTACTCATTTTGAACCAGAAAGAAGAACAGAGAGTTTAGAATTTCATCTTTTGAAACACACTCTTATTTCTTAGATTGGCCAAAGGTTGCCTTACAACTTAGTTTCCTTCTCCTTTTATAGACTCAGGAGTCGGATACAAACAAACAACTTTAGGATAATATCTAGCTGTAAGGATAAGAATTCTGAGCCCGGGTACACATTGGGTCCCATCGACAACTTAGAGATTCCTTCTTTATCAGCCTTTAACTAAGATAGTGACAGACCACTATCTTTATACAATAATTAACTAAGATAGTGACAGACCACTATCTTTACATAAGCATTATATTATACAAATCATAGTTAAGATGGTATAGTTCTCCAGACAACTGAGAATATCTTCTACAGAATCTTAGACTTCTGTTCCAGTCTTCTGCAGTCATCTGTTCCTGGTCTCTCATAATCTTTAATGCTCTGAGATAAAGCTTCTGGAGATCTTGTCTTCTTTTAATTTCTACTCGTAGCTCTCTGCATCTTCTTATCCATATAATAGAACAAACCATCTTGTAATTATTTTACACATTAAGGAATTATTTATACTAGTAATATAGGAGTAAGACAAACTAGTTTCTATTTGAGAAAGGTAATTGAGCTTTGTCGGTGGATGTCTTTGTCTTCTCCATCTTCATTTCCATGTGATCATTATTGTCTTCTTTTGGCATCTTGCTAGCATCGCTTTCATACCACGGGTAGTCTGTGACCATTCGGAGGGGTCGGGAATATTATCTTTATCTTGCTTTTGTGCCTCCATTATTGCTTTGTGATATGGTGTCAATAAAGCCGGATTTTACGGTCAAGTGTCCCATGGTGCTTGTTCTTTAGGTGGTGGCCATATTTCTTTTGGAATCTGCCTGTTAACCTGACACATATGCTTTTGCGAGGTCCTGTATCTTTCTTCTTCTTTTCGTACATCTTCCCTTTGGATACTATGGATATATGCTTTGAAGGAAAAGATCCTAGTTGTTTCGCATTTCCATGGTGCATAAAGTATTGTGGCTTGTAGAAGAAGATGATGATGAAATAACCTTGGTTTTTCGTTTTTCGCTTGTTCTATGATTTCCTTCCAATGTGATAACGGAAGAACCATTTAAGTATAACAAACAAGATTTACGGTTATAGCAGGCTCTGTTCCTTGAATAGCTTCATCAATGAAGTATTGAAGGTCTGGTAGAACAAACTGGATGGCTATCTAGTGTATATGAGTGAGATACCATAGTAGCCATTTAACCTCATCTGGAACTTCTGTGACTTCAAAATGTATTGGATGAATGAAAGGATAATCTGGATGAAGTCCAAATGGGTTTAGCATTAATCCCCCATATTCCCTGAAAATATCCAGCTGGTACTCGAAAACCATATCTCTTGCTTTGGAATGGAACTTGTTTTCTAAAACCAGTCTGTAGACTTCCGGAGGAAATTCTGGAATTAAGTTAGGAGGGATATTGAAGGCTGTTTCAGGGTTCTTCTTCTGCTTCTTTTCCTTTCCTGTTTCCTTGGAAGGAGCTCTGTACATCATGATCTTGGGTCTAGTGAGTAGATCAGCAAGAACATTGGTTTTCCCTTTGATATGTTTGCAATCGAAATGTAACTTGAAAACCATTACGCCCACTGAGCAATTGTGGGTGAGGGTGTCTTTTGTCCGAACTTGAGCATCGTGGGAATGATGACATATCCATTTCTACGAGAAAGTGATGTCCAATCAAATGGAATTCGAACTTGGATATTGCCTTCTTCACAGCTAAGATCTCTTTGAAAGTGGAGTGATAGTGGATTTCAGCATCAGAGAATCTTCCACTTTTATATGCACAGAGATGTCTCTTCTTGTCCTTTTCTTCAAAGAGAATGGCCCCCCAGTATTTGTCACTGGCATCAGTCTGGAGGATTCTTTTCCCATCTGAAGGAATTTGCAAAGGTGGTAAATGTTGAAGTATATCCTTTAGTGTTTTTCTTCGCCTTTGATTCTTTTTGTAGACCATTGAGAGAGGTTCTTTCTTTAACATCTTTCTTAAAGGATTAGTGTACTTGGAGATTTTTGGGACAAAATCTCGAAGGTAGTTTACTATCCCCAAGAAGCTGTAAAATTTGCTTCTTTGAAAGATCCTTATCCGGGAACTTGATCGACTCTTTCTTTTGCAATGTGTGGTCTGGGTGATATTTTCCTTCTTTGAGATGCATTCCTAGGAATTCGATCTCCGTTGATTGATCTTCATCTTTCTTTCGGATAGCATAACCCCATATTGGGCTATCAATGTGTAATCGTTTAAGTAACTTTAAATGGGCCTCTTCATCCGGGTGCACAATAGAATATCGTCGATATAGATTAGGGCCTGGTCCATGATGGGGTGGAAGATCTTTATCATTGCCTTACGGAATAATGATGGTCTTTGTCTTAAGACCGAAAGGCATAACTCTCCATTGGAAATGATGATTTGGGATACAAAATCTGTTTTGGGCTTATCTGCAGGATCAATACCCAATTGCCAAAATCCAGCTTTGAGATCAAATTTTGAAAAGATGTGGGCTTTGGCAAGACCTGAAAAGAGAGCATTCTGTTGGGTAGAGGAAACTTGTCATCTAGTAAGAATTGATTAAGGGCTGGTAATTGATTACGTCTTAATTTTCCTCGGGCACATTACGATCTTTTGTTGACGTAAAAAACTTCACAAGCCCACCGAGAATCTGAGGGCTCGATTAATCCTTGTTGAAGCAGTTCATTACATTATGCTTCTGCAAGCCTCTAGTGTTCTGGATTCATTCCTGTGTGGCTCGCCTTTGTTGGATTCACATCTTCGTTTTTTTCTTGAAAGGCGACTTGACATGGAAATTCGAGTTTCTCCATAATGGATGTTCACATTTAGATAAAAAATCCTCATGTGATTTCGCACATGATTTGGCCTTAAGCTCTTCTAAGAGTGACTTGATCTCTTCATTGGTTGCACGGGAATAATCTTGAAATATCCACAAACGGTTTGAACATCCATGCGTATTCGAGACCATCCGGGATAATTCTTAAGAACTTTGCTGTCTGTATATATCAAAACCTACTACTAGGTCTTTACCAGGCAATTTTGATCCAAGTACTGTAGTTCGTACCGAGCATCCTGGGAAGAACTGGATAGTGATTGGCTTGCTAATTAAATGTGTGATAAATTCATCACTGGATGTTGTTGAGAATATTACGGTGTGAGGCTTCCACCATTCTCTTTGGGAGAACATCGGGGTTCATGATTGTTTTGGCGACTCGGTGTCTTTGAAGGCAATAACGTCTGTAGCTTTGTCGTATTTGCCTAAGTAGATTGATACTGGAACATGAGGGGCTGGAGCAACGGATGTTATTGCTGATGAAGAATTAATCTGGTTTTGGAGCATGTATATCTCTGCTGAGCTCAATTCTGAATCTGACTTCTCTTTGCTTTTTTCAAGACTTTGAATAGCAAATAGTGAATTATCATTGGGCTCATCATCAATGGAGAAGATAGATTCTACATCATCTTCTTCATGAATCTGGATTCCTGTGTTTTGTTGAATCTTCTGGATCATCTTTGCTCCTTGCTTGTTCTTAGGACATCTTTTAGCAAAATGCCCCTGTCTTCCACATATATAGCATCTGGAGGATTTTTGTCCTTGTGGTTGTTTCTTTCTTAGATATCTCCATTTCCTTTTCCTTCTCAGACTTCTAGGATAAGCTGGTGTCCTGAAAGGGCGTTGATCGTTTCTTCTTTGAAACCGCTTCTTTTATCTGCAATGACAATCTCCCTTTTCTTTACATTTGATTTGTAGCTTGGTGTCTTTGCATGCTCTGGCAATCTCCTGACGTGTAAGATAGCTTTTGATGATCTTCTTTCTGTCACAAATTTCTTCAAGCGCCATGTAAGTCTCTTGTTGGATTTCTCCAATAGTGAGATTTTTAACTCTTTTCCCGTACTGGAGCTATCTTGAAACCGCATTCGTAATATTTCGGGATTGACGCAAGGATGGTATGCTTGAGATTAGGATCTGCTCCAAGGAAGTAGAACAACCGTCATGATAGTAAAGTGTTTCGCAGATCTTTCTTTTCGGAGAGCAGCATTTTCTTTTGAAGAACTCTTTCTTTTTCAATGTCTTGAGATCTTCTTGGTTACCCAAAAAGAACGTATGTAATATTTGTAGAACTTCAGAAAGCTTTGTGCAGTCGGGAACACAACCCGATCCGATTCACTTAGTGTATTCCACGGTCTCGAGAATTCTGTGAATCTTGAAACAAACTCGGATAGAATTTCATAGTTACTATCTCTAGTAAGTTTCGAGTTTCCATCCACGCTTGAAATTCTTGAAGCCTTTGAAACCATTTTGTGGAAGGGATATCATCAAGAGTGAATACGTGTTTTCCACTATTGATCCGGAAAAGGGTGAGGTCTTGATGTTGTGGTGAGGCATCGGTATCCATCGGGTCAACTTCTTCGGGTTTTACTCCTTGAGTAGCCATGTGTATCTCATCACCGGAGGAGGATTGGGTTTCAATTGTCCGAGAGTCATGAGCTTTTCGATTCGATGATTGTTCTGTCTCTTACGTGTTTAATGCAGCTATTCTTGGAATAATTGCCTCTTTATATCCTTTTAAGAACAACGATAAAGGATTTTGTTGTTGCTCATCGCTAATCATCAAGGCTCTGGAAACTTTTGGTCTTTGGCTCCTCTTCTTCTTGGATCTCCGGCTTTTCCCTTTTCTTTCTCTTTCTTCTCTTTCTCTCTTTTGCTCGACTTCTTGATTTGGAATGAGATTTACGAGCTCATAAGGTGCTAGTCTCCTTGGTTTCAGTAGGTGACGGTGAAACACGTTTAGTGGAGAAGGAGGTGTCCTTCTTTCGAGAGGAGAGAATATTGAGGAGGGAGTGTATTGTCTCGAGGACGACTTTTTCTCTGGTTGAGCATAGGGAGGAAGACCATGTTCTTGTAAATGTTTGATATGGTCTTTTAGCCTTTGAATCTCTTGATTCTTCCGCTCAACATAATAAAAGGTGGTCTTGGCTTGGGGTCGCAGGTCTTCTTTCAGCTTCTTTGAGCATCCTATGGAGATTGACTATCAATTCGTTAGCAATCCCGGTGTTCTTTGTCCACCTTTGTTTCTACCATTGTGATGATCTTGGTCCATCCGGGCAACTCTGGTATCAATCCGTTGTAGAGTAGCATTACGTGCCAATGCATTCTCTGTCTGCCCGGTTGAGAGTGGCCTCTCACAGACCGATCTTTTCTCCATGAAGTTGTGTAGGAATTTTAGGAATATGCCTAAACTCATTTTGATAAATTCTTCAAGTGGTGGAAAATCTTTGTTGTATGATGAACCAGCGAGGAGTAAACATGCAGATACTTTCTATCTGGGGCGGTTTTGTTTTGGTTGTTGGATTTTTCTTTAACCACTTACGGATCTTCTTATAGCAAGGTTGTCTTGGGTGAATCTGGTTTTTTTTCTTTTTTGTAGGAAGGTGGTTCGGAGGATCGGTGGTGAATGTCTTGATGGCATTAGATATGGAACCAACTTTTCTTCTTTCCTTTTTGGACCATAGTCAACTAGGAAGACAAATTTGCCATTATCTTCTCCTAGAGGACCAACAATAGGATCTTCATTCTTCCATCTTTGATAAAGTTGGGAGTGGATGGAGTTCTTTTTGTTTTTCTTCTTTTTGTGGGGACTGTAACTAGTATGATATCCACCTTCGATTTCCTGGACAAAGTCTTCTTCAACACATTGTTCACAGGAACAATCCATATCCCATGGACAATGACACATTTACGGATCTTTGAAGAAGAAGATAGGTTTTCCATCCGCATCGAAAGATTCAATCATCTTTGATTACTGTTCGAGGATGGCATAGTTCACACTGTGATCTGGATCTTCTTCGTCATGTGTTTGTGTAAGATCTCCTCGAGGGGTCATCATCATTTGTGTTGAAAACACGGGAGAGTCGGAGAATCCTTGGTGGGCGTGTGGTCGAACCTTATCTCGATGTTCCATCACCTTTTGAGATGATCTTGGTGTTGGTAGATCGATAGGTTGTTTCTTTGCATGGATCTGGTCGTAACTTGTGACCCATCTTTTCGGGAATGCTGGATTAGTTCATCCTTCTAAATTTGTGCGGGGATATGTACGCAATGAGGCTGTTCTTGTGTATTTCTTGTAATGAGGAGGAATCATTAGATCCACTTCCACCAAGCCTAAAGGCATGATCCGGACTCGGTAGACAATCGATAATGAAGGGTAGCAATGATGGAAGATTCCACTTGTTGGGCTCCAACTATATGGATTGTACTTTAAGAGCATCCATCGATTTGGATCTTCAAGGGCCATGATAAAGTTTGGGAACAACGTTACCATTCATTGTTCATAGTTGCCTCACGGTACCAATACAAGCATCTTGGTACTTTAGATATCCGGTGTCTGCTATCCTTGCTACTACGGCTTTCCAACAACTCCATGGTAATTTAAAGCAAGTCCGATGGCTCCAAAATGGATGTGAGAATGTCTGCTTCGATCCATCTTTTTGGAAACTCAGTAGGAATTTCAAGGGTGACAAAGCTGTTACGTGGCGAGATCCGGTGATATAGTATTTATCAAAACGGATGATTGTACATATTCTTTTCAGATTTAGAAGGGAATGGATTAAGGATTTAATATTGCGATAAAGTGAAGTTTGAGGCTTACGATAGGCTAAATAGGGATTTATGATAGGAAGTTGAGTGGGCTGAATTTTATCATCTTACGAATATTCCACCTCATAAAGGGATGAAATCTTTTTGGATGTTTGAATTTTCAGACTTAGGATTAACTTCCATAGAGAGAAAAGGGAACATTGGAAGAAGAGCGAGAAATACTATTTGGAATGTTTGACATGGTTGATAAAAACTTCTTCTTTCAATGAGGATAAAAATAGATCTAGAACGTGTGGAAGATACCAATTGAGGATAATGGTGGTAGATGACGATAGGAGAGGATTTTTGGATTTATTTAGGCTGCAAGGGGATATGCTATTCCAAGGGCTCTCTTCTCACGAGCAAAGGGGAACTGCCTTTTTGCTTTAGCTTAGCTTACCAGTCTTCAGGCTCAAGATCCAGGAACATCATCGCTCAATATCCATGAACATCATCGTTCACTATTTCCACACAATAGATGTTTGTGGGTCTAAGTATCCATGGTTTCTGATGCAAACAAGATCCACTAAAGGTGGCAAGTTGCAGAGCATACGCCAGGAAAACTCACGAGAGATCTATCCCACTCTACTCATTTTGAACCAGAAAGAAGAACAGAGAGTTTAGAATTTCATCTTTTGAAACACACTCTTATTTCTTAGATTGGCCAAAGGTTGCCTTACAACTTAGTTTCCTTCTCCTTTTATAGACTCAGGAGTCGGATACAAACAAACAACTTTAGGATGATATCTAGCTGTAAGGATAAGAATTCTGAGCCCGAGTACACATTGGGTCCCATCGACAACTCAGAGATTCCTTTTTTATCGACCTTTAACTAAGATAGTGGATGAGACCACTATCTTTATACAATAATTAACTAAGATAGTGATGGACCACTATCTTTACATAAGCATTATATTATACAATTCATAGTTAAGATGGTATAGTTCTCCGGACAACCGAGAATATCTTCTACAGAATCTTAGACTTACATTCCGGTCTTCTATGATCATCTTTCTGGTCTCTCATAATCTTTAATGCTCGAGATAAAGCTTACGGAGATCTTGTCTTCTTTTAATTTCTACTCGTAGCTCTCTGCATCTTCTTATCCATATAATAGAACAAACCATCTTGTAATTATTTTACACATTAAGAAATTATTTATACTAGTAATATAGGAGTAAGACAAACTAGTTTCTATTTGAGAAAGGTAATTGAGCACTTTGTCGGTGGATGTCTTTGTCTTCTCCATCTTCTGTTTCCATGTGATCATTATTGTCTTCTTTTGGCATCTTGCTAGCACTTCGATTTCATACCACGGGTAGTCATGTGACCATTCGGAGGGTCGGGAATATTATCTTTATAATGCTTTTGTGCCTCCATTATTGCTTTGTGATATGGTGTCAATAAAGTCGGATTTTTCGGCCAAGTGTCCCAATGTGCTTGTTCTTTAGGTGGTGGCGATTTCTTTTGGAATCTGCTGTTAACTGACACATATGCTTTTTGCAGTCTGTATCTTTCTTCTTCTCTTTTTCGTACATCTTCCCATTTGGATACTATGGATATGTCGTTGAAGGAAAAGATCCTAGTTGTTTCGCATTTCCATGGTGCATAAAGTATTGTGGCTTGTAGAAGAAGATGATGATGAAATAACCTTGGTTTTTCGTTGCTGCTTGTTCTATGATTTCCTTCCAATGTGATAACGGGAAGAACCATTTAAGTATAATGACAAGATTTGGTTATAGCGAGGCTTTGTTCCTTGAATAGCCATCATCAAGTATTGAAGGTGTGGTAGAACAAACTGGATGGCTATCTGGTGTATATGAGTGAGATACCATAGTAGCCATTTAACCTCATCTGGAACTTCTGTGACTTCAAAATGTATTGGATGAATGAAAGGATAATCTGGATGAAGTCCAAATGGGTTTAGCATTAATCCCCCATATTCCTTGAAAATATCCAGCTGGTACTCGAAAACCATATCTCTTGCTTTGAAATGGAACTTGTTTTCTAAAACCAGTCTGTAGACTTCCGGAGGAAATTCTGGATTTAAGTTAGGAGGGATATTGAAGGCTGTTTCAGGGTTCTTCTTCTGCTTCTTTTCCTTTCCTGTTTCCTTGGAAGGAGCTCTGTACATCATGATCTTAGGTCTAGTGAGTAGATCAGCAAGAACATTGGTTTTCCCTTTGATATGTTTGCAATTGAAACAGAACTTGGAAAACCATTACCCACCTGAGCAATTGTGGGGGTGTGGTATCTCTTTTGTGCGAACTTGAGCATCGTGGGAATGATGACATATCCATTTCTACGAGAAAGTGATGTCAATCAAATGGAATTGAACTTGGATATTGCCTTCTTCATGGCTAAGATCTCTTTGAAAGTGGAGTGATAGTGGATTTGACATCGAGAGAATCTTCCACTTTTATATGCACAGAGATGTCTCTTCTTGTCCTTTTCTTCAAAGAGAATGGCCCCAAGTATTTGTCACTTGCATCGATCTGGAGGATTCTTTTCCCATCTTAAGGAATTTGCAAAGGTGGTAAATTTGAAGTATATCCTTTAGTGTTTTTCTTGCCTTTGATTGATTGTTTGTAGACCATTGAGGAGGTTCTTTCTTTAACATCTTTCTTAAATGATTAGTATACTTGGAGATTTTGGGACAAAATCTCGAAGGTAGTTTACTATCCCAAGAACTGTAAAATTTGCTTCTTTGAAAGATCCTTATCGGGAACTTGATCAGCTCTCTTTTGCAATGTGTGGTCTGGGTGATATTTTCCTTCTTTGAGATGCATTCCTAGGAATTCGATCTCCGTTGATTGATCTTCATCTTTCTTTCGGATAGCATAACCCCATATTGGGCTATCAATTGTGAGAATCATTTAAGTAACTTTAAATGGGCCTCTTCATCCGGGTTTGTACAATAGAATATCGTCGATATAGATTAGGGCCTGGTCCATGATAAATTTTGGAAGATCTTTATCATTGCCTTACGGAATAATGATGGTCTTTGTCTTAAGACCGAAAGGCATAACTCTCCATTGGAAATGATGATTTGGGATACAAAATCTGTTTTGGGCCTATCTGCGGGATCAATACCCAATTGCCAAAATCCACCTTTGAGATCAAATTTTGAAAAGATGTGGGCTTTGGCAAGACTGAAAAGAGAGCATTCTGTTGGGTAGAGGAAACTTGTCATCTAGTAAGAATTGATTAAAGGGCTGGTAATTGATTACGGTCTTAATTTTCCTCGGGCATGTTACGATCTTTTGTTGGCGTAAAAAGCTTCACAAGCCCACCGAGAATCGAGGGCTCGATTAATCCTTGTTGAAGCGATTCATTACATTACGCTTACGCAAGCCTGCAGTGTTCTGGATTCATTCTGTGTGGCTCGCCTTTGTTGGATTCACATCTTCGTTTTTTTCTTGAAAGGCAGCTTGACATGGAATTCTGAGTTTCTCCATAATGGATGTTCACATTTAGATAAAAAATCCTCATGTGATTCTGCACATGATTTGGCCTTAAGCTCTTCTAAGAGTGACTTGATCTCTTCTGTTGGTTGCACCAGGAATAATCTTGAAATATCCACAAACGGTTTGAACATGCATGCGTATCCGAGACCATCTGGGATAATTCTTAAGAACTTTGCCTGTCTGTATTTATCAAAACCTACTACTAGGTCTTTACCAGGCAATTTTGATCCAAGTACTGTAGTCCGCACCGAGCATCCTGGGAAGAATTGGATAGTGATTGGCTTGCTAATTAAATGTGTGATAAATTCATCTTTGGATCTTTGTTGAGAATATTACGGTGTGAGGCTTCCACCATTCTTGGGGAGAACATCGGGGTTCATGATTGTTTTGGCAGCTCGGTGTCTTTGAAGGCAATAACGTCTGTAGCTTTGTCGTATTTGCCTAAGTAGATTGATCTTTGGAACATGAGAAATTTGGAGCGCGGATGTTATTCTTTGATGAAGAATTAATCTGGTTTTGGAGCATGTATATCTCTGCTTTGAGCTCAATTTCGAATCGACTTCTTTTTGCTTTTTTCAAGACTTTGAATAGCAAATAGTGAATTATCATTGGGCTCATCATCAATGGAGAAGATAGATTCTACATCATCTTCTTCATGAATCTGGATTCCTGTGTTTTGTTGAATCTTCTGGATCATCTTTGCTCCTTGCTTGTTCTTAGGACATCTTTTAGCAAAATGCCCATGTCTACCACATATATAGCATCTGGAGGATTTTTGTCCTTGTGGTTGTTTCTTTCTTAGATATCTCCATTTCCTTTTCCTTCTCAGACTTCTAGGATAAGCTGGTGTCCTGAAAGGGCGTTGATCGCTTCTTCTTTGAAACCGCTTCTTTTGTCTGCAATGACAATCTCCCTTTTCTTTACATTTAATTTGTAGCTTGGTGTCTTTGCATGCTCTGGCAATCTCTTTACTTCTTGTAAGATAGCTTTTGATGATCTTCTTTCTGTCACAAATTTCTTCAAGCGCCATGTAAGTCTCTTGTTGGATTTCTCCAATAGTGAGATTTTCAACTCTTTTTCCCGTACTCTGGGTTGTCTTGAAGCGCGTTACGTAATATTTAAGGGATTGACGCAAGGATGGTATGCTTGAGATTAGGATCTGCTCCAAGGAAGTAGAACAACCGTCATGATAGTAAAGTGTTTCTCTGAGATCTTTCTTTTACGGAGAGCAGCATTTTCTTTTGAAGAACTCTTTTTTTTAATGTCTTGAGATCTTCTTGGTTACCCAAAAAAGAGCGTATGTAATATTTGCGAGAACTTCGGGAAAGCTTTGTGCAGTCGGGAACACAACGATCGATTCACTTAGTGTATTCCACCAGTCTCGAGAATTCGGTGAATCTTGAAACAAACTCGGATAAATTTCATAGTTACTATCTCTAGTAAGTTTCGAGTTTCCATCCACGCTTGAAATTCTTGAAACCTTTGAAACCATTTTGTGGAAGGGATATCATCAAGAGTGAATACGTGTTTTCCACTATTGATCTGGAAAATTTGAGGTGCTGATGTTGACGGTGAGGCATCGGTATCCATCGGGTCAACTTCTTGGTTTTACTCCTTGAGTAGCCATGTGTATCTCATCACCGGATGAGTATTGGGTTTCAATTGTCGAGAGTCATCGAGCTTTTCGATTTCGATGATTGTTCTGTCTCTTACGTGTTTAATGCAGCTATTCTTGGAATAATTGCCTCTTTATATCCTTTTAAGAACAACGATAAAGGATTTTGTTGTTGCTCATCGCTAATCATCAAGGCTCTGGAAACTTTTGGTCTTTGGCTCCTCTTCTTCTTGGATCTCTGGCTTTTCCCTTTTCTTTCTCTTTCTTCTCTTTCTTTCTTTTGCTCGGCTTCTTGATTTTGAATGAGATTTACGAGCTCATAAGGTGCTAGTCTCCTTGGTTACGTAGGGGTGACGGTGAAACACGTTTAGTGGAGAAGGATGTGTCCTTCTTTCGAGAGGAGAGAATATTGAGGAGGGAGCTGTACTGTCTGGAGGACAGCTTTTCTCTGGTTGAGCATAGGGAGGAAGACCATGTTCTTGTAAATGTTTGATATGGTCTTTTAGCCTTTGAATCTCTTGATTCTTCGCTCAACATAATAAAAGGGTCTTGGCACTGGGTGTGCAGTGTCTTCTTTCAGCTTCTTTGAGCATCCTATGGAGATTGACTATCAATTCGTTAGCAATCCCTGGTGTTCTTTATCCACCTTTGTTTCTACCATTGTGATCTTGGTATCCATCTGGGCAACTCTGGTATCAATCCGTTGTAGAGTAGCATTCTATGCCAATGCATTCTCTGTCTGCCAGTTGAGAGTGGCCTCTGTTGCACTGATCTTTTCTCCATGAAGTTGTGTAGGAATTTTAGGAATATGCCTAAACTCATTTTGAGTAAATTCTTCAAGTGGTGGAAAATCTTTGTTGTATGATGAACCAGGAGAGTAAACATGCAGATATTTTCTATTTGGGGGCGGTTTTGTTTGAATTTGTTGGATTTTTCTTTAACCACTTTTGGATCTTCTTATAGCAAAGGGTCATCTATTTTTGATTTTTTCTTTTTCAGTAGGAAGGTGGTTCGGAGGATGCGGTGGTGAATGTCTTGATGGCATTAGATCTGGAACCAACTTTTCTTCTTTCCTTTTTGGACCATAGTCAACTAGGAAGACAAATTTGCCATTATCTTCTCTAGAGGACCAACGGTAGGATCTCCATTCTTCCATCTTTGATAAAGTTGGGAGTGGATGGAGTTCTTCTTTTTGTTTTTCTTCTTTTTGTGGGACTGTAACTAGTATGATATCCACCTTGATTTCTGGACAAAGTCTTCTTCAACACATTGTTCACGAGGGCAGTCCATATCCCATGGACAATGACACATTACGGATCTTTGAAGAAGAAGAAAGGTTTTCCATCTGCATCGAAAGATTCAATCATCTTTGATTTGTTTCGAGGATGACATAGTTCACTGTGATCTGGATCTTCTTCATCATGTGTTTGTGTAAGATCTCCTCGAGGGTTATCATCATTTGTGTTGGAAACACGGGAGGAGTCGGAGGATCCTTGGTGGTGTGGTCGAACCTTATCTACGATGTTCCATCACCTTTTGAGATGATCTTGGTGTTGGTAGATCGATAGGTTGTTTCTTTGCATGGATGCAGTCGTAACTTGTGACCCATCTTTCGGGAATGCTTGGATTAGTTCATCTTACGAATTTGTGCGGGGATATATGCGCAATGAGGCTGTTCTTGTGTATTTCTTGTAATGAGGAGGGAATCATTAGATCCACTTCCACCAAGCCTAAAGGCATGATCCTGGACTCGGTAGACAATCTGATAATGAAGGGTAGCAATGATGGAAGATTCCACTTGTTGGGCTCCAACTATATGGATCTGTACTTTAAGAGCATCCATCAGATTTGGATCTTCAAGGGCCATGATAAAGTTTGGGAACAGCGTTACCATTACAAGCCCATTGTTCATAGTTGCCTCCACAGTACCAATACAAGCATCTTGGTACTTTAGATATCTGGTGTCGAGCAGTGCTATCCTTGCTACTACGGCTTTCCATCAACTCCATGGTAGTTTTAAAGCAAGTCGATGGCTCCAAAATGGATGTGAGAATATCTGCTTGATCCATTTTTTGGAAACTCGGTAGGAATTTCAAGGGTGACAAAGCGTTACGTGGCGGATCGGTGATATAGTATTTATCAAATCTGGATGGTTTGTACATATTCTTTCTGATTTTAGAGGGGAATGGATTAAGGATTTATCTTTGCGATAAAGTGAAGTTTGAGGCTTACGATAGGCTAAATAGGGATTTACAATAGGAAGTTGAGTGGGCTGAATTTTATCATCTTTTGAATATTCCACCTCATAAAGGGATGAAATCTTTTTGGATGTTTGAATTTTCAGCTTAGGATTAACTTCCATAGAGACAAGGAGCATTTGGAAGAAGAGCGAGAAATACTATTTGGAATGTTTGACATGGTTGATAAAAATTCTTCTTTACGGAACTCAATGAGGGAAAAAATGTTTTTGGATGGTTGATACCAATAATGGGTTAAATTTATTAAATTTCTTTAAAGTTTTTATCAATTGATTGTCAAACATTCCAAATACTAAATAAATGTACTTCTTGCAAAAAAATTAACAATCATGTCTCTCTGGATGGAGTTAATCCTAAGCTGACCTTTTCAAAATCCATAAGTTTAATTGTCATATAACTTTTGAAAGAGGTGTTATATTTTAGAAGATGATATAATTAGTGATCATTTCAACTTTTCCTATTGTAAATCCCCTAACCCATTTTATCGATTAGACTCAAAATAAGCTCTATCCATATCAATTAAAAACCATAAATCCTTAATCCATTCCCTTCTAAATCTTTGAAAGAATTCAAAAATCAAGATTTGATAAATGTTATATAAAAATTTTCGATCCTAAACAGCTTTGTCACCCTTGAAATTCGATAATGAAAGGTAGCAATCCAAAAAGATGGATTTGGGCTCCAAGATATGGATCACATCCATTTTAAGAGCCATCGGACTTGCTTTAAATTACCATGGAGTTGATGGAAAGCCGGTAGTAGCAAGGATAGCAGCGCCGACACCAGATATCTAAAGTACCAAGATGCTTGTATTGGGTCTGTGGAGGCAACTATGAACAATGGGCTTGTAATGGTAACGCTGTTCCCAAACTTTATCATGGCCCTTGAAGATCCAAATCTGATGGATGCTCTTAAAGTACAGATCCATATAGTTGGAGCCCAACAAGTGGAATCTTCCATCATTGCTACCCTTCATTATCAGATTGTCTACCGAGTCCAGGATCATGCCTTTAGGCTTGGTGGAAGTGGATCTAATGATTCCCTCCTCATTACAGTAAATACACAAGAACAGCCTCATTGCGTACATATCCCCAGACAAATTCAGAAGGATGAACTAATCCAGTTACTCCCAGAAAGATGGGTCACAAGTTACGACCAGATCCATGCAAAGAAACAACCTATCAGATCTACCAACACCAAGATCATCTCAAAAGGTGATGGAACATCAGAGATAAGGTTCGACCACAGCCACCTGAAGGATTCTCCGACTCCTCCCGTGTTTCCAACACAAATGATGATGGCCCCTCGAGGAGATCTTACACAAACACATGACGAAGAAGATCCAGACTGTTGGTGTAAACTATGCCATCCTGGAACAGAATCAAAGATGATTGAATCTTTCGATGCAGATGGAAAACCTATCTTCTTCCTCAAAGATCCGGTAACAGGTCATTGTCCATGGGATATGGACTGTTCATGTGAACAATGTGTTGAAGAAGACTTTGTCCAGGAAATCGAAGGTGGATATCATACTAGTTACAGTCCCCACAAAAAGAAGAAAAACAAAAAGAAGAACTCCATCCACTCCCAACTTTATCAAAGATGGAAGAATGGAGATCCTACTGTTGGTCCTCTAGGAGAAGATAATGGCAAATTTGTCTTCCTAGTTGACTATGGTCCAAAAAGGAAAGAAGAAAAGTTGGTTCCAGATCTAATGCCATCAAGACATTCACCTCCAGAACCACCTTCCTACAAAAAAGAAAAGCCAGTACAGCCTTGCTATAAGAAGATCCAAAAGTGGTTAAAGAAAAATCCAACAGCCCAAACAAAACCGCCCCAGATAGAAAGTATCTGCATGTTTACTCCTGAGCTGGTTCATCATACAACAAAGATTTTCCACCACTTGAAGAATTTCTTGAAAAGGAGTTTAGGCATATTCCTAAAATTCCTACACAACTTCATGGAGAAAAGATCGGTCAAAGCAGAGGCCACTCTCGGCGGGCAGACAGAGAATGCATTGGCACAGAATGCTACTCTACAACGGATTGATACCAGAGTTGCCCAGATGGATACCAAGATCACAATGGTAGAAACAAAGGTGGACAGCAACACCAGGATTGCTAACGAATTGATAGTCAATCTCCATAGGATGCTCAAAGAAGTGAAAGAAGAATGTTGACCAGGCCAAGACCCTTTTTATTATGTTGAGCGGAAGAATCAAGAGATTCAAAGGCTAAAAGACCATATCAAACATTTACAAGAACATGGTCTTCCTCCCTATGCTCAACCATGAGAAAAGCTGTCCTCAGACAGTACAGCTCCCTCCTCAATATTCTCTCCTCTCGAAAGAAGGACACCTCCTTCTCCACTAAACGTGTTTCACCGTCACCCTACGAACCAAGGAGACTAGCACCTTATGAGCTCGTAAATCTCATTCCAAATCAAGAAGCCGAGCAAAAGAGAGAAAGAGAAGAAAGAGAAAGAAAAGGGAAAAGCCGGAGATCCAAGAAGAAGAGGAACCAAAGCACCAAAAGTTTCAGAGCCTTGATGATTAGCGATGAGCAACAACAAAATCCTTTATCGTTGTTCTTAAAAGGATATAAAGAGGCAATTATTCCAAGAATAGCTGCATTAAACACGAAGAGACAGAACAATCATCGAATCGAAAGCTCATGACTCTCGGACAATTGAAACCCAATCCTCCTCTGGTGATGAGATACACATGGCTACTCAAGGAGTAAAAATCGAAGAAGTTGACCCGATGGATACTGATGCCTCACCGTCAACATCAGCACCTCAGCCTTTCCAGATCAATAGTGGAAAACACGTATTCACTCTTGATGATATCCCTTCCACAAAATGGTTTCAAAGGCTTCAAGAATTTCAAGCGTGGATGGAAACTCAGAAACTTACTAGAGATAGTAACTATGAAATTCTATCTGAGTTTGTTTCAAGATTCACTGGAATTCTCGAGACGGTGGAATACACTAAGTGAATCGATCAGGTTGTGTTCTGACTGGACAAAGCTTTCTGAAGTTACGCAAATATTACATACGTTCTTTTTGGGTAACCAAGAAGATCTCAAGACATTGAAAAAGAAAGAGTTCTTCAAAAAAAATGCTGCTCTCCAGAAAAGAAAGATCTGCATAAACACTTTACTATCATGACGAAGTTGTTCTACTTCCTTGGAGCAGATCCTAATCTCAAGCATACCATCCTTGCGTCAATCCCGGAAATATTACAGAATGCAGTTTCAAGACAGCTCCAGAGTACGGGAAAAAGAGTTGAAAATCTCACTATTGGAGAAATCCAACAAGAGACTTACATGGCGCTTGAAGAAATTTGTGACAGAAAGAAGATCATCAAAAGCTATCTTACACGAAGTAAGGAGATTGCCAGAGCATGCAAAGACACCAAGCTACAAATCAAATGTAAAGAAAAGGGAGATTGTCATTGCAGACAAAAGAAGCGGTTTCAAAGAAGAAGCGATCAACGCCCTTTCAGGACACCAGCTTATCCTAGAAGTCTGAGAAGGAAAAGGAAATGGAGATATCTAAGAAAGAAACAACCACAAGGACAAAAATCCTCCAGATGCTATATATGTGGAAGACAGGGGCATTTTGCTAAAAGATGTCCTAAGAACAAGCAAGGAGCAAAGATGATCCAGAAGATTCAACAAAACACATGAATCCAGATTCATGAAGAAGATGATGTAGAATCTATCTTCTCCATTGATGATGAGCCCAATGATAATTCACTATTTGCTATTCAAAGTCTTGAAAAAAGCAAAGAGAAGTCAGATTCAGAATTGAGCTCAGCAGAGATATACATGCTCCAAAACCAGATTAATTCTTCATCAGCAATAACATCCGTTGCTCCAGCCCCTCATGTTCCAGTATCAATCTACTTAGGCAAATACGACAAAGCTACAGACGTTATTGCCTTCAAAGACACTGGAGCTGCCAAAACAATCATGAACCCTGATGTTCTCCCAGCAGAATGGTGGAAGCCTCACACCAGAATATTCTCAACAGCATCCAGTGATGAATTTATCACACATTTAATTAGCAAGCCAATCACTATCCAGTTCTTCCCAGGATGCTCGGTACGGACTACAGTACTTGGATCAAAATTGCCTGGTAAAGACCTAGTAGTAGGTTTTGATATATACAGACAGGCAAAGTTCTTAAGAATTATCCCAGATGGTCTCAGATACAGACAGATGTTCAAACCGTTTGTGGATATTTCAAGATTATTCCTGGTGCAACCAACAGAAGAGATCAAGTCACTCTTAGAAGAGCTTAAGGCTAAATCATGTGCAGAATCACATGAGGATTTTTTATCTAAATGTGAGCATCCATTATGGAGAAACTCAGAATTCCATGTCAAGCTGCCTTTCAAGAAAAACGAAAATGTGAATCCAACAAAGGCGAGCCCACAGAATGAATCCGAACACACGGAGAGGCTTGCGTAGCGAGAATGTAATGAATCGCTTCAACAAGGATTAATCGAGCCCTCGAGTTCTCGGTGGGCTTGTGAAGCTTTACGTCAACAAAAGATCGTAACAGGCCCGAGGAAAATTAAGGCGGTAATCAATTACAGCCCCTTAATCAATTCTTACTAGATGACAAGTTTCCTACCCAACAGAATGCTCTCTTTTTCGGTCTTGCCAAAGCCCACATCTTTTCAAAATTTGATCTCAAAGCTGGATTTTGGCAATTGGGTATTGATCCTGCAGATAGGCCCAAAACAGGATTTTGTATCCCAAATCATCATTTCCAATGGAGAGTTAAGCCTTTCGGTCTTAAGACAGCACCATCATTATTCCAGAAGGCAATGATAAAGATCTTCCAGCCCATCATGGACCAGGCCCTAATCTATATCGACGATATTCTATTGTACAGTCTAGATGAAGAGGCCCATTTAAAGTTACTTAAACGATTCTGTCAGTTGATAGCCCAATATGGGGTTATGCTATCTGAAAGAAAGATGAAGATCAATCAACGGGAGATTGAATTCCTAGGAATACATCTCAAAGAAGGAAAATATCACCCAGGACCACACATTGCAAAAGAGCTGATCAAGTTCCCAGATAAGGATCTTTCAAAGAAGCAAATTTTACAGTTCTTGGGGATAGTAAACTACCTTCAAGATTTTGTCCCAAAAATCTCCAAGTATACTAATCCTTTAAGAAAGATGTTAAAGAAAGAACCTCCTCAGTGGTCTACAGCGCAATCAAAGGCAGTAAAAACGCTAAAGGATATACTTCAGCATTTACCACCTTTGCAAATTCCTTCAGATGGGAAAAGAATCCTCCAGACTGATGCCAGTGACAAATACTGGGGGGCCATTCTCTTTGAAGAAAAGGACAAGAAGAGACATCTCTGTGCATATAAAAGTGGAAGATTCTCTGATGCTGAAATCCACTATCACTCCACTTTCAAAGAGATCTTAGCTGTGAAGAAGGCAATATCCAAGTTCGAATTCCATTTGATTGGACATCACTTTCTCGTAGAAATGGATATGTCATCATTCCCACAGATGCTCAAGTTCAGACAAAAGACAGTCCCTCACCCACAATTGCTCAGGTGGGCAGAATAGTTTTCCAAGTTCTGTTTCGATTGCAAACATATCAAAGGGAAAACCAATGTTCTTGTTGATCTACTCACTAGACCCAAGATCATGATGTACAGAGCTCCTTCCAAGGAAACAGGAAATGAAAAAAGAAGAAGAAGAACCACGAAACGACCTTCAATATCCCTCCTAACTTAAATCGAATTTCCTCCTAAGTCTCAGATTGGTTTTAGAAAACAAGTTCCATTCCAAAGCAAGAGATATGGTTTTGAGTACCAATTTGGATATTTTCGAGGAATATGGGGATTAATGCTAAACCCATTTGGACTTCATACTGATTATCCTTTCATTCATCCAATACATTTTGAAGTCACGAAGTTCAGATGAGGTTAAATGGCTACTATGGTATCTCACTCATATACACCGATAGCCATCCAGTTTGTTCTACGGACCTTCAATACTTCATTGATGAAGCTATTCAAGGAACGAGCTGCTATAACCGTAAATCTTCTTTGTTATACTTAAATGGTTCTTCCCGTTATCACATTGGAAGGAAATCATAGAACAAGCAGCAACGAAAAACCAAGGTTATTTCATCATCATCTTCTTCTACAAGCCACAATACTTTATGCACCATGGAAATGCGAAACAACTAGGATCTTTTCCTTCAGCGCATATCCATAGTATCCAGTGGGAAGATGTACGAAAAGAAGAAGAAAGATACAGGACCTGCAAAAGCATATGTGTCAGGTTAACAGGCAGATTCCAAAAGAAATCTGGCCACCACCTAAAGAACAAGCACCATGGGACACTTGGCCAGAAAATTCGGCTTTATTGACACCATATCACAAAGCAATAATGGAGGCACAAAAGCAGTATAAAGATAATATTCCTGACCCCTCCGAATGGTCACAAGACTACCCGTGGTATGAAAGCAGTGCTAGCAAGATGCCAAAAGAAGACAATAATGATCACATGGAAACAGAAGATGGAGAAGACAACACATCCACTGACAGTGCTCAATTACCTTTCTCAAATAGAAACTAGTTTGTCTTACTCCTATATTACTAGTATAAATAATTCCTTAATGTGTAAAATAATTACAAGATGGTTTGTTCTATTATATGGATAAGAAGATGCAGAGAGCTACGAGTAGAAATTAAAAGAAGACAAGATCTCCAGAAGCTTTATCTCAGAGCATTAAAGATTATGAGAGACCAGGAACAGATGACTGCAGAAGACTGGAACAGAAGTCTAAGATTCTGTAGAAGTATTCTCAGTTGTCTGGAGAACTATACCATCTTAACTATGATTTGTATAATATAATGCTTATGTAAAGATAGTGGTCTGTCACTATCTTAGTTAATTATTGTATAAAGATAGTGGTATGTCACTATCTTAGTTAAAGGCTGATAAAGAAGGAATCTCTGAGTTGTCGATGGGACCCAATGTGTACCCGGGCTCAGAATTCTTATCCTTACAGCTAGATATTATCCTAAAGTTGTTTGTTTGTATCCGACTCCTGAGTCTATAAAAGGAGAAGGAAACTAAGTTGTAAGGCAACCTTTGGCCAATCTAAGAAATAAGAGTGTGTTTCAAAAGATGAAATTCTAAACTCTCTGTTCTTCTTTCTGGTTCAAAATGAGTAGAGTGGGAATAGTGAACGATGATGTTCATGGATATTGAGCGATGATGTTCCTGGATCTTGAGCCTGAAGACTGGTAAGCTAAGCTAAAGCTAAAAGGCAGTTCCCCTTTGCTCGTGAGAAGAGAGCCCCTTGGAATAGCATATCTATTGCAGCTGAGACATCCAGTCAATCCTCTTCGGTCGTCATATTCCTCTCCGGTCGTCATCTTCCACCGTTCCCCCATAATTGGTATATAAGAGTAGTGTTTGATTTGATTTAAAAATTGTTTGACTTATGTTTAATTTAATATTCAATAAGATTAATAAAATTCTATTCGAATCGTGCTTGTTAAAAAATATCGTTTTTCATTAAGCTCGTCAGAATTTTTATCTTATTTTTCTTAATATATGTAAAATCTAGTACTACTATATAGAACTTAATATAAACTTAAATTAACAAATGTAACAAAAATATTAAAATGGTGTGTGAAATAATTCTAAAATCTAAACTCTAAAGTAACAATCCACGAGTACACTAAACTAACATATTATAAAAATAAATTAATGAGCTGCTCATAAATTTATCAAGTCAAGTTAGACTTTACCAACTCAACCTTTTAAAGTCTCCAATCGAAATCAAGTTTACATCGAACTAATTTATATCAAATATTAATTAAACTCAAACTCGTCGGCAGCCGGCGAGACTCAAACTTGCCTCAAAACACCCATTTTCTATCTTAAACCAGATCTGAACTTTTATTTCTGAAATCCACATGAGAAACCCCTCTTTCTTGAAAATATTAGATTCGAAAACCTCCTTTTAAAAACAAAAAAAAAATCTAAAACCCTAAACCAAGTTTTGAAACCGCCTCCCGGCGCTTGATCTCTCACCGGTTCACCCTTGCATGGCCTCGAAGGGACTAAGGAGGCTTATCGCCGGCGGGGAGCACAACCGCACAAAGGAATATCGAAACACAACAAAGTTAAAAGAAAACTGAATCTTATATTTTATCTCTATATGCTTCAAAAATAAGAGAAGATAAAATACCTCTAGAAATCTTGAACTTTTGTATTGATTTTTCTATCAAAATCCGAATCGAATCCCCTCCTTTTACAAAAAGATGGTTATCCTCCTTTTATAGACGAGTTAAAAGTACATAAAAACTGATTGCATGTCCATTTTAATCTTGATTTTGCCATGCTTTTACATTGATATTTGTTGTTACCATTTTTGGTTCTTTTCAGCCGGTAGAGGGTAGGGCGGTCACATCGTCCAGCGCGGATGAGATGTTTGGCCGGCCCGATGAGTCACAGGTTCACCCGACGGCTGACGTGGTGTGAATCAAACGGTCATGAGGATTCCGAGGCGGTTGATGTGGCATATTAGAGATTATGCGGCATTAATAGCGTCCCCTCAAATCCCATGCGGTATTGAATTACTCCATTGATTCCCGTATTAGCATTAATGAGCCATCTGATGGGTCAAAAGAAGCTGACGGCTAGGGTTTAGGGAATCTGAAAAGTTGGCAACAAGTTTGGTAAATGGGCTGATTTGTAGTGGGCTCGAAGGGTTGTATTGGGCTTAAAGGGCTTCTTATTATTGTAATGGACTATTCATTTGATAAAGGATGAACCAATTGTTATTATTTGGCTTAATATGTAATGGGCTGGATAAAATATAGTGCTTACAGATGCCCCACTTTACTCATTATGGTGAAACGAGAATAGAGCAAAGATTATAAGCACTAATTTTATTCCCCTTTCAAGTCTGGAGATTTGGAGTTGCGAGTTCTTCCTATATGAAACCGTTCACACTTTCCCTGTCTGAAACCTTGGAGCCATGAGTTCTTTTCATATAGAACCCTTCTTCTTCCTTGGCAAGCCTTTTGAGTTGCAAGTTCTTTCTATATGGAACTTTCACCTTCTCCTCATTTGGAACCTCAGATCTAACAGTTCTTTTCTATACAGAACATTTCGCTCTCGAGATACTGGGGCTACAAGTTCTCTCTCTATATGACTTTTTTGCTCGCGAGTTCCTTTTGTACATAACTATTTGCTTTGAAATCCCCAAGTTCTTCCTATATTAAACTTTGAAATGGCACCCCATTTTCTTATAGCTCGAGTACCGAAAGATCCTTCCCTATTTCCCAAAAGTTGAATATTGGGAGATCAGAAAATAACGCCTTGTTTTCTTGTCGCATTGGCATAAAACCTGTCAAAAGTTGGCAAAATGTTTTTATGATATGCATTAGCATGCTCCTAATCTTAGGGATGTCTAACTAAATATGATGCATGAATATTGATATCTCAACGTTGCTCAAACGTTTTTTCTTCTTCTTTTATTTTCTGGTCGATATATTTTTTGACTATCTTCTTATTTTCCTTCTTCTTCTTCTTCTTTTTAATCCTTGCGCTAACAGTACCTCATATCATGTTCGGGTTCAACCATTTTAGTCATTCCTTGTGATTCTTTGCTCTGAAGCATTTTTTCAGGTTTTTACTTTAGATTTTCTTAGAGTGCTCTTTCGGGTTTTCACTCTTTTTCCTTCTTTTTTCTTCTTTTTTTTTCTCTTTTTTCTTCCTAGAGTTGCCCTTCAGGTTTTTACCTTGGAATCATTTCGCCGTCACGAGCCTTTTGCTTCGATCATCATCTTGCTTGATATCTTCCATAAGCTTGGACCTCGATATACAGAAAAAGTTCGAGATCCATTTTTGTTTTTGGACCAACTGCACTTAAGAAGGTTAGAACACAGTAATACCTAGAAATCTTTTGCTTATCACAAATCTACATTAACCTACTTGCAAGATGCTTTGTGGAAAGGATGAGAGAAGGCATAAAGATAATATTTCATTAATATTTTTTGGAAATTCAGAATGATTTGAAAGTCATGGCAAATATGAAAGAAAAAGAAAATGGAACATGATTCAATATCCTAAAAATCAACTGTATGAATGATGCGAGAGCCCATCGACCAAAGTAGATCCCTCGCTCGAAGTTCTTCGCTAAAGTTCCTGATATCCGAGAAGGTCTCGTTTGCCATATGCCTAATCTTGAGAACTTGTCTGAGCCGTCCTTTCAGGTTTTAAACTCAGACCCTTCTTTTCTTTTTCTCTTTTTTATGCTCTCCCATTTTTTTATAATATACCTAAGGTGTCCTTTTTAGGGTTTTCACCATAGGTAATTTTATTTTCTTTTTTTCTTTTTTTACGCATAATATTTCTTGACCGAGTTCGAATTCACTGATTTTTAACTCTTTCTCGTCTATCTCCTTTAATATTAATGCTCCTCCAGAAAATGACTTTTTAACGACCTAAGGCCCCTCCCAATTAGGCATCCATTTCCCTCGAGAGTTCATTTGAGTCAACAATATCCTTTTAAGCACAAGATTCCCCTCCCAAAATTCTCTTGGGCGAACCTTCTAATCGTAAGCTCGCATCATTCTCCTCTGGTACACCTGACCATGGCAAATAGCTTTCAATCTCTTCTCTTCAATGAGATTCAACTGATCAAACCGTGCTTGTACCCACTCGACTTCTCCTAACTTTACCTCATTCAATATCTGAAGTGACGGGATCTCCACTTTGATAGGTAGAACAGCCTCTGTGCCATAGACCAAAGAGTATGATGTTGCCCTCGTCGAAGTACGTACAGACGTTCGGTAGGCCAACAAAGCAAACAGAAACTTCTCATGCCAATCCTTAAAAGTACCGATCGTCTTTGAAATGATCTTCATGATGCTCTTGTTTGCCACTTCTACTGCCCCGTTCATCTTGGGACGATAAGTGGTGGAATTATGGTGCGCTATTTTGAATTGCTTGCACACTTCAGTTATCATCTTATTGTTCAAGTTAAAGAAATTGTCGGTAATGATCCTTTCTAGCAGATCATACCGGCAAATGATTTCTTTCTTCAAGAACTTGCAAACTGTGGCTTTTGTAATATTCACATAGGAAGCTACCTCTACCCACTTAGTGAAGTAGTCGATAACCACTAGAATGAAACGATGTCTATTGGAAGCCTTTGGGTGAATTTGACAAATGACATCCATGCCCTAAATAGCGAATGGCCACGGTGAATTCATGGTATGCAAAGGCAACGGTGGAGAATGGATCTTGTCGGCATATATCTGGCATTTGTGGCACTTTTTTGCATAATCGATACAATCTCCTTCCATGGTTAACCAGAAGTACCCGTATCTCATGATTTTTCGGGCCATTGAGAAACCATTGGCATGTGTTCCACATATCCCATCATGCACCTTAGCCAAAATGCTCTTAGCTTCTCGAGCATCGACACATCTTAACAATATTTGGTATTTGCCCCTTTTGTATAAGACTTCCCCGTCCAGAACATATCATGTCGCCATTCTTCAAATGGTTCTTTTATCATTTTTATTGGCCTCTTTGGGGTAAGTTTGGAACTTGATATATTGAAGAATATCATAGTACCATGGGTTTCCATCTGCCTCTTCTTCCAAGCTATAGCAATGAGTTGGTACTTCAAAAATTTGCATCTCGATTGGCTTCATTTCTACTTTGGCGCTTGCCTCAAACATTGTAGCCAAAGTTGCCAAAGCATCCGCCATCTGATTGTCTTCTCTTGAAAGGTAAGCAAAGTTGATCTCCTCAAAGTTTTTGATTAACTCTTGGATTATATCATAATATTTGACCAACTTTGAGTCTCTTGTTTCCCATTCTTTTCAGAGTTGATAAACTACCAAAGATGAATCTCCGAAAACTTGAAGCACCTTGACTTTTCTTTCAATGGCCGCACGCAAACCCATGACACAAGCTTCATATTCAGCCATATTGTTTGTGCAAAAGAAGTCTAATCTACTTGTGAAAGGATAGTAGATATTCTCCGAAGAAATTAAGACTGCCCCTTGTGCCATGGCCTAGGGCATTGGATGTTCCATCAAAATAGAGCTTCCACGATTTGTCTTCTAGCCTAGCATCTTTTTCCACGATTATGCACATTAAGCCTTATCGAGAAAATTAAAGTTCAAGGGTTCATAGTTGTTCGAAGCGTAGCTGGCTAGGAAATCTGCTGCAACACTTCCCTTTATTACTTTTTGACTCACATACACAATGTCGTATTCGGACAACAGCATTTGCCAACGAGCCATCTTTCCAGTCAATACTGGTGTTTCCATCAAAAAATTTAACGGGTCTAACTTGGATATCAGCCAAGTGGTGTGGTACAACATGTACGGTCTAAGCCTCTTGGTAGCCCACACTAAAGCACAACATAATTTTTGAATCGGTGGATACCGAGTTTCATAATCGGTGAACTTCTTGCTCAAATAATAGATATCCCCCTCTTTTCTTCCAGACTCGTCATGTTGCCCCAACACACAACCCATCAAATTTTCAAAAACTGTTAAGTATAGAATTAATGGCCTATTCGGCACGGGCTCTACCAGGATTGGAGCATTAGTCAAATACTTATTGATCTTGTCTAGAGCCTCTTGGCTTCCTTCATCCTATACTCCTGGATTATTTTTTTGGAGCAATCTAAAGACAGGGTCGCACTTGTCGGTCAGCTGAGAAATGAACCGAGATATATAATTTAATCTTCCCAAGAAACCTCGAACTTCTTTTTGCGTCTGAAGTGGTGGAAGATTCTGAATGGTTCTTACTTTATCAGGGTCAATCTCGATCCCTTTTCGACTAACCACAAATCCCAAAAGTTTCCTAGATGTGACAGCAAAGGTGCACTTGGCTGGGTTGAGCTTTAGCTGATACTTTCTCAATCTTTGGAAAAGCTTCCTCAAATTTTGAATATGCCTCTCTTCGGTTTGAGACTTGGAAATCATGTCATACACATATTCCTCGATCTCTTTGTGCATCATATCATGAAAGAGAGTCACCATGGCTCTTTGATATGTTACCCCAGCATTCTTTAGTCCAAACGGCATCACATGGTCACAAATATGGTCTTTTCCAAGTCTTCAGGGTGCATCTTAATTTTGTTATATCCTAAGAAACCATCCATAAAAGAGAACCACGAATGCCCCACAGTGTTGTCGAGCAAAGTATCGATATGAGGCAATAGAAAGTTGTCTTTAGGGCTCTCCCTATTGAGATCTTTATAATCTACGCACATACGGGCCTTTCCATCTTTTTTTGAAATAAGGACTGTATTCGCTACCCACTCTGGGTATTTGGCAACCTTTAGAAAACCGGCCTCATACTACCTTTTCACTTCTTCCCGAATTTTTAATAACATATCTGTCCTCATTCTTCTTAGTTTTTATTGAACCTGCTTGCATTCTGACCTTATTAGTAGCTTGTGTACCGCAATATCTGTATCTTACCTCAGATGTCTTGATAGGTCCAAGCAAAGACGTCTTTGAATTCTAGCAGTAATTCTATCAACTCATGCCTAGTCTTGGGTGAGAAAGTGGTGCCGATCTTCACCTCTCTTCTTTCTTCACTAGTCCCCAAGTTGAGAATTTCCACTTCTTCGTGGGGTTGGATCTGTTTTTCTTCTTCTTCTATTAATCTGAGTAACTCATCCGAGACTTCACAATCTACCTCATCTTCCTCTTCATCGATTTCTGCCAAATACAAGGGTTGCTTAAAATCTACCTAGGGATTAGATTCAGAATAATTCATACAGTTAATAGTAAGGACCTTGAAACAATTCAGAAATGAATATGTATTGGGAAGAGAAATGAATATTGGATAATAATAAATAATAAATGTAATAAATGAATACAATAATTGTGATGTTTGCAATTTGAGGGAAAAGAAAAAAGAAGCATCTTTTTCATTAAATGAAAGCAAGTAAGTTAATATAGAAGCCCTTTACAAAGATCCCTATTGCTCACGGGCAAAAGTAAATAGGGTTGGTTTCGAGCATTACTCTGATTCAGACTTAAAAACTATGGGTAGGTCATTGCTTGACCAATTGCTGAGTGTCTCTCACGGGAAGCAAGGGCGAATTTCAGCCAAAAATTTGTCGTTCCTTCTATCCTCAATTATCATATTGACATTCATCCCTTCTAATGCCTCACTGAACTTTTCCTCACCCTTGAGCATATCACTTTCTTAGATGGCTTCGAGCACTTTTTGTTCGGCGTTGACTATTCCACCAAACACAAAGGTGTCCTTTATATTAGAAAAAGTCGTCGGTGTCCATGAGATATCATCCCCTTGAACCTGGCATTCCTTTGCTCTTCCCTCTTCTTTCGCTCTAGCTTTCTTTGCTAAAAAATGGGCTTGTAGCCGAGCCCGAACCGGTCCTTCTTGTTGATGACATTTTTGGCACGTAAACACCCTTGTAGGTTCTTTTCGAGACCTTTCTCTTTCTTTGCTCCTCGCCCCAAAGTCTCCTAAACTATCGTCTTAGTACAATTAGATAGCCTAGGGCATGGGAACTTGCTTCCTTCTGCCACAAATGTGGCATTCACAAATTCTAAGGCTCTAAAAGAACATTTCATGGCCTCCTCATCAGCTTGGATATAAGGGGCATCGGTTGTCATATAAGCAATGATATCCTACTCGGCTCCCACTCTCACCAATTTCCCTTCGATGACAAACTTTAACTTATGATGCAATGATAAAGGCACAACGCCGGCCGAATGAATCCAAGGCCTTTCTAATAGACAATTATAGGTCGGTCAGATATCCATTACCAAAAACTCAATGGTATACTCGGTAGGCCCAATTAGTAAGGGTAACTCAATCTTCTCGATTATATCCCTTTGGGCTCCATCGAATGCTCTAATAGAGTTTTGGCACGGTTTCATGTGAGAGCTGTCAATGGGTAACCTTTGTAAAGTTACCATTGGCAATACATTCAAAGCATATATGTTGTCAATAAGTACCCCGAAAGAACATGTCCCTTGCAATGGGTAGTGATATTCAATGCTTTGGTCGACCCTATTCCACCGTTTGGAATCTCATCATCAATAAAAGTGATGTAGTTATCTGCAGCGATGTGCCCCACTATCCGATCCAAATTACTCACTGAAATATCATTTGGGAAGAAAGTTTTGGTTCAAAACCTTCAATAGTGCGCTATAGTATTTTTCAGAGCTCAATAATAATTCAAGCACTGAAATCTGGGCTTGTTGTTTTCGGAGTTGTTCAACGATACTATATTCACTGTGCTTCAAGAACTTTAAAAATTCTTGTACTTTTTTTCTGTCACTGGCTCATTTATCTTTAGATGAGGTTCTTCCCCAAATATCTTCTCGGGCTCGGTCATTATGACCTTATCATCATCTTTTGGTGCTTCCGCCGCCTTTGATACTTTCGGTGAATAGCACCTACCATTTCTTATGAAGTGCCCTACCTCATTTACGGTCTCAGCTTTTGAATCTGTCAATCCTTCCACTTGTACAAACTTTTCTTCGGGTGACTTCTCATTTCCTCGCGGTTCCGAACCCTCTGGTGTCGAGATGTTAGTGGTGTAGCTCCAAAGAACCTTTCGAGTGTCCTTGAAAGAAAATGATGTTGGAGTTGAGATTACAAGCTTAGGGGCCATCTTAGAACTTTCTTTTTGAGGTGAGCTCTCATCTATTGGCTTGAGCGAAATCCTAAACGACCTCTTTACCCCGTATTGGACCTTGGGGTCCTCCAACCTGCACACATCTAACAATTTTTTCTTTCCTTCGATCTTTTCAAAGAACTCGATCTCCTTATTGTCCATCAACTTTTGAATCACTTACTTGAAATCTTCACAATGCTGGATTTCATGTCCCTTTTCCTGGTGATATTCACAGTAAGGACCACATTCTTCTTGCACTATTTCTATACCCTGATTGATCAGGCGTGCCATGCATAACTGTTGGAACACTACGACCACCATGGTTCGGTAGCGGGTTGGCGGCCGCATTTGGTTTATCCAATTGCAGCACCTCAGTCTTGATCATGTTTTGAACAAACTTTTTAAATGCGATGTAATTTTCAATCGAGTGCCCCGGGATATCAGCGTGATAATCACAATGTACCTTGGCATCATATCATGCAGAGTAAGGTGGCTCAAATAGAGTGACATAATATGGCCTAACCAAATCGGCTTTCTGTAATTGTGAGTATAACTCGGCATACAACACTAGTAGAGGAGTGAATGACGTCTTCTCATTTTCCTTCTTTGGGGGTCTTGTCTCTTTCTTGTTTAGGCCTAGCCCACCCCCGGTTGCGACTTGTGGTTGAGAAATTATGAAATTCCTTGGGGTCGTATAGGTGTTTGTGGCATTCACCTCATTATCTTTTTCTGTAGCTCTTTCGAGAATTCTCTCCACTATCGATTCTCCCAGTCTTTATAGCCACCTCAATTGATTCCCTAGTTCTTACCATATCGACAAAATTTTGAGTGGTGTTATTTATCAATCGGTCTAACAACATTCCCCTCAACGTTCCCCACTATCAATCGAGTCCCGAAACCAGTCAAACTATCTTGAAAGCAATGAATGAGTAATTTCTCATCCTTTATAAAAGCTGACATCTTTCGACATTACATAGTAATGTGAGCTGATGGGTAAGTGGTTCCGTCATACTTATCAAAATTGGGAACTTTGAATTTCTGTAGAAGGACTAAATCCGCTATGAGGCTCAAATCACTAGCATCGTTCCCCTGCTCACCCATCCCTTGCAAGGTCTTGAATCTTTCTTCAAAGAGAAGGAATCTCTCATCATACTTCATTTCCATCTTGGCTCTAATCCTTTCTTCCACCTCATTCCTCATGTTTAAATCTGGTACTTCGTTCTCGAGGCTTACCCCTAAATCGATAGGCTGGTCGACAGAGATTCCCATAGGGTGGTTAGCAGATACCCCCATAGAGTGATTGGCGGGTGTCTTTACAAGGTTGATGTACACTTTTTTTATTCGGTGCTTCTGGTTGAACCTTAATATGAGATGCAATCTCTGTTGCCCCCTCGTTATTTGAACTATCACCCGAACCTCCTTCCTTGCCAAACTTCTTTGCTAGCAGATCGGTTATTTGGGTAATGATAGAATCTTGTGACAGTGCGATCTAATCCTTGATGTTTTTTTCAATACCATCTAAACGAACTTCCATGTTCTTTTGTCCTTGTTCTACTTTGGCCATTCTTTCTTCCATTGCTCGAGATTGCGAATGAGTATCGTACGAGCCTGGAATGGTTGTAGATTGAACTTTCATTTTTTGTCATGACATTTCTCACAATTAACCTCATTGTTTAATTAATTGATGCATGATATATGTTATGGAATGTAATGCATGGAACAGATGATTAAAATATGACAATGTATGCAAATAAAAGCGTTGATTCTATAGGTGATCACCCTAGAATAACTTTCATTGAAAATAAAGAGGTCCCCCATTACAATACAGGTAAAGCAAATTCCTACAGATAGGTGCTAGCCCTAACTCCTAATTCTTCGACAGCCTAAAGTAGTTGGAAGAATCTTGGTGCTTCATCCATCCCTAGGGCAATGAAAGGGCGAAGAGCTTCGACTTCTGCGGCTAAGGTCCTTACATGTTGAGATACCTCTTACACCTGAACCATCAAAGTCGTGTTGTAGTCATCCCGATGTTGAATCATTTGAGTAGAGTCATGAAGTCGCCTTAGCCAATAATTATCTCCTCCCTTGGCGACTTCTTCAAGGACTATGATTCACCCCAAGTAGTCTTGAACTGTAGCCTCTAGTGTTTCAATTTGAGCTCGAAGCGTCACATTCTCTTGCTGACTAGTCTAAAGTTCAAGGAAGCCATTCTGATCACGATACTCTTAGAAAGAAAGATCTAACTCTGCTATCCTTGTCTCCAACTGGGTATTATGGGCTTAACCTTGATTCAAAGTCTCAAAAGTAATGTTGTACAGATTTTGCATTTCTTGTAGCCGATTCTTGTTGTCATGTGCTTTCCTCTTCTATGCGGTACTATTTTCTTTTTTTCCAATCTACTACTTGTTTACCTTTCTCCTTCTCTTGATTGCCTTTCTCTCTTTCCTGATTGATCGCCCTCTCAAAAGCCTTATTTTCCCTCCCGATGATTAACTTGTTACTTTCCCTTTTCTTTCTCGATCGCTTGCTCACCTTTCCTCTTTTCTTCCTCAACCAATCGTATACCATTTTCTCGTTCTTTCTCAACTGCTAGAAATCTTTTTCGGTCAGTATTTCGTATCAGAGCTTGAAGCTTTGACAACACCATTTTGGTATAGAGTATTCTTTTCTTTCAACTCTGTATTTTCTTTCTTTAAGTCGTTGATTGTCCCATCGCGTATATCCATGTCCAAGCTGACCTTGTAAAGATCACTTGCATGCTCGGTTTGCAAATCCTCCACCTTCTTGTTAACCTCTTTTAGCTCACTCCTCAAGATATTAGCTTCGGAAGGTACTATCTTCATATACTCTTTTAGTGTCATGACTGGTCCTTGATCGGGCTTCAAATCTCATCGTTGACCCTCCAACACCTTCAAAAATCATAATCAAAAGTGAACATGCTCTTGCTATCTCCTTCCACCTTGATGCGGTAGCAATGATCCCAAGCCCTAGAAATATCTTGAACTTTCCCTTTAAATTCACCTTTGAAAGCAACTTTGGTCCGGCTTAATCCTGAAGTAACAGGAACAAACTGTCGGGACCCAAACTGTCTTGATACCAACAAAAGGGTGCAACCAATTCCTCCATGCAGACCTAACATCATTAGCCAATTATAGTCTCCATACTGGTATAAGAAATGAGTGACGCTACCTAACCAAGATACTCGCCAAACTATGTCATTGTCTTGAAGATTCTTGAAAATGCTAGTCCACTTCTTCTTGTTGAAATTTTCTCGCCATTCATGGGCCAAATACTCTCTCAAGGGAGAAAAACCTCCCAAGAACATACTGGCAACACTTTTTTTGGTGTAACCCAAAAATGACTTTGGATCCAAACCTGAAGTAACCGAGCACAACCTCTAAAATGCTTCTCTTCATACCTTCAGATACCATTCAAAGAAATGAAGGTTTCAGTCAAGATTGTTAATGTCGGGTTTACTTTCCTCTTCAAGCGTTTGAATAAATCCAAAATAGCTACATCAATAACGTCCAAAACTCTCAGAAAGATTATCAAACCATATATCCCCAAGGCAAACAAGTCTATCTTCATAACCTCATCCGGGTGCGTAGGTATTATATCTTAAATGTATTCCTATAAAAAATAGTACTATCCCCTCGTTCTTGGATCAAACCTTTTACCCAATCTTTACTCATTCTGGCTATGTCCTTGAGCTTAACGGGATAATTCTGAGACTTTGGGTGTTTAGCGTAAATCCAATATTTACTCTTTCTTGACGTATATCAAATCAACTATATCCCTATAGTTATCACGGAAGAAATTCTTCAACCTCAAATCCCAACTTTCCCATATCTCCTTCAATTCATGAAGATCACTTTGTTTTAGGCTCACATAGGTATACCCCGATACTATGCGTTCACTCGGCAAACTGTCTCCTTGAATTCTTTGGTTGCCTTTGGACAAATGTCAGACTTGTGAGTTAATTTCTTCTTTCTTAAGATACCTCTCATCCATAATGAAAGATCTTTAATTGGGCAAACAACTTTGAATCAATACCTCTATGTCATGTAATGTAGATGCAACGAAATACATGCAAAAGCCCAAACAAAACACAAAAGAATAAGTTAGTACTGATTAAAGTAAATAAATAAAGAAATAAGGCGAAAATTTAAACAAACAAAGCGAGAAATAAACCTACTTGTACTCCATCAAAAACTTAGGTTACCCGCATGGCTCTAAGAGGGGTGGGTTTTCTATATTCTCTACATGCAATTTTGGTACTAAAAGGTACCCAAATTGTCGTACGATGTCCCCTACTAAGGGTAGCAAGGCCCCCGATCATCACCCATTATAGGCTCATTTCAATTGAGTTCAATTTATGGGGACCCATTCGCTATGTTCGTACGAAGAAACAATATTCCCAAGAGAACATAGGGTACTCGAGCCCCGAAGGTACTTACTAGGCCCATACAGAGGAACGATATCCACACGAGAGCACTAGCATTTTCCCCCACTTAAAAGAACATGTTTATATGCCAAATTTTAATTAAGTTAAAATAAACTCGCATTTATAAACAAATATTAACTTAATTGTCGCTTTAACTCGCAACTTCCGATATTAATAAAGTAGTAATTATTTTTAGGCATGACTCTCTTTTTTGTAAAAATAAAAATAAGTCTCCAGTAGAGTTGCCATGTTGTAATGACGTTTTTGAGATTCGAAGTTCGAGGGTTTCCCACTTTTATAAAAAATTAGTTCACGGGGAATTTATTTAAAAAACGCATTTTTGAAATAAAACTGGAGTCATCACCGATCACTTGGGTTAGGTAGACCAGACACCAAAAAATAAAACCAGAGATTCGCACATGTTCGGGAGTCGATTACAAGTGAGGAAGGTTTCGCACCACCACTATGCCCAAACTTGGTACCAAATTTATTACCGCTTTGTTAATATTAAATTTTGCGAGTTAAAGTGATAATTAGATCGAAATTCAGTTATACATGCAAGTTCATTTTAAGGGTCCTATTATTCGAAGATAAACGACCAAACTACCACCACTACGACTGGTACTAGCTGCGTTTATTCCCGAATAAAAGAACACCACATTAGCATTTATATTCCCGGATGCAAGACATAGCAACATGTCATGAGCATGGCAAAACATGTAAATAATGGCATGAAACAAAGGTGCCAAGAGGGTCCCAAACACCAAACACTTAAACATATATTACATGGAAACTATACCATGTACATATAATAAGGTATTATATATATTTATATATATATAGCGATGGGATCCAGTTATATGGTGTAAAACTCATTTTGTTTTACACTAATCTATGGCCATTGGATGAGTGAAATTGATGGATGAGATTAGCAGTAGAAAATGTGAAGATTATCACTTGGAAAAAAATAAGGAAATAATCTGAGTCATTTATTACCCTCATCCAACGGTCCAAAAACCGTGTAAAAGTAGTTGAGTTTTATACAATATAAGTGGATCCTAACCCAAATATCTATATAAATATATACATTTATATGTACGGGTAAACAATGTATTCATATAAAAAAACCTTTGGCAATAGCCTTCACACTATATAATACATAAAACATGAAATATAATATATGTATAAGACATATAATATATATAAGGCATTAGACGTATATTTATGTAATAATAATATATATTTTGTCAAAACATATAATAATAATATATATACATGCGTATAGCACATAAAAAATTTAGCAGCCATATATGTATATATCACATTTAAACTATATAATATAATATAATATAATATAATATATACACACGTAAAAACCATATATTATACTTTACATCTAAAATATATGTGCATACATTAAAGTTATATATTACATAATATAATTAATATATCACATATTAAAATAATATCATATGGCAAGATAATACATAATATACATATATCACTACACGTATTAGACAAATATATATATATACATAACATATATATAAATACATATATAATACTTACCTAAAATATCTACATACTATATAAGTACGCAACTACATTAAGAACCCACAAGACAAAATACCATCGAATGTGCATATAATATAAACATAAATAACACCGTAAAAAAAGGCAACAAATGAGATAAGAAATGGTAAATTAAAATTAAATATAATGCAAATGATATAATTATTTCCTCAAATGCAATGAACGAATAAAGAAGGAAAAACCAAATTAATCGTGGAATTAAATAGGAACAAAAGCAATATAAAACTTAAATTTGGAAATAAAAAGCAGAGAAATAAATGCATAGGAAATAAATAAATAAATATTAAATTGCATGGATTATGAAGAAAGGGGACTAAATTGAGACTTTACAAAACATAGATGGTTGCAGAAAAAGAAAAATTAGGGCGGAAGGATTTAAAAGCGTAATTAGATTATTTTTTAAAACATGTATATAAGTTAAAAAACAATTTACAGAACATTTTAACCCCTTTTGTTTTAAAAGAGAGCAGAAATGCTCTGAAATGTTCTTCACCACCTCCCTTGAACACAAAAAACGGTCACCTCCCGTCGAGCGGCGGCCGTCGAGACTCAAACTCGCCTCAAAACACCCCTTGTTTTTATCTTAAACCAGATCTAAACTTTTATTTCTAAAATCCACATGAAAAACCCCCTTTCTTGAAAATATCAGACTCAAAATCCCTCTTTTAGAAACAAAAAAAAAACAATCTAGAACCCTAAACCAAGTTTTGAAACCGCCTTCCGACGCTTGATCTCTCACTGGTTCACCCTTGCATGGCCTCCAAGGTATTAAGGTAAAAGAAAACCAAACCCTATCTTTTATCTCTATATGCTTCAGAAAAAAGAGAAGATAAAATACCTCTGAAAATCTTGAACTTTTGTATTGATTTTTCTATCAAAATCCTAATCGAATCCTCTCCCTTTACAAAAAGATGGTTATCCTCCTTTTATATATGAGTTAAAAGTACATAAAAACTGATTGCATGTCCATTTTAATCTTGATTTTGTCATGCTTTTACATTGATATTTGTTGTTGCCGTTTTTAGTTCATTTCAGCCGGTGGAGGAGAGGGCGGTCGCATCGTCCGGCGCGGATGAGACGTTTGGCCGGCCCGAGGAGTCACAGGTTCACCCGGCGGCTGACGTGACGTGAATCAGACGGTCATGAGGATTCCGAGGCAGTTGACGTGGCAAATTGGAGATTGCGCTGCATTAATAACGCCCCCTCAAATTCCGTGCAGTATTAAATTACTCCCTTGATTCCCGTATTGGCATTAATGAGCCATCTGATAAGTCAAAAAAAGCTGACGGCTAGGATTTAGGGAATTTGAAAAGTTGGCAACATGTTTGGTAAATAGGCTGCTTTGTAATGGGCTTGAAGGGTTGTATTAGGCTTAAAGGGCTTCTTATTATTGTAATGGACTGTTTATTTAATAAAAGATGAACCATTTGTTTTATTTGGCTTAATATGTAATGGGCTGGATAAAATATAGTGCTTACAATTATACTTTTATACTGTCTTTAATTATTATCAATACTTTGCAAATATTAGTTTCTATCTTCAACATGGTGATGTATTTATATGAACTTATCCCTTGTATTATAGGATGCATGTTTGATTCTTTTAGTATTTAATATGCCCTTTGGATTATCATTTTAAATTAAATTGTTTTTAAAAAAATGGATGTTCTGCACTTGTTAATTTGAAGACTGTCTTTCTGCCCCTACTTATATTTCAAATAGCAATTTTGGTTGATAACGTCAGGTATTTTTCTTGCCCCATTATGTTATCAGATGTTTTGTTGTTGAATACTTTATAGCTTGTTGTGTAGATTGTATGCCTATTGCCAGTTTCATCTCATGTGTCTTACTTCAACAAATAATAAACATATATGGTGTCTTCCTTTCGATTGTCACCCAGCCCAACTACTAATTACTTGGGAACAGAATTTTTGTTGGATTGCACTGCTTTGAGTCTTATGGACTTATCCATTAACCATAGCAAGACCATTAATGTTATAGTATTTTAACAAAACATCAAGTCTGTTGTAGGCAGCTCAATGTTACTATTATTTAACTCTATCTTATCAAATATTATAGATGCAATAACCATTTTTCTTTAATTTTTAATAGGATGTACAGAGCTTTAGTGCCCGACGATGAGGAAAACATGAGTGATGAAGTGATATGAGAGACCCTTTCATTAAGTTTGTAATTACTGGTGAATAAAGGTTTTATTTTAGGAATAACACAACTCATGAAATAAAATTTAATGTGAAAGAAATAGATAAATGATATTTACGTTCTGTTTAACTAACTGTTCACATTTCTAACAACAATTCATGATTACATCGTACTTAAAAAGTACTTGTATAGTTGTATTTAACCAGAGCATATACTCAAGTGAGATAATAGTAACAATAAATGTGGTATGTGATGATTTATTTGTTAATTAAGTATTGTGCCCTGATAATTGGTCAGAGAACTGATGCTAAAATTCTGGTATTTGTTTGTAGCATTTTTGGGTTGCAATACCTATGGTCTTCTTTATCGCTGCCACAACTTTCACTCTTTTAAAGTTATGTGGTAAGTGGTTTGTTCTTAAGTTTAAATGGTAGTATTTGTTTCTTTAGTCGTTCATATTTCCTTTTGACCTAGTTTCCTTTTTCTTTTCTTTTTTTACTATTGGACGGCTGCATTTGTTTTGTTATAAATGCAAGCTTTTTGAGTAGTGGTGACTGATATGTCATTGAAGATTCCTTTTCCCCCTTCTAATTGATGTATTGTAGTTTGAAAATGTTCAATACATGTAATGCTGATACATCGATTGATCTTCAATGAAATGCAGGTGATGTTACAGCTCTAGACTAGTGGGATTTATTCATAAATTTTGGGTAGAATACAGTTATTTTCATGTGATGATTTTTTGTTTCTACTTCCCTTTTTCTATTGGAGTAATCTTTTTTATTCTGCTGCAGTATTGCTGAGTGCTTTGCCTTTCTTGTTTGTACGAAGTGGTATAATCCAGCAATTAATCAAAATTCCCATCTTGGACAAACCAGCTCATCTTCAATGACTATGAAATACCTGGACTGGAACAGTGGTTTCGTATTATCTACTGATGAAGACGTACAACAGTACAGTAGAATATGCACCCTGGAAGATATTGGAGGGCATGTTATGAAAATTCCATTTATTGGTTTCGAGATCATACTTTTCATGTACCTAGGGGTATATTTATTGTTTAGAAGGGCCTTTGTTTGGTATTTACCCAAATATTTAAGTTGTATCTTAAACACAATTAATCTGTGATGCCATGGAACACCACCTAGTGCAAGAAATATATCATCTCCAGTCCTTTTTTCTCCCTTCTGCTGCTGCAAGGAGCTGGGGTTATTCTTGCCACATATAGATTGATTGAGAAAATTGTTATTTTAGTAACTAGTGGAGCTGTCTCTGGAAGATACTTTGATATATCATCAAAATTGGTTGATTTTTTTGGCTTCTTGCACAGTGGATCAAGGTAGTATTTATTCACAGTTGGTCTCTAAAATTTGATTAGCTTTAACTAGAGACAAATATAATCATTGTCAAACAATACTAGTCATTTATGTTTCTTTTCTTTCAACAGGTTGCTTGGTTGGTGGTCTATTGATGAAGGAAGTCGAGAGGAGCAGGCTAGACTTTATTGTTCTGGAGAATCTGGGTCTGTCTTCTGCATTGCTCTCTAGTTCCTTTATGCATTCATTCATCTAGCAAAACGTTTAAGCAATTGTTCTGGCTGCTTCCTTGGTTGGCTTAATCGTGGTGAAAGCTTAGACTTAAAAGCATACCAAAAAAAAGGTTTTTTCAGCATAGTATGATATTGCATCAAGTGTGGAAAAGTTTTCATTACCCACCGTCACTATTCATTTATAGCTGCGCAAGAAATGCAGTAAAGTTACCAGTTAGTCACCTGTATTCCATTGGTGCATGCTTTCTCACCTATATCATATGTTTTCAGTAGTAAAACTCTTAGGAAATCATAAAGTAGAATGATATCCTTTCATTTCATAACAGGAGACAGTTCCATAATAATCTGCTGCTGGTTGAAAGAAAAGAAATTCTTCCATCCACATATATGTGCCATTCCAGTGTTCTGGCTTCTGCTTTTAGTTTATTGCTCACGAAAAGAATGTGTTGTAAAGCATTAGAAGGGAAAAAATAGAGTTACTGGTGCGAAGCATTCATATTGTCGTGGAATTTAGCAACAAAGCTTGTTGCTTCTTGTCATGTGTGCCAGTTGCTATTATTGCATGCTATGGGGCATATACAGAATTGATAACTGGCTTTTCCTCCACTTGTCTATATGCTGATCTTATCTCTCATCCTCTTAACATTCAGATATAACACTTCCTCACCTGATTCTGTGAAGAAAAATGTCAAAATCATATCTTGTTGAAGAGGTACACACTACACACAATATTTGTCTTCAAATTCTGAAAGTATAAGCTTTCACTTCAGTTTAAGTCTGCTTTATTTTTGCTGTTGTTTTTGTCTGATTTTTTTTGGCTATATATATAATCTGTGAAATCCTGTTTATTACCATCTAATGATGTTCTAATATTTTGTTTCTTTTAAACACAGATTTGGATATTACAAGCTGCAGTCCGTGAGTAGAGAGAAATCACCAAGTTTAGCCAGCAGGAGTTTAAAAGACTTCAAAATGTATATTTCAGGAGAAGAATTAAGTTCTTTACCTAGTTATAATAACTGTTGGGCAATTATCTACTGTTGTGCTTACTTGTTAATTTAATGAATCTGTCAGGAAAAGATTCTGTGTAGAATCTGCTTTGAGGAACAAATCAACGTAGTCCTCCTCCCATGTAGGCATCATGTCCTCTGCAGGTATTTGCATCTACCCTTCCCTATGCTTTGCTAATGTTAGTTTATTCTGGCTATTCATGTTCTCTATCAGTATTGGTTAATGCATAGATAGATCTTGGAAATCTATGGCTAACGCATCATAAATTCTCATGTATTTACGTAAAAAGTCATAATTTGTAGTAGCATGTCATATATATATATATATATATATATATATATATATATATATATATATGTTTATATTTCATATGGCCATGCATAATGTAGTTATTTTCTTATCAAAGGATGTGGAGTCATACTTTCTTCCTTTTTTCTACTAATTTGAATCTCAGTACTTGCTGTGAAAAGTGTAAAAGGTGTTCAATCTGCCATGTTTGTATAGAAGAGCGGCTGCCACTGTATGATATGTAGTTTCAAGTTACCTGTAGCAAAATTCATATAATTTTTTAAAGAATTGCTTGTAATTTTAGATGAAGCAAGCAGGCCATTTTTGGTTTCTCCAAACATGCTGCAGTTGTGTAATGCCAAGTGCTATCCAAGAATTGTAAATATTTTTTTGGGCCCATTTGGATTTTTCTAAAACTTCACTGCACAAATTTTGTCAGCTGTAGGAGGGTTGGTGGATTCCATTTGACAATACTGCACAAATCCTAAATTAAAAGAAGAAACCTCATTTGGTTCTGTAATTTAATTTCAAATAGTAGACCCATCATCCTTAGTTGCCGATTAAAAGCGAGCTAAATTACAAAGCAAGTCTTGCTTAGGCCAACTGCTTAACATTATTTCTGTTATCTTGGAACAATCAAAGAAGCTAAAGGAAGAGTTTCTGACCCATGGCTTCTACCCTATTATCCCATCCCAAATCAAGTCTAGAAATAGTGAGGAGACATCAGTCCATAAGTATACGAAAATGGAAGAAAGAAGCAGTTAATGTAGTCCGGATGTTGAAAAGTGCAATGGCACAGAACAGAAGCAGATTTAAAAGAATAAAGGAGCATAGTTTGTTAAGTAATATAAAAAATTACAATATGTAGCCCACAAGGCCAAGGCATACAGAATCGGTCCCCCGATGATGATAACAGTAATATTTACAGAAAGTCCAGCAAAAGAAGATAAAACAGACTTTTAATGAGTTTGTGTGATGATGTGAAATGAAAGAGCTTCTTCTTATAGGCTATAGGGAGGAAAGGAAAGGGATGTGGTCCTCATTGGATAACCACGTAGGAGACATGTGCAATGCATGATTCAGTGTTATCTTGATTCCAACCCTGGATAAGCTTAAAATTACTTCTAAGCTATGAAAAGATTTCTCCCACATATAGGTAAATAAGTTGGCGGCAGACCAAATAAGAATAAGATCCCAGTTCTCACCCTCAATATTGTAATTCTTGAGTTTCAATTCCCATGCATCTGGTTTTCATTACGTAAAAATCTTGGGGAAGCATTTGACAGAGTGGTCACAGTGTAGATGGATTATAATCTAATGATATAAAAGGAATGAAATATTCTATTTGGGTTTCCGAAATCCAAATCACAGGGTTATGTACATAGAAACATAATCTCAGACACGGTTGTTGTATTGATTTGGACCATAAAATTAAATCTCTGCTTAATTGAATTTTACTGGAAAATCTTTTATCTGATCGAATTGTTTATGCTTTGTATTGTCATTGTGAATCTATATTATATCAAGTCAAAGCTGTAACGAGTTTGAAGACAGAATATATGAATCGGGTGCTCAGTTCTTCTATGTGGTCAAAACCAGCAGCTGTTTCCCGGCAGAATATCAAAATGATGATGGAATATGGAGTTTTTAGAGACACCCAACGCGCAGGGGATTTCAATTTGATTAAACTAGATTATCAGAGACAAGGTTACATAGCCTAATCTATCAAATGCACTGTGATCAAAGTTTAGAGTAAAAGGGTAGCTTCTGCTGCATTTACATATATAAAATGGGTCGGTCGCATTCTACAGAGCAAGAGGTCACAGTTGCACGTGAAGTTATCGTGATTTGCAAATGGCATTTTCTCTGTTAAACTCAACTTTAATTATATATGAATTTGAATCACGAAGCAGTGATGAATTAGTTTATTTCTTTTTTCTCGTAATCATTGCTCATTCTTTGTCTTCTTATTAGCTGGTGGAACCATTAGAACCGTTGAGAAGGGACACATGTGTTGGTTATTTCCCACGTTGGGAGTGTTTGTTATACCCCATATTGGGAGGGTACATCCCTGGGGAAGGGTATTTAATGAGTCTTTTTTTCTTTTTATTGTTGAATGTGGTTAAGTAATTCTCTCGCATGCGTGCACCACAGTTTGTTGACTTGGTCGTGGTTTGACACATATGTGCACCTTTTATCCTTTTGGAGAAAATTCGAAATAATTTTTTTAGACCTGTTTTCTGAACCTATTTTATCAAACCATGTGTCTGTGCATGGTCTTTAGACCTATTTTATCAAACCCTGTGTCAAAGCTTGTGGCTGCCGCCGGCGGTGGCGTGCGCATGCGAGAGTTGTTTAAACACATTCAACAAGGGAGAGAGAGAAAGAAAGACTCTTTAAGTACCCTTTCCAAGGGATGTATATAACTAACACTCCGAATGTGGGAAATAACCAACATTTTCCCACAAATTCGAAAAATTTCTTGTCCACTAAATTTGAGATGACAGATTTAGGAGAGGTTGATGTGATATTAGGAGTTAAAGTCACCAAATTTAAAAAGAGATTTTCTTTGAATCAAACACACTATATTGAAAAGGTGTTAAAAAAATTTGACAGCTTTGATGTCATCCCTGTTAGAACTCCTTATGACTCCTGAAAAATAAAGGAAGTAGTGTTTCCCAACTAGAGTATGCCAAAATCATTGGAAGCCTTATGTTCTTAATGAACTATACTCGGCCTGATATTGTCTATGTTGTGAGTAGGTTGAGTAGATATACTTATAATCCTAGTATTGAACACTTGATTGCTCTAAGACGCTTACTTAAGTATCTTAAGGGTACTATGAACTGAAAACTCGATTTTGTTGGCTATCCTTCAGTCTTAAAAGGATATTGTGATGCCAACTGGGTTACCGATAATGATGAAGTAAGCTCTATGAGTTGGTATGTCTTTACCTTAGGTGGCGCAACGATCTCGTGGAAGTCTGCTAAGCAGACTTGTATCGCTCATTCTACCATGGAGTCAGAGTTTATTGCTCTTGACTTAGTTGGGCAAGAAGCTGAGTGGCTCAAAAATTTGTTGGTAGAAATACCTTTGTGGGGAAAATTGAATCCTCCAGTGTCCTTATTGTGTGATTAATAAGCTGTGATATGTGTGGCTCAAAACCAAGCTTACAATGGTAAGGAGAGACATATTCGTATAAGACATGAATCGGTAAGACACTTAATAAGGAACGAAGTACCCTCTTTAGAGTATGTGAAGTCAGAGAGGAACCTTGCTAATCGGCTTACCAAAGGGTTAAGTCGAAAACTAGTTCTAGATTCGTAGATGGGATGGGTCTAAAGCCCATTGGTTGAGGAATTCATGGTGGATACCCAACTTAGTTATCTAAGTTCAATGTGGTCAAACGAAGCCATGAAAAGACTCATAGTGTACATTTCACTTACCTATCCTTATGATGAACAATGTGCATGCACAAGAGGAGCTTAATTGCTCTTCATAAATTCCTAGCCCAAGCTTTAGGTGGTCTTAGTGAGAAAGACTTGATGAATTTACTGATTTTTCGTTGAATACCTATTCTTAATAAGTTCATAACCCAATGTTAAGTAGGTAGTCCTAAATCACGATAGGACTAGGTGAACTTACTGCCAAGAAAGGATGAATTTTCTTAGAACTCTTAATGAATTCAAACCCAAGAGTTTGGGTGTTCTTAGAGAGAAAGGCGTATTGAATTCGTCGACTAATGAGGTTGAATATTTATTCTTAATGATTTCGTATCTTAGAGTTTGGATGGTTCATTTAAAATGAACTTGAAGAAATTCACCTTGCCTTTTTGTGAGGATAAGCTGTTATAAAAGCTCTTAATTATTTCATAGCCCTTGATCTTCCTAGAGAAACAGACTTGATGAAATAACCTACGTAAGTGAGAAGAATTAGCCACCTTCTATGAAAAAAGTTGGGCTGTTTTTCTAGTACACTTACTAGAATCCTGAGGAAAAAGGGCTACACATACATACATCTGTATATACTCTTTGTAGACAAATCGAAGACTTCGGTGGATGAAGAGGTTAGTTGTGTGTTATTAGTTCACCCTAATCTTAGAAAGTTCAAGATTCGTTCACTTATCTAAGAGAAGAATTACTTATCATCACTATATACTAATTCAAGATACATTCACTAGTGCTTAAGCATCTAATCTCGCAATTGCTCTTCTCTCGGTTTTAATAAAATTTCTTAAAGAATTTTTTCGAATTTGTGGGGGAATGTTGGTTATTTCCCACACTGGGAGTGTTAGTTATAACCCACATTGAGAGGGTACATCTCTTGGGAAGGGAGTCTTTCTTTCCCTCCCTTATTGAATGTGGTTAAACAACTCTCTCGCATGCGCGCGCTGCCACCGCCGCCGGCCGATTCGTGGTCACGCGTGTACAAATTTACTGTCATAAAAAAAGGAAAAGGATGAAATTGTGAGAGACCTCAGATTTCCTGGCTAGGAATATATCCTCTCACAATGGAAAACCACCATGTATATTAAAGTTATGATTATATTAATCATTGGCTTTGATCAAACATGAACGCTAGAGGCTAGAGCTGTCTTGTCTCCTTCCTTTGATGCAAAATATAAACATAATGGGCTTAATTTGCTTATGAAGAAGGTTACAGGAGAGTTCATTCATTCAAGTAGACAATTAATCACATATGGATGGCCAGCAGCCAGCAGGTCAGTGTCCAATGATAGGTTTTAGCATGTTACTTGCAGCCTGTTCCTTCCCAATCAATACCATGTTAGTTAATAATGCAGAATGGGATATGGGAACGCATTCTGTCCGTGTGACTGGCACCAAGGATCGATCAGGATAGTAATTCAACAGTGTCTTGGCAGCTGAATTTGGAACCTCTGAAGAAAAAGGCATGGGAATTATTTAAAACATAGAGCATGTTTCAGTCGAGATTTCCGGTCATGTTCCTATACGATGTTCATCTGAAGCCCAAAAGCGTTTCTTTGTGGGGTTGGGCTCCATTTGAGGCAGTTGAACATAGTCCTAAACAATTGCATCCATATGGGCCGTTCTTTTTGGTCAAACCAATGGTTTTAATTATGAGATTTGGTGACCTTTCAGTCATGTAATTGTAATTTGAAAATGGCAAAGCCAATGCATATCAATTCCAGCATGTCCCATGTTCGTCGCCGTTGCCTCTTCCAGGAAAAGGGAATCAGTGATTGCATGGTTTCACATTTGATTCAACCAAAATGGTCAAAATTAATAATGGGTGGACTTACAATTCCTTTTCAATATGTGCTACAAGTGGTCAAAAATTCTGAGATAAGATGCACGACCTGCCTAATTATTACATATATACGCTCTCATTTTATTTCCTTTAACCCTGTAAAATTTGCCAAGCATAAATACCAAACAAATTGAATGTGCATTTGAATAAGGGAAAATGAGCCCTTGTTTCATTTACTAAGTTTGACGTTGGTAAACCCTAATAAAGAGATGATTAAAAGCTTGACTTCACTCATCCCAAGTAATTAACTATCGTTTGAATGCAACCTCTGTTCTTCAATCTAAAAACATAATACGAATATGCAGGGTTTTTTTTAATGTTCATAATACGAATATACAGTCTTGACAATTAGCTTTGCGTTCTTGGAATCGAGCGAGTCCATATTATATAAGTTCGATAAGGGGATAAAAAATCCGTACAATGTTTAATTTTAAAATATGCTTCGGATATCCAATTTAATACAATAAAAATGAAACCTACGTGATGCATGCTTCTATGAACAATATTTTAACTGATTTGTTTAACGTAAAATTACATGGAAAAAACAGGGCAAGGTTGTCTGTCTGGAATTCATTTTCATTTTATTTAACTTGTTATTGGAACTTAAAACTCTGTTTGGATTAAGGTCTTGTTTGATATGAATGATGAAAATGAGTGAGGATAATTTTTTTAATGAATTGGTTAAATTACAAAATAAAAGAAATTATGAAATTTAACTATTTAATTTAATTTTTTTTTTTACTTTTTATCTATCTTTTTCATACCAAGTAAAGTAAAGAGTGTTTTTTTTTGCTGTTGGTTTCTGCAAATTAAAAAACGGGATCAGTTTAAGTCCGGTCCAACAAATAATTATGTCATGTTAGGATGCAATGTTTTTCAAAATTAGCATTTCGGTGTCATTTGACATTACCATTCACTAGGTTTTAGTTAATTAGACGACAGACTTTTCTTTCTGAGTGCCACAATAAATAAGACATTTATTTTTTTAATAGTCTAAAGATGAGTACAAGGTAGTATCTGTTCATAAATATTTCTTAATCTTTTGACAATGCATATACACCTTGCAGATAAGGTGATTGAACTCGAGTTTCTTAGGATGACCATCATCCGTTTTTTCATTTGACCACTTGTTGGGTTCAATAAGACATTTAATTAAAATCAAAAAATAATCATAAGAAGACATTAAGAGTGAGCTAGAAATTATTTTAAATTTAGGTTATTTAAGTTTCTAGGATGTAATATTTGAAAACTTTGCCTATTCACCAAATGAATGATGGAATAAATTTTCTGCTACTACTAAATCACAACCCAACCCAACCCAAAATTTGACTTTGGAACCGTTCAAGTGCATGTCGACAACATATTTCCATTTCATATCTTAGCGTAGCTAAGGCTGCTTGAATTTTTTTTCTCACCAACAAGAACGCCAACGCCCATTAACTTTGATGTTCATTTGTATATATGAACCCACCCTATGGTTTTATAAGCATCTTATTATTATATCATCCAAATTTCTTTTATTGTTTTTGTACAATTTAATTTAGTAATTTTTTTATCTTTACGTAAAACATTATTCTAATTATATTATTTATGCACGTAAGCAACATCACAAATTTTGATAATATTGGGCATCAGGTATATCAATTATCAAATTACTCACACCGACTTACCCGTGAATTAGATAAATTAATTATTACTAATTAATTTTAATCACGTCTTCATGAAGTTAGTAATTATTTTTGATCAGATTCATGAAGTTGTAATAGTATACTACTGTTGAAATTGGATTTGTAAAGAAAGCAACAACACAAGAAAAACAATATAAATAATAAGGTTGTAACCCCTTGACCCGACCTAGTCGTTGGATCCGAACCAAAAAATCAAATAAATCAAATCAAATTTATTTTAATTCATAAACTCCAATAGAAATGATAGATAATCAATCAAAAATAATTAGAGAACCATTAAAAATCAAAATCTTACTCAATTGATAGGAAAAATGGAAGTTGAAAACATTATCCTCCAATTAAACGTGAATTTCAAGAAGATTTGATGAAGACTACTAGCTCTTGCTAAATTGATGATTAGAAATCATTTAGGATACAAAAGAGATAAAAATCAGTGTTCTTTAAATTTGTGTTTGGCAAATTCAAGAGAGAAAATGAGAGAAAAGCTTGAATGTGTTTTCTCATCTTTGGGAAAATAATAACCGTTATCTTCTTTTGTTAAAAAGTGAGACAGAAAAAATATATTAATAATTGATTTAATAATTCCAATAAAATACTCACTTTAATTCCTTTTTAAAATTGTCATTATTAATATTAAATCCATCCATTTAAAATTACCTAAACTCAATTTCTTCCTTGGTTAAACTCATTAGATATATTTCCACAAATATATGTCACAATAATTATATCAAAAATCAAATTAATCAACTCAAATTATTTTCCAAAATTGATTAATTAGCTAAAGTCTAACCCAAAATTCCAACCCGATTCTGATAATTCACCCAAATCTTCTAGCTCGTTTTCCGAGGTGTTAGAACTCTCCCCCTCTAAAAGAAAATCCTCGAAATTTACCCAAAGGAAGCAAAACAAATACTGAACTTTCTTCATCCAAGAAGCTTCCTCGATTACACTTACGCCACATAACTTTCACAAATTCAATCATCTCAATGAGCAACACCTAGTTGCTAGAGGCTTAATTAGAAACATTCCTTACTAATGGTAAAACCAACAATTCTCAAATTTCTCTTTACTGTAACAATAAGAAAAGTTTCAATCAAACCTCGCCATAAAAACATAGGCAAAACACCAATTACACATTTGAGCTCAAACCATCCTAACACAACATGTCACAAAACTAGTCTTTTCATTTATCTACATATCGTCTATTAAGACTTGATTCATCATACCATTACGAACTATTCTCTACAACTTTCATTCATGGAGAAACACCGAGAAACACTCAACCACCCATATGATATCGAGCTTTTTCGTTGTCTCAATCTGCATAAAGCTTATCTAATTTCTCATCCTAAAACAACGCCAAAATACCGAAAACTACTTTTAGCATACATCACTCCTTTCTAAATTCAAAAAAGCTCTTCTTAACCAAATCTCAACTTGAATCATAGCAACAATCATTAAATAACTCCCAACAATAACAGCTAACAACAAAAGTTCCATTTAACCACACATCCACCACAACCATAGAGAGCAACTATCTCGATTAGTTAATTAAACTAGTTCTGGGATCAAACTTGTAAAACCAAAATTTATATTATTTCCAACCAATAAGAAATCATTGGTACCCAATAGAAATTATTAGGTTTGAACAACCTAACCATGACTTGTTCTGAAAACCATTACAAATCAACTAAACCCAATTAAATTCACTTTTAATTACAAATGTTAATATAAATAATAGATTAAGGACACAAAGCATGTGGAACTTCAATAAGAAACCATAGCTCACCTTGCTTGATATGAGTACAACCAAAATGAGCATCCCCTTGTATTCTATCGTAAAAATTATTATTAACCAAAATCACCAATTTACTCAAGTTTATAAATCATTTGGATGAAAAATAGATCAGAATTAAGATCGGAATATCAATTGATCACTAAAAACATTTTAGGAATATAGAAAATATGAAAACAATAGTTTTTAGTTGAAATAAAAATTTAGAAAACATCTGCTTTAATGAAAATGTTAACCATCAGTAGTTTTTTTAAAGCAAAATGAGGGAAAACGAGTTACTAAAATAAGAAGGGTAAAATTGCTCCCTAAAGATTCTTGACTTGTGTCTCCTTTCTATATAATTCACAAAAACCACTTTTATAACCAAATTTTCTCTGTCTCTAAAAGTCATCAAAAATGCAATTCTTGTTATTTAACAAACCAATTATTAAAGAACCTTCCAAAACTTTAGTCATGTCCAATTTGTTATATTCCTTTGAAAACACAATCGATTATTAGCCCGGAATTAATTAACTAACTAAACCCAATTCACAATTCCAAATAGAATCCATTAAATGTCCAAATCAACAAAATATCTTTTGTCACAAATTCGCTAACGGTGCAACAATCTCTTAAGATTCCTAAACAAACCTCAATAATAATCAACTAGACCTAGAAAAACCACATACTTCCAACACCAAAATTGGTTGCTTCAAATCTAGAACAACTCCAACTTCCAAGAATCAATCTTTAACACCTTCTATATTCTATGAGACCCCAGAGAACCTCATCGCTAAAGCTACTTACATAATATCCTCATCAGCTTTCGAAAAGTCATCTGTAAGTGTAAACATGTGTATGCATGATTACTTATATGCCCCTATAGATGTCTATGTATATACATGCAAAACCTCTAATGTCATGTCCAAATTTATGCATGTACTGACATATTTACATATATACATATAAGTGTTTATGCATTGTGCATGTTCAACTATTCACACTTACCAATAATATTCTCAGAACCAATACTCCTTTCATCAATCCTAAACTCGCACGTACCCAAATTAGGAACAAACACTTGCTTTGCTACAAAAGCCTATCAAACAATCCTTGGTTGTCGATCAAAATCCTTCTCGATAACATTGTACATGAGAATACTACTACTCTTACTACTCACGAAATCAAGTATTCACAGAATACTCAACTCATCGCAACCTCGAATGTCACTAGTTTATTCGCCATCTACACGGCATAACTATAAACCTATAACAACCAAACGGTCTTAAACACCATTATCGTTAACAACCATGTTGATACTTCAGAAAACAAAACTTCCGACCAAACATATCCACAAACCAATCATTTTCAAAATCGCACTCTCAATTATAAATTTCCTTAATGCTCATCAATACGACACAAAAAGAATTCAGGAGCCGCACCAAGGTATGTCTCAATACCAAACTTAACTTCACAAACACAGGACAACACGAGAAAACTCATTCAAAAGCATTCTAGGGAAGAATTCCCGAACAACATAGACATTCAAAACTCGAACATACTTAAACCTTAGATTACTACATAAGCCAAAACTCATCAAACATAATTTAGTACGTCCTTGAACATACTTTAATCATCAAAACTTCAACACACTCAAACAACTACCTTCAATTAATATGCACAATTGTGTGAAAACCAGAATCCACCAGAAGATGTATTAGAAAATGAAAAGCAAATTACACCACATTTCCTTAACTATAAAAATAGATTTCACGTTTTCGCTGGGCACTTTGATTTCCAAAGATGAAAGCCAATACAATGCCTTATGTAACACCCTTAAAACTGGTCTAGCATTTATTTTCAAGTTCAGATGTTCGAAAGTATTTTCTAGTTTATGGATTAATGTTAAGATTCCTTAAGGAAGTATTTAGGATCATTAGATTAAGTTAGAAAGTAAATTAAATTAAAATTGGTTACTTAAGGATCAATTAGCAAAGAGTGGAAACTAGAGTTGTGGGGGTCAAATCGAATTAAAGATGGAATATGTGGTTTTGCATGCCAAATTGAGCAATTAACTAAAGTGGATTACATGTGTTTTTTTTTGTCTTCCAAAGGTGATGAATAATACCATTTCTTTATTAAATTAATGGAAAATGAAGGGGGAAATGGGGGATCGGTGAAAAAGGATGAAAGAGAAAGAGTTATCTTAAAAGAAAATTTTACCTTTGTTCTCCATTTTCTCTCCACCTAGAATAGCCACCATTGATGAAGCTTTGGCCATTCTAGCTTGAATTTTTTTTGGGTCTAATGACTTATTTTCATTCGTATAACCTTAAAATTTTGGTAAGCAATCTTTCAAAGTTATATGTTGATTTTAAAGTATTGATTGTGGAAAGTGTATATCTCTAAATTGTTGTTCTTGCATTGTAAACATGATTTTTTTAGTTAGAGAACCTAAAATTGAAGATGAATAATGTTAGTTATGGATATTTTTTGAAAGGGTTTTAGAAGTTAGATGCCTTTCTAAGCCTATTCGAATAGCAATATTTTCATGTTTCAATTGTATGGATTTAGTAATTTTAAGGTTGAAGGAATTGCTAATCATGTTAAAAAGTAAGAAGTTAGATACCTTTATGTATATCCAAAAGCTTGTTAGGTGATGTTATTGGTAAAATCTAGTTGGAATTGTAATAGTTTCATGTGGACTATGTTAATAGAAGTAGGAAAATGTGACATGTTTCTCACTAATGAATTAAATGGTCTAACAATGAACTTAATATCTCTGTTAAAAATTAGTTAGGAAGGAAGAAGTTCTATTGGGAAAAGCTTGTAATAATAATAAGATAGTCTTAATCAATGAAGGAGTGAACTGCCTTAGAAATGAAATTGGAATGTATGAAATGTATGATTGTTTTATATAGTCTTCTTTGAGAAAATAAGTTTTAGACAATAATTTGTATTAGAATCTATTGGAAATGTTACTTGGTGTTTGAAGTATGTCAATGAGTATATTATATGATTTATGTCCCTTTAGAATAATTTTGGGAGCACTTAGATTAGTTAAAACAGAGGTGAAAGAAATCTGCCCAAAAAATTTTGTATTGGGCAATTAGTACAATAAATTACAAGAAATCCTACAGATTGAATTAGAGAATGATTTTTATATGTATAGAACCATATGTGACTCTAGTTTCATTTCAAACAAACAAAATTGAATTCTGAATTATAGAACACTTTATAAAGATAATTCTTTAAGGATAGTGTAATCAGCTCGGTGGCGGAACTGGGAGTGTCTGAAAACTAAATTTTGTAAGAATTTGTTGAGGTAAAATTACAAGATATACATGGTTGGAAAGGTTTTTAATTTATCTTTCTATCGGTGTAAACAGTTTGAAATTCTGATACACAGAATGAAAGATACAAATTTTTAAGCAAGTAACGTGCAGGCTGCCTCGCAGCAGCACTTTAGGTGTTTTGATAAGAAAAATTGTATTTACTCAAAATAAACTAGGTATCTTGCCATATGTGGTTAAAAAGGTCTATAAGTCTAGTTTTTAATGGTGTAAATGGATTAATTTTCTGACGTATGGATTGAAATCTGGAATCGGTTTAGTAAGGACAGTACGAATGCCAGTAACAATTTTGTATGCTAAACCAATGTAGTTTTGAATGATGAAATGCATGCTGTTTTGAATTGAAATACATGTTGGTTATGTTTTAAATGGTTAGAGGATTAATTGAATTGGTTGTAATGAATTTTTTTATGCTAAGGTATCACTAGACTAAGAATTACCATGAAGAGGCAAAGTTTTGAAAATGAAAAAAGAGTTGTAAAGCAAGCTGAAATTTAGTGGTTCAGGATATCTCGTAACTTCAGGATATCAAGTGAGTGTAGTTTATGCATTCGGATGACACAACGTCATCCCAAACATTATTTTCATGAATTGTTTGTTTAAAAGCATGGTTAAGACATTCTCTCACCTAGAACACATTATGTGGATACATTCATAGCATTGCATTTTTAGTAAGTTCTTTGATTTTACTTGCATTACATATGCATCATTGTGCTCTATTATGCTATGATATGTGATAGTAGTAATGTACAAAACTTGAGCTAAAACTTGAAAGTCAATATATGATATCTTATTCATAAGAAGCTAAGAAATGGAAATCAAACCTCAATGCTAATTTCTATGAATCAAGTAAGCTATGTAAGGCCATAAGACATTGTGAACATTGATACTTTGGAGCTTAAAGCTCACTATTGTCATAAGACTCATCTACTAATAAAAAACCTTAAAATGTATAAGTTGCCTAAACAATAGAAGCCCTTGGACACTTTGGCATGGTACATGGTATGTTGGGACTAAGGTCCACAGGCTACGGCTCAGGGATGACGATCCCATATTTTGATATATTGGTGAAAGTAGGAGGTAATAGGGGAGGTGATGGAAGAGAATGGAAGATTGATTGATATTCTTTAACACTAGCCATTGCTTTGTGTTTTGTGTAACACGGGCCAATGCTACCTATGTCCAAATGTGATCCAAGACATATATTGTTAAAATTCACGAACTTCGAAAAAAAACTTTGATAAGAACTCTGATTGATTATTGATAAGGCTTCGATAAATCATTAAGAGCAAGATATGAAAGTAAATGCAAGGTATGCATTATGCAAGCTAAGAAACATTTGAACTCTGAATAAGCTTTTGATAAGGCAGAGTCATTTATAATATAAGATTTTGAAATATTATTGAACTACATAGCTTTGATGTATATGCATTGATGCCTTACATATTTTTGTTTACAATGTTTATCATATTTATTGTCATTGAAGTATATATACACACACATATATTCTTTTAGGGATAATGGCACCAATGCCCCATATACTTTGATAGAAACTTTAATGTGGTGCCTAAACTTTGGACGCGTTCAATGTGCCCCCTGTAGTTTACTTCCGTTATCTAAAATGCCCCCTGATGCTAACATCGTTATTTCATGATGTGTCATAGACACGTGGCACTCTCTTATGATGCCACGTATCATTTTTTAGAAAAAAAATATTAAAAGTTAAAGGGCATTAAAATAATTTTACCTTTTTAATTTAGCCTTTCAAATTTATTTAATTTTTAAAAATCACATATTTATTTTAAAAAATATTTAAAACTAATGACCTTTCAATACTTGACACGTGTTGAATCAGGATTAGGGTTATCGTTGGCCTTTTTTAGTTAAAATCTTAAACCCACTATTGATTTTGTCTTTTTTACATATGGTATTGTTTGGATTCAAGGTTAAGTTTTCAATGACTGGATTAAAATCAGGTCCAAATCTGCGACAATGGGTTGTTTTCAATCTTGGGATTTTCTTCACTCATAACAACAATGAGGGAACGAAGGCAATCCAGGAAATGGGTTGTTTTCAAGCTTAATTTTGTTTTCAAACTTTTCAATGAACTGTTCATCAGTTGTGGCTCCAGATTAATCCAAGAAATAAAGGTCGAAAGACTTTTTCATGTTGGGCGACCATGACTGGGCTCAAGAATACCCAGATCTGATCAAGAGCATAGGGAGATGAGAGGCGTGAGACTTACTGTTGTAGCCTCACAACCGATGCAGATCGACGCGGTTTGAAAGGCAACAACGTATGAATGATGCGCTGAGTGTGTTTGGGGTCTTAGGGGACACGGTGGTGAAAGTAATGGTGTTTAGAACATTCCAACAAGGGTGATAAGGGAACTGTAACGGTCGTCGGAGAAGATTGAAGCCAATCAGAGCTTGGCCGGAGAATAAGACGGCGGCTGACTGTGATTGATTAAGGAGGGAAAAGGTTAGCAAGGGTGAGGGTTAGTCAAGGGAAAGGGGCAGCAAAGAGAGTGCCACGTGTTTTCTTTATTTTTTAATTTATTATGAAAAAGAAAAAGGTAAAATTATTTTAATGTCCCTTAACTTTAAATGTTTTTTTTTCTAAAAAATAACACGTGGCATCATAAGAGAGTGCCACGTGTCCATGACACGTCATGAAATAATGATGTTAGCATCGGGGGCATTTTAGATGACGGAAGTAAACTACATGGGGCATATTCCAAAGTTTATGCATCACATTGAAGTTTTTGTCAAAGTACAGGGGGCATTGGTGCCATTATCCCATTCTTTTACATGGTCACTACTTCACTAGGCTAAGGAAGCCTAATACATCCATCATTATACATTTGCAGGTTATATGATTTAACTAATGAACGATGGTGCTAGAAGGTTGTAAGATATTCCCTTAAGCTTTCGTGTATTATTTATGTTTTCTTAGATAAACTCCTTAGATGGTGGCATAGTAAATGTATAGAAACATATTATTTAGTAATTTATTTTGGAGTGTAATGCATTAGATGCATTGTAAGGTTTGTAAGTGGCACTAAGTAATCATTCTGGTGCGGTTCTCTTGGGCTAAATTAGCTTTATGATGTTTATTTCGATTGTTGTGTGGTTATAAGAAGAAATGTAAGACATAAGGCTATGAGTAAATTGATTTGTGATATGTTATGATTTTGGATTGAAGTAAGCTTCAAAATTGCATCAATACTAGTGGTTGCGCATGAAATATAGAGTATAAGACTTACCATATAGGTTCTTATGTGATTGAAGCTTTCTTTGATTCCAATCTATGAATGTGTATTTTGTGGTATGATTTATAAGCATTTTAGGACATGGATTCCTTATCATGAGACCTTAAAATTGATTAAGAAGTATATGTGCATAGTATAGAGCTTAAATTAGTATGTTATAAATTCACAAAAAGAAATCGTGTATGCTTGGTTTGAGTACTTCAAAAAATGTAATAATTCGAATTAAGTTAAGTACATGTCTAGATATAATCATGTTGTCATATACTTGGAATCGTGACTTATGAATATGCATAGTTCGTTTAATAACTAAATTATGGTAACATTACAATTGATTGAAATTCAATGTGACTCTTAACTCATGAATCACACCTAAAATAGTTGTTTTCGTAAAGTGTTCTAAATTGACCTTGATACACTATAAGTTATTAGTTAGAAGTTAAGCATGTCTTCCTATAGTAAAGATGACTTTTGATGACTCTGGTGCAGTTATCATTGATTTAATCATCTTATGCTAACATTGTTACCTTAAAAATACATTTGTAGTATGTATTTATTAGTAATTTTAATAAGTATCATGTATGTGATATTCAGAAGTTGAATAAGCTTTGACTTTAAAATGACGTTTATGATGTTGATGAAAAACATGGTATGCCATTAATGTGAATATATGAATGGTAAGGGTGTCTATGCCAGTGTGATTTAAATTATATCTATGTTTGCATGTTGGTGTAAAATGGGCCTAGGTGATATTTAGTGAATGACTAAATGACTTTCTTGTTAAGATATGGAAATGTGTGTGTAACATGTATATTGTGCAACTTGAAACTTTTAAGAAGTATGCATGAAACGATAATGATTTAAGAAAATTTTTGTAAGCCTGTCACATCTTGTGAGAGTTATACAATTCAATCATTTGAATATTGTACTTTGTTTTCAGTGACATTGTCGATTCCAGTTTTCTTCCAGTCCGGGTAGAGAGTTTTACCATCCTCATGGAAAATGATGTTAGGGACACCATCAAATTCTCCTTGACAATCAACATCACTAGTCATGTTTCGATCCTAAAAATCAACTTTCTTGTATTATGCGTACATCATAACCTAATTAACTTAACACTCCAAAATCCTCATTAGAATCTCAACCGAAGCTTTCTCGAGCTAACTTTACGAATCTTGGTACTACGATTAAGCACACATCATCTATGGTGTACTCATTTCCATTTATATCACTTTACTGACTTCTTGTCTTCAAAAATCATATCATTAAAATTGATGGTAATAACCACTTTTAATATTGGAAATAGTGGACCAACGCTACCTATAAACTCACTTTTAATAACCACTTTTAATATTGGAAATAGTGGAGGCGTAGGCTCGGCAAGTAATCCAAGATAAACCTGCAAAAACCTTTTCAAAGCATTTGTAATAGGTAACGTGTTCCTGGTTAACCCCCAACAAAAGCAATTAACAACATGAGCACATACAAATACATTTATCACTTCCTCAAAATAACCAGATTTAACTATATTCGTCCAAGGTAGGGAATCTGGCTCTAATACCAACAAATATAACCACTTTGACTCGGCCTAGTCGTTAAACCCGAATCAAGAAACCAAATAAATCAAATTAAATTCTTTTTAATTTATAAAATCCAATAGAAATGATATTTAATCAATCAAAAACAATTAGAGGACCTTTAGAATCAAAAGCTTTGTCACATCCTGAAAACCGGCCTAGTCAGAAATAGGTCCTGATGATCAGAAAATTTTGAATTCGATGTGTAGAATGTTGTAATAAATGACCATTGTACCCTCTTATTGTAATGGAATTACATTTTGGCCCTATGTGAGTGAATGGACCCCTTGTATAGAATTCGAAGCCAAAGTGCAAAATTGAGCTAGTCGTATCGATACAGCCATATGAGTATCGATACAGCCAAACCGTCAATAACTAACTTTTTCATTTTGGCGCAGGCATACCGATACGGCCATACGTGTATCGATACAAGTCCCTTGTTTTGAGTTAAAATAATGTCATTTTGTAAAGAAATGATGATAGGTGATGAGTCACCTCTATGCTTGTCCAATCGCACGTGAAATTCATCAGAATTCACAAGCAAACGAGATCATAAGCCAACTTGGGGAGTTGTTAATCCTTGTGGCTTAGAAAACCCTCAAGTAAGGGAAATGATCCTATTGGTTGTTGGAGTAGTGAAGGAATGATTAAGGTTTTAATCATTTAAAGTAAATAGACAAAAGGGAAAAAGCTTTCTTCATTTTTTGATCATCCCTCCTGAAAGCTAAACTCAAGCTTTGTCTTCCAAATAAGCTAACACCACTATTGCCTTCAACCTAAGCTTAAGCACACACCTCTCTCTCTAGTCACCTTAAGCTCATCTCCTCTTCAATCTAAAGGCATCATATTAAAGCTATCCATCGGGTAAGGCAAAGACCTCTTTGGATTATTGAATTCCATGTAAGATGGGAGTTTAATTTCGATTCGAAATCCTAAGCTAGGCTTAAGCAATATTTTCAATTTGGTTGTAATGATTCCTATTGTTTTCCTAGCTCAAAACAAAGAGGAAAATGATCCATCAACCCCAATCAAAGTTAGGAACAAAGGAATCAACATTCGAGAATCCTAGAGCCTTCAAATTTTAATGTGAGTGTAGTTGTTTCAATGGGTAGGTATGGTGCCATATCCTTTGCATTATTTGTGATTATGTTGCATTTGATCAATGGCTCACGTAGAGCTACTATGTTGGATTCGATTGGTAAACCCGATAAGTACCTCGTACTATTTTGATATGTGAAAATATAGTTATAATATGCCAAGTATGTGGTTCATGGATTTGATATGAATATGATATATGTTAAGGAGCTAAGACTAGTTTTGATATTTGATATGAATTGAAAGAAAATATAAAATATGTGATCTTTGTGAAATGATGGACATTGGATACAATTGGCATGCCATAGGATTATTGAGCTCGGTTAAGTAAGGGTGGGCTATGGTCCGGGGCTAAGGCCTATATGTGGGGGAAATAAGGTTGGTTTGTGTAAGGGATTCTCTCCAGAGCTACGGCTCAAGGCTACGACCTATTTTCGATATGTTGGTATAAAGGGGAATCTGCGTACCTAATGGTACCTAATGGAAATTCTATGTTTTTATGAACTTTGATATGAAAATATGAATGTATGTGAATATGTGAAATAAGCATGAGATTGTATACATGGAACTATGCCTATGTAAATTACTTGATCATCATGTCATGCATAATATTGATTAATCATTGTATTTGTTATAACTACCTCACTAGGCTATGTAAGCCTAACATGTGTGTCTCATGCATTTTCAGGACCTTGAATGATTCCGAGCTACGATCGTGTTGTTGCGGTTGCAAGTCACATCTTCACCATATACGTATGTTATCTTTTGCTATAAACTCCTAGTGAAGTGACATATGGTTTGAACATGTTTTGTATGAGCATTTTGATGTTTGTGTAATAGCCCTATAATGACCTAGTGTTGTATGCATGAAATGGTATGTTTTGAGAATGTCAAGTTTGCTAAAAATAGCCTAAAACGAGCCCAAGGTGAAAAGTAGGTAAATGGATTCGAAATGCTATAAAATTTGGTATAACAATAGATTAATAGATTTTAGGCGTGTTGGTAAAATTTGGTAATAAACGGACAACATTTGAGGGGTCAAATTAGGTAAAAACAGATAAAATCTGTCATTACAGGCCATGCGTATCGATATAAGGAAGTCTGTACCGATACGGCCTTGCATAATTAGACTTGATGAAGTAGGGAGTATCGATACACTAGGGAGTGTACCGATACGGATTTAGACAGTAAGTTCTGAAAATTTAATTGCATTAATACAGCCTCAGGCGTACCGACACGAGTCAACCCAAGTCAAAGTGTACCGATACGGGCATAGACGTATCAGTACGAGGTCGTTGACCTCGAACCTGGAAATTGTGAAATTAAACATAGCATATCGATAAGGACTATAGTGTATCAGTAAGGTGTCAGATAATTCTGTTAAGAGGCTTAAGAAATAGTTTTAAAAGAATTACAAATTGGCCACTAATAATTATATGGCTTAAATGGACAGGTAAAAGATATCTGATAACAACGAAACTTCATAGGTTAATAATTGGAGAGTCTAATTACAAGTCGGTAATAAAGAATCTAGATTAGGGTCACTAATTTGTAACGTTTACAATTTAGTCCCTTTAGTTTAAAAAGTTTTAAATTAACCCCAATTCTGATTCTGATCTTCGATTCCACTTTCTGATAACACTTTCTGACCCGGTTCTCTACCTGACCGGGAGTGGGGTGTTACAAGCTTACCCAATTGATAGGAAAAACGGAAGTTGAAAACATTATCCTCCAATTGAATGTGAATTCTAAGAAGATTTAATGAAGACTACTAGCTCTTGCTAGATTGATGATTAGAAATCATTTAGGATATGAAAGAGATAAAAATCAAGAAGAAAAATCAATGTTCTTTAGATTGTGTTTGGCAAGTGATAAACCTATTTGATTTTGGTACATTTTAAAGAAAAATGTTTTTGGACTTCAACTAATTTGCAAAAATATTTCAAAGTCCACAAACTTGAAAAATATGTTTGAAATGTTTTCAAAGGTTTTTGACATGTTTTAAAATGATTTTAAATAGCCAAAATGTCAAAAACAAATATTGAGTACCGATACGCTTGTCGTCGTATCGATACCCATTGTGCTCGTACCGGTACAAATTTTCGCGTCCCGATACCATTTTTATCCCCAAAGTTTTCCAAATTCCAATAGTCAAAAACCATATCGATGCGGCCTCAGCCGTACCGATACCAATAGGTTTGTACCGTTACGCTTGTATCTATACCGATACCCTGGTGTATTAAATGTTCTAACAGCTTTTTCTGTTTAAGGTAGGTACTAATACCGAAGCCTCGTGTACCGATACGTCTTACTCCATAATTGTATTTATGGTTGGAATTTATGTCTGCAACAGCTCTTAACAACCCCCAACAGCTACTAATGATACAAACTATAGTGTATCGATACGAGCATAGACGTATCGGTACGAGGTCATTGACCTCGAACCTAGAAATTGTGAAATTTAACGTAGCGTATCGATACGGACTATAATGTATCGGTATGGTGTCAGTTAATTCTGTTAAAAGGCTTAAGAAACAATTTTAAAGAATTACAAATTGGCCACTAATAATTATATAGCTTAAATAGATAGGTAAAAGATATCCGATAACAACGAAACTTCATAGGTTAATAATTGGAAAGTCTAATTACAAGTTGGTAATAAAGAATCTAGATTAGAGTCGCTAATTTGTAACGTTTACAATTTAGTCCCTTTAGTTTGAAAAGTTTTAAATTAACCCCAATTCTGATTCTGATCTCTGATTCCACTTTCTGATAACACTTCCCGACGCGTTCCCTACCAGACCGGGAAAAGGGTATTATATTTGTGGTATCAGAGCCTAGGTTTAGTCGATTCTAGGACTAAACAAGCATTCGTTATAAGTCTGCATTTACATATGCCACTTAGGAGTTTATTTGTATACATTATCTGTGACTTGCAGCTTACACGATCCAAATCTTTTGTCTAAATAGATCAAAAAATGACAGCACCTACTGATAGGCGTGCTATAAACGAGCCCAATCCCAACTCCTCCTCTACTCGAGGGATAATTTGAGGCCTGGACTAGGGCCTGAACAAGTAGGACAGAATGATCCACCTCATCCTCCGTCTATGCATCCCGCTCAGCAGGAGTACCTGATGTCTATGGTGGACATGATCAAGCAAGTAGTAGTGTCTCTCCGAAAAGAATCACATCCTTCGCCTGTTGAAGCTTTTTTGCCTGATTTGAGAGCCCCTGTTGATAAGCTCAAGCAGTATCCTATTTACACATTCACCGGCCAGGACCTGGATAACCCCGAGATCACGGAATACTGGCTGGAGAACACTCTCAAAGTGCTGAATAAGCAAATGAAGTGTCTTGAGAAGCATAAGCTTGAGTGTGCCCTGGCCCTGATAGCTGAAGATGCCCAAAGTTGGTGGGATACGATGAACCTTACTGTTCCAGAACACCATGTCACGTATGACTTCTTTCTTCAGGAGTTCCGCAAAAAATACATCAGTGATCATTACATTGCTGAGAGAAGTAAGAAATTCCTTCATCTAAGACAAGAGGGAAGGCCTGTGGAGCAGTACATTCAAGACTTCTACAAGTATGCAAGGTATGGTACTGAGATCATATGTCGAATGTTCGTTGATGGCATATGTGACGAATTGCGCCCTCTTTACCATCTTGGAGTTAGAAGACTTTCAGACGCTTGTCAACTGAGCTATCACTACCGAGGCTTCCCAAAAAGCTTCTAAGAGAAGGAAAAAGAGCCAAGCCAGATCTGATAAGAGATTTCGTGAGGATTCTAAGCCTCCAATGTCTCAGAAAAAAGGTAAGCATTGGGATCAGAAATCTATCACCTTCCAACAACCGCCTTGATCTGGATACACACCATAATTCCAGTTCCTAAGGACGTCTGTTACTTGTACAGCTTCGGTGGATAGTACGGGTGGTTTTGCAAAGGGTTCTCAAATTTCTTTATGCAACTTCGCTAGAAAAGGCACCTAAGGCAGTACTGTAGGCAGTCCGGTTCCTGCTATCTTTGTGGAGAGTCTGGCCACTTCATCCGTCAGTGCCCACAAAACCCTTATGCTCCTATATCTGTAGCTTCTCAGAACAATCCTAATAAAGGGAGGGAAGTAAAGTCAGTGCCATCCGGATCCGCAGGTAGACCCCGCAACAACAATGCACCTACAGTTAACCGTGATCCACAAACTTCAGCTTAGATGTGTCATGCCTGAGGCCACGAACAAGAAGATGACCCTGATGTGATTGCAAGTATGGTAGAGCTGTGTTTCGATTATGTTTATGCATTGATAGATCTAGGCTCTACGCACTCTTTCATTAGTGAACCTTTGATTGAGAAGCATGCCTTAGAATCAGAACCGATTACCTCCGAGATAGTTGTCTCCAATCCACTAGGAGATAGTGTGATTATCCAAATGATTTGTAAAGATTGCCCTCTAAGGATCTAAGGAATCCCATTTCCAGCCAACTTGATGGCTTTGTCTTTCCATGAGTTTGATCTCATTCTAGGCCTCGATTGGCTTGTTGAACACCAAGCTTGGGTGGATTGCTCGAAGAAGAAATTATATCTCTATAGACTCGATAAGGAGAGCATAACCTTGATAAAGTACGAACCTGAGCCTAAAAAGAGTCTCATGTATGCCATAGAGTCTAAGAAAGATTTGAAAACTGAAGACGTACCCGTGGTGAAACAATTTCCTGATGTTTTCCCTGATGAACTTCCAGACTTCCTCCCACCCGTGAAGTTGAGTTCGAGATAGAAGTGCAACCTGAAACTACTGTGGTCTCCAAAACTTTGTATAGAATGGCTCATGTAGAGTTAAATGAATTAAAGGCTTAAATTCAAGACCTCCAAGATAAGGGACTCATTCGATTGAGTTCCTCACCTTAGGGAGCGTCAGTTTTGTTCGTCAAAAAAAGGATAGATCGATGTGTATATGCATTGACTATCGTCAATTGAATAAAGTAATGATCAAGAACAAGTACCCACTTCCAAGGATAGATGACCTCTTTGATCAGTTGAATGATGCTTCTGTCTTTTCTAAGATAGATCTTCGGTCTGGATACTACCAAATGCTAATAAAGCAGACTAGCGTTCCAAAGACTGCCTTTTGCACCAGATATGGTCACTATGAATTTTTGGTGATGCCTTTTGGGCTCACGAATGTACCTGCAGCCTTTATAGACCCGATGAATCGTATATTCCGACCCTATCTTGATAAGTTTGTGGTTGTCTTTATAGACGACATTCTGATCTATTCTAAAGACTTTGCTTCTCATGAAGAACATCTCCGAATCGTGCTTCAGACCATTCGGGAGAAATAGCTCTATGCTAAGTTCAGTAAATGTGAATTTTGGTTGTCTGAAGTATCATTTCTTGGCCGTGTAATCTCTTCTTTAGGAATTCAGGTAGACCCAAAGAAGATTCAAGCAATCCTTGATTGGACTCCTCCGAAGAATGTGGGAGAAGTTCATAGTTTTCTGGGCCTTGTAGACTATTATCGTAGATTCGTTACGGGATTCTCATCGCTTGCAACACCCTTAACGAAGCTTCTCCGCAAGGATACTCTTTTTGTGTGGACTGTTTATCAGAAAAGGAGTTTGGATCAGCTCAAGCAAGTCCTCACGTATGCCCATGTCTTGGTGCAACCCGAGACGGGCAAAGATTTCACCATGTACAGCGATGCGTCCCACCTGAGATTAGGTTATGTTCTAATGCAAGAAGGCAAAGTCATAGCGTATGCCTCACGTCAACTCAAGTCTCATGAGCTAAATTACCCGACTTATGATCTGGAACTTGCCGCAGTTGTGTTTGCTTTGAAGATTTGGCGACATTACCTTTATGGTGAGAAGTGTTATCTCTACACTGATCACAAAGCTTGAAATCTCTCTTAACTCAGAAAGAGTTAAATCTTCTTCAGCGCCGATGGATGAAATTGTTGAAAGATTATGATCTAGTCATTGACTACCATCCTGGTAAAGCCAACGTGGTGGCTGACGCTCTTAGCCGAAAGCCCATTTCTTCTCCGAGATGCTTGAATGCTCACTTTCGACTCAGAAAACATGGCAAATTGTTAGCTAAGCTGAGAGTTCACTCCACCATTGTATCTCGAATTAAGGCATTCCAAGAAACTGATGAGGAGTTGCAACCCTTTATTGTTAAGGTCAAGGATAGCTCAGATTCTGACTTTGCCTTGAATTTCGAAGGATTATTGTGTTTCCACAACCACATTTGTGTTCCCGATGATGATGATCTTCAGAACCAAATCCTAAGTGAAGCTCATTCGAGCCCTTTCTCTGTTCACCATAGAGCTATCAAAATGTACAAAGATCTGAGGGAGATCTATTGGTGGTCCAAAATAAAGAAGGAGATGACCGACTTTGTGGCTGGTGTTTAACTTGCCAACGGGTCAAAGCCGAGCACATAGTGCCTACTGGTCTTCTGTAGCCTATCGACCTTCCGCAATGTAAATGAGAGCGTATCAAGATGGACTTCGTAAGTGGTCTACGATTGACTCCTTAGAAAATAATGCCATTTGGGTCGGATAGATTCACCAAGTCTGCTCACTTTCTTCCAGTAAGAATGGATTTCAACTTGCCTAAGCTCGCGGAGTTGTACATCCGTGAAATTATTCGTTTGCACGAAATTCTAATATCTATCATCTTCGATCATGACCCACGATTTACGTTTAAGTTTTTGGAGGACCTTACACGAGGCCTTGGGAACGTGGGTGCATCTTAGCACTGCTTTACATCCTTAAACTGACGGTCAATCTGAAAGAGTTATTCAGGTAACTCTAAACCCTTCTCTAAGTTATGCGAATGAGTGTTTGTACCAATCACGATTCTTCCTTGTAGATCCTAGAAGATATGCTCTGAGCCTGTGTCATCGACTTTGGGAATACGTGGGAGAAATCCCTACCTTTGGTCGAGTTTGCTTACAACAACAGTTACCAAGCTTCAATTCAAATGGCTCCGTATGAAGCTCTCTATGGAAGGAGGTGTAGAACTCCTCTTTGTTGGACTGAACTCGGTGAAGGAAAAATGCTAGGTCTTGACTTACTTCAGGAAACCGAAGAAATGACTACCATTATTCGAGATCAGCTTAAGGTTGTCTTTGACCGACACAAGTCCTATGCTGATCTGGGAAAGATAGATATTCAGTATGAGGTTGGTGAGAAAGCCTTCCTTAAAGTACCATCATGGAAGAAGATCATTCGTTTCGGAAAGAAATGAAAGCTAAGCCCTCGTTTCATTGGCCCGTTCGAGGTGATTCAGAAAGTTGGACCTGCTGCCTACCGATTAGCACTTCCTAAAGAGTTAAGACAGATTCATAACGTCTTCCAGGTGTCCATGCTACGCAAATATCGGTCAGATCCTTCCTACGTGATTAAACCAGAATTCGTAGAGATCCAATCCAACCTGACGTACGAGGAAGAACCGGTGCAGATTCTCACACGAGAAGTCAAACGGCTTCATGAAAAATATGTGCCCTTAGTGAAAGTTCTATGAAGAAGTCATTCTGTTGAAGAGGCAACATGGGAACCCGAAGAGACTATGCAGAAACAAAGTCCTGATCTTTTTTCCTAAAATAAAAATTCAATGACGAATTTTCTTAAGAGGAAGAGTTGTCACATCCCGAAAATCGGCCTAGTCGGAAATAGTTCCCGGTGATCGGAAAATTTTGAATCTGATGTGTAAAATGTTGTAAAAAAAAACCATTGTACCCTCTTATTGTAATGGAATTACATTTTGCCCTATGTGAGTGAATGGACCCCTCGCATGGAATTCGAAGCCAAAGTGCAAAATTGAGCTAGTCGTATCGATACAGCCATGTGAGTATCAATACGGCCAAACCGTCAATAACTAACATCCTCATTTTGGTACAGGCGTACCGATAAGGCCATACGCGTACCGATACGAGTCCTCTATTTTGAGTTAAAATGATGTCATATTTGCTTGATCCTTGGAATTTCCTCTTCATGAAATCCCATATTTGTTTGGAAGTTTCTTTGCTAAGAATGGTTTTCAATATGGAAAGATCAATGGCTTGGAAAAGATAGTTCTTCACCTTTAGATCTTTCAACTTCAGTCATTCTAACTCAGCATTTTGAGTCTCTAAAAGCGTAACGCCTTCAATCGATTCTGCTACTCTAGAATCGATGACTTGCCAATATTCTATGGACCTCAAGAAATTCTCCATCACTATACTTCAATGATCGTAATGACCATTAAAATGAAGAATGATAGGTTGTACAAATATGGCCTCGAATATCATTATTTTCTAACCTAGCTCTGATACCAAATGTTGAAATTGGATTTGTAAAGAAAAGCAACAACATAAGAAAAATAATAAAGAATAAGGCACTTTGTAGACTTTAAAGAAGAAAGTAAAATACATGTTGTTTATTGATCATACTCAACCCTTTATATAAGGTAAATTCAAGGCTGAAAATATCTTAAAAATCACCAATAAAATAGGAACTAAATTACCAAGTAATCTAAACAAACAAACAGATTACATAATTACAGAAATTAATAGAAAATCTTGTAAAAACAATAAATAAAAGAATGAGTAAACAACTATAAATCTACAAAAGCATGCATTGAAATATTAAGGCAAGCATGGCTGGAACTGAGCGGGAGCATATAATATGTGTAGAGGCTTGCCTTGATGGTTTGTACTTGTTGATTCTATTTTCATGTAATATTCATAAATTTTAACGTATAAAAGAACACACCATTAAATAGAGTTGTACGATTTTTTTATTTGCCTTTCTCGAAAATGAAAAGAAAAGAAAATTAAAAAGGGAATCATTTTATTGTAGGATTTTTTTCGACTGAGAAATGAAATTTTTCATTCAAACCAAACAAACATAACAAAAGAGAACAACCCAGGCAAGTATTGCATGTACAACCAAAGGCCAAAATGGTTGAAAAAACCATAGGCATACATACCAAACAAGCAACAAGAACATAAAGCCTGAGAACGATCGCAGAAGAACAGTCTTCCGAAGCAAAGATTAGAGACACCAAATGCAACGAAAAGAGTAAGACGTCTTAACCCAAGTGCCTAACACCATTCAGCCACCTTGGACGGTTAGGGGACTCGCCATTGAGCCCAAGGGCTGAGGAAACAAAGCCGGTGGAGAAAAGGCCAACAAGGCCTTAAATCCAACATGCACCACCTTCTCAGCAGAATTACCATCAACGGCGGCCGCTACCACCAAGAGAGATGTCAAAGAGAGACTATGAGTCGCCTACAACCAGAAATTCAAGCATCCACGACCCAAAAACTAGAAAAATGGGAAAGAAAAAATCGAGCACGACTTGATAGCAGAGATCCCAAGCTCCTCTCTAGGAAAACCTCCTTCCAAAATCGTTCGAAGGCCATGGGAGGGCCACGACTGACGCCAGAAGAGAAAAACCTTCATCGAACGACCAAAGGATCCACAAAAAAACTATTTCAAACCTTAGAGAAAAATAAAAAAATCCGAGGAGAATAAGCTAAAAAAGGGCAAAAAAGAAAGGAGAAGATTTGGGGATGGGTTAGAGAGCGGTGGGAGAAGAAAATTTAGGCTTAGAGAGCACATGTGGTGTATTTTGTGTGCGTGTCTCTCTCTTCAACTTTATTTTATTGTAGGAATTGGGAGAGAGAGAATCCTTACCAAACATAAATAGGTGTTTTTTCAACTTTTTTATTTAAAAAATATATTCATTTAATTGCAAGTTAACATTGCTCTGCTTCTTTGTTAAATAAAACATTGTTCTAGTTCTCAGATAATTGAAGTTCGTGTTAAAACTAATGAATGCATGTATGGAAATCTCCTGAATTTGAGTTGTATTGTGCATCCAAATTCAATGCATGTTTATAGTTTGGACTTCCACTTACATGATTTTCTTTGATAAAGCTTTAATAAAAATCACAAATATCATTGACTTATGTCGTATCATATTTATATTTATTTATATTAACTGCTTACAATCTTAAAAATCATTGGGCAAAAATGTCCAACTCATTTTATAAATTACAAATTACCAACAATTTCATATATTAAGTATTATGGATCAAGCAAATTATTCTCCCCTTTTTTACCAGATTATTGTTCTCATTTGGCATCATATATAAAGTCATATCTACATTTCCCCTTATCATTTGAACTCAACAAATAATCTTAGAAAAAAAACGAATGATGTTCATTTTAAGAGATCCGAGTTCATTTAAAAAGAAATATTTCTCCTATTATTTGAACAGATACTATCTTATAATTACCTTTAAACTATTAAAAAAACATTTCCCTTATCATTTGAATATTGAATCTTTCGATCTCTAAACCTTTTGGAATAATTGGGGAAAAAATCAAAGCAGGTCCCTATCCTAAACCAAAACCACGTTCCACCACAGAATTGTTCTTCAACAAGTTGCAAATCCTTGTGGGACCTTTATTTGTCCTAACACCTAAGGATTAGTACAAGGAACGGTATTCCGTACAGCAACTAGACCATTATCTTAAACAAACTTTTCGTTTTACCAGTAATGATGCCATATCAAAAATACATATATTATTGTTTTTCTGTTTAGATTTAAACAACTACTATATTTACTCCGCTTTCTTTCACTCTCACCTTTTTCTTTTAATAGATATCTTTTTTCTTCAAAATTTTTAAGTAATTTTTAAGTTTTTCAAACTAATAAACGACAGTTTTGATCATTTACCTGCGGTGAATTTTTTAGTTATTTTGTTGTTTTTTACTTTTATTCTTTTTTTGTTTTTTATTTTTTGTTTTTCATCGACTTTTTGACGTGTTCTTCATCTGTCGTTATGTCACGTCCTTTGTCTGCCTTTATGACATGATGATATTGAAGACGTCTACAACCTGGTGTATGTTACAATTGAATTTTACCGCACAACATTGCGTGGGTTGGTTGTTCGTAGAGTTAACCAAGATGTTTTTCTCTCTTTTTGTTGATTTGAATAATTCAATGACCTGCGCTCTTCTGGTGAGCACTCCAAGATTTCGTTATGGTGATAGATTTGAAAAACACTGATGAAAATTTTATGAGAAGATTTAAATTTACTATTTATGTTTACATATTCTTTGTTTTTTTACGTTTATTTTTGTATTTTAAAGTATGTTTATTTGTATATTTCTTCTCATTATTTTAACAAAATTTAGTGTTTAATTCAAAAAAAAATGTACTTGTAGTGCATGAACAAGAAGGGGAAAGAGTGGAAGAGACAAGGTCCGGGACTGAAAGTGTCGATAATGTTAATCTGGAAATAATAATAATAATAGTAATAATAATAATAAGGAAGTGGGAAGGAGTAGGGGAGATGAAGAACCTAGCCAAAAAAGACAACCAATGCTTGGATACGTTGGACGTACAAGAGAGATGAAGCAGCAAACAATGTGCATTATTTAGATGCAGATACACACAAGAGAAAGAGACCGGCAAATAGTCAGCAAGGGGGGATGAACTAAACTAATTACACTCATGTGAACCCACAAATCAACTTGCTCACTTGGGTCCCACCTCACATCCATCGCCCACAACTTTCACTTCCTTCAAACTAGTCTCGATTTCCTCCGAAGACGAATCTTCCTGCCTTCCTTACATTCTCCTTTATCCAATGTACTTAAAACTACCGACAATTACCCGCCCCCCCTATATATTAACCCAATCTACAAATTAACCCAACAAACCTTACAAATCCAAAAGAGAAAGAAAGGAAAACAAAATGGATAGAAGCTCAAGCTGCGTAGATGGAAGCATAACTAGTAATTCCCTAAACGTTTCCATTTCACCTTCGTCTCCGCTTACCAAATATCCCGACTCTCTCTGCCGCCTTGAAAGCAGCGTGCTTTTGGATTCTGAAGCTGAATCAAGAAATCTCCCATCTTCCAAGTACAAAGGCGTTGTTCCTCAACCCAACGGCCGATGGGGTGCTAAGATATACGGGAAACACCAACGCTTCTGGCTTGGCACTTTCAATCAATAAGATGAGGCTGCCAAAGCCTATGATATAGCTGCTCAAAGGTTTCGGGGTCCTGATGCCGTTGCCAACTTCAAACACCTCCACAAATCTGAGCAAGATGACATGGAAATGGTCTTCCTCAATTCACATTCCAAGGCAGAAATAGTTGACATGTTGCGAAAGCATACCTACAGTGATGAACTGGAGCAGAGTCGGAGAAGCTATGGCTCCGACCCGAACGGGAAACCAAAGGATGCGGGATTTCGTTCCTTTTCCTTTGGTCTTGAGCTGAAGGCGCGTGAACAGCTTTTCGAAAAAGCTGTTGCACCAAGCGATGTGGGAAAGTTGAAACGACTCGTAAGACCTAAGCAGCATGCCGAGAAATACTTCCCTTTGCAAACTGGGAGTGCTTCCAAACAGGATGGAACAAGAGAGGTTGAAGGGGACGGTTTTCTCCTAAAATTTTAAAATTTCTATATAATTTAAAAAAAATTAAAAAAATTTTATATATTTTTTATTAAAAATGTATTTTCGCCCTCCAAAAATTTTATAAGTCCACCCCTTCTAGAATTTTATAAGTTCGTCTTCTAACCTAAAGATTTACGTCCGTCTGTGCTTCCAAAGTAATTCTCTTGCACTTGAAAGATGCGAATGGCAAAGTTTGGAGGTTTAGGTACTCCTATTGGAACAGCAGCCAAAGTTATGTGTTAACAAAAGGGTGGAGCCGCTTTGTTAAGGAGAAGAACCTTAACGCCGGCGACATTGTTAGCTTTCAGAGATCCACGGGGCCGGATAAGCAGCTTTACATTGACTGCAAGGCAAGAACCGGATTGGTTTCGGGTTCGGCTGGACCGTTTGAAATGGTCAGGCTATTTGGGGTCAACATATTTAAAATACCTAGTGGCAGTGGAAGTGTTAGTCTCGGTGGATGTAATGGGAAAAGGACCAGAGAAATGGAGCTGTTGGAATTGGAGTTCAGCAAGAAACAAAGGGTATTTCGGGTATCCAAAAAATTGGGTACCCTGGCCTATTACATTCGGATACCCGTAAAACCCGGGTACCCGGTTCTTATTTTTTTATTTTTTTATTCTAAAATTTTTAAAAAATCACATATTAAATACAAAAATATTTTTAAAAAATTTTAAACTTAAAACTTAAAACTTAAAAGTATATAATACAAACATATAAAGAATTCAAGGATTTAAACTTAGTTTAAGAGTAAAAATATTAAGAAACTTAAAATAAAAATATAATTTAAAATATAAAAAATACATATTAAAACTTCTGGCCCGTGTCCCGACCCGTGTCTCGAAAAAATTACCAGGTCGGGTAATTTTTTTTATAAAATTACACAGCATTTTTAAGTTTGGGTCGTCGGGTCGGGTCAACTGGGTCGAGTATTTTTGAACACCCTTGCTTTGTAACATTACCTAATATGTTATGAATATCTTTATTTATGATGGATATCCATATATTAAATGAGACTTTAATGTACTTTATTATTAGGGTTTAATATTCATTGAAATTAAAATTTTCATCTTATGCCTATAATATAGAGTTTGGAGAAAGCATTGTACACAACTATACTTTGAGAATATAATACAAGTTTATCTCTTTGTTTTTCATCTTGTTTTTGTTCATCTATTTTGTTCTTGTTCTTTACTTTATTCACAACATGTTATCAGCACAAAAAATACTCAAGCAGTGGGTTTTAGTTTTTAAATTATTTAAAACAGTTTCCGAATCAGTCCATTGTTTCCTCCTCCAAGTTCAGAATAGTTTTCATCATTTTTACTTTAAACTACCAATTCAAACAACCCCAAACAGTCCCTAATTTATATATAAAAAAAAACAGTCCTGAACTTTCAGGTAAATAAGAAACAGTCCCGAACTTATTCACGTATAGGAAACAATCTTTCTAGCTCATAATTGATTCGAAAATATCCGGAACAGTTTTAAAACACATATATATACATTTTGTATACTAAAAACAGTCCTTAAACTGTATACATATCGGCAGGTTTCATATTTTACACTCATTCGATCAAGCAGCCATAAAATACTCTTATGTGTACTAAAACAATTTCCTTGATTTTGAAATAAGATCAAACAATGATTCTAACCTATTCTTTCACCAATGCAATTGCTTTAAGCAACATAAAACAATACATAGAGATCAACGTTCATGGAAAAATTGTTTACTACATTGATCAATAAATCATGTCACTTTCGAAAATTACCAACATGCTTATATGCATGCACACACTCGACTACTCTCCCTTAAACAATAGCTGATCAATCACATATATAAGCTCCAAATAAATTTCATAATCAAATAATTTGTTCAAGAAGAACTTCTAATCAAAGATTCAATTTCTCCCAAACCAACATTATCATAATACACAAGGAAAACACACACTCGGATTCATCATTCTAGATTCCAAGATAAAAGAAAGACAAGAGCACATTCCAAGATAAAAGAAGGACAAGAGCACTTATCCTTCTCCCTTAAGGCTTTCGAAACAACCAACAAATTTGAGCTTCTAAGCTCAAATTCTCAAGAAATCCATGGCCAACGTCCCCTATCTCTAACATTTTTAATTTGGTTAAATGAGAAATGAAGGAGACAAATTTGGGGTGGTCTCCCTTGATGACCGAACCATTCTCCTCTTGTCTTCATGTTGAGAGGACATGTGACTTCCCCTTAAACTTAAAATTATTTAGCATGCAATGCTATGTGTTCCTCTACAATTCAATCTAGTCCCCTCAAAAAGGTTATCCAATCCCTCATGTTTCCAATTTAATCCCTATACATTTGATTGGACTCAATTGATTATAGACTCTAAAACAATTTATTTAATGATCCAATTAGTGTACTTCTAAGCTAAAATTTAGGGATATTACATGCTTGCTCTAAAAAAAATTGATTATTCAACCATCACTAGCTAAGATAGATTTTGAATCTATTAATTTTCTGGAACATATACATGGTGATATATGTGGGCTCATACACCCTTCTTATAGATTATCTAGATATTTTACAGTTTTAATCGATGCATCGACTAGATGATCATATGTATCCTTGTTTTCAACCCGCAACTTGATGTTTGCGAGGTTACTTGCTCGGTTGATAAAAGTACGAGCACATGTTCCGGATTACCCTATAAAGACAATTTGTCTTGATAATGCTGGTGACATGCCATTTTATATGCAGCATCACTAATTCACATCAAGCCAACAAATTATCATAATTTCTCCCCATTACATTTGGTTTTTTTGGCCAAGAACCAAAATTTTTCCATCTTAGAATTTTTGGGTGTGCGGTATATGTTTTAACTGCTCCACCACAATGCACAAAGATGGGTTCTCAAAGGAGGTTGTGAATATATGTCGGATTCAAATTCCCCTTGATAATTAAATATCTCAAGCTTCTGATAGGGAATTTATTTATAGCTCGATTTGCTGATTATCATTTTAAAGAGTCAGTTTTCTTAACATTAGGGGGAGAAAATAAAATAGATGAAAAAAGAAATAAGTTGGAATGAATAATCATTATCTCAGTTTGATCCACAGTGTGAACTATAAGTTCAAAGGATAATTCATTTAGCAAATCAATTGCCAAATGATTTTGTTGACCCTAAAAAAGTGACTAAGTCACATATACCATCTATGAATGCTCTAATTAAATTTGATGTCCTAGAAGGACAAACTCTAGTTGTTAATGAGTCTAATTTACGCTTGTAGCATGGTAGACAAGTAGGTTCCAAAGATAAAAATCCTCGAAAAATAAAAGAAGTTATATTTTATGATGGTCTGATCGAGGAATCAACGTATTATGAAAATCTCTAGAAAAGATTAAAAGGTCTCCAACAAAGTCATTGACATGACTCAGGTACCTGATAATAAAGAGATCTCAATAGATTATGTCATGTCTGGTAATAAGTGGAAACGAAATCAACTCGACATCGATAATACATTTGCATGCAATACAGCACTAGAGATTTTGATGTGGATCATGAACTATTGTCAATTGTACAAAGTAAACAAAAATGATTGGCCAAAATAGAAAGAGGCAATTGAGGCGAAACTAAAATCTCTTTTGAAAGGAGAAGTATTCGGGTTTATAGTTCATACACCAGAAGGTGTAAAGCCCGTAGATATAAAGGATTCTTTGTGAGAAAGAGAAATGAAAAAAGGGAAATTGTGAGATATAAAACTCATTTGATTGCACAAGGATTCTCACAAAGACCTAGAATCTATTATGAGAAAACATACTCCTAGGTGGTGGATGCAAAAGATTTTTATTAGTCTGGCAATAAAAGACTTAGTTTCCGCCTAATGGATGTCGTTACATCCTATTTGTATGAGCCTCTTGATAATAATATTTACACGAAACTTCTAGAAGGATTTAGACTGCAGAAGCAGTTAATTCAAGTTCTCGAGAACACTATTCAATCAAATTGAACTTATCTATTTATAGATTAAACAAATTGGGCGCATATTGTATAATCGCCTCAATGAATACTTATTAGCGGAAGGCTATAAGAATGATTCAATTTCCCCGAGCATTTTTATTAAGAGGTTTAGCTATGGATTTGTCATTGTTGTTATTGTGTATGTTGATAATTTGAATATCGTTGACACTCGTGAAGATATTTTCTTAATAATAAAATCCTTGTGCATCAATCGACATACTCAAAAAATGTTTTAAAAGACTTTACATGCATAACGCATATTTGTTGATCACCTAGATCTCTTAATGTAAACAAAGACCTATTCTGCTCTCGAGAAAAAGGTGATGATATTCTTGGTCCAAAAGCACCATATATATTAATTGGTCTGGAAGCATCATATCTTAGTTGGTCCAAAAATACTATCTAAGTGCTACGAGACCATTACCTTTAGATCTTTCAAAACTTGATGCCTTTCCAGATCATGTAAATAATTGTTATGCACAGTCAAAGCCGAAATATGTGTTTGGCTAAACATATCCTGAAGATATGTGAATTGTTTTCACAAGATAAGATGCAAGCTATCTTGTGTTGAGATAATGCAAAATTTATATCTCAAGGTGGATACACCAAATGTGATAAAACGAAACATATTTCTTCACAATTTCGTCTCTCATGATCTTCAGAAAAATAGTATTCGATGAATCCTTTCAAGCAGTAATTTGAAAGATATATTCACCGGTGCATAGTCTACTTCAACATTGAAGATTATATTCAAGATTGAATTATGAAGATTCAAAGATCTTATGTGATACTTTCATGAGGGAGAGTAAATACGTGTTGCACTCTTTTTCCCTTAACCGAGGTTTTGTCCCAATGAGTTTTCCTGGTAAGGTTTTTAATGAGGCAACATGTTATGCGTATCAAAGATGTGTGTACTCTTTTTCCTTCACTAAGAAATTTTTTTCCCACAGGGTTTTTATCTTAGTAAGGATTTAACGAGGCACATTATCTTCATGGATATCCAATGGGGAGTGTTATGAATATCTTTATTTATGATAGATATCCATATATTAAATGAGACTTTAATGTACTTTATTATTGGGGTTTAATACCCATTGAAATTAGGGTTTTCATCTTATGCCTATAAATATAGAGTTTGGAGAAAGCATTATACACAACCCTACTTTGAGAATATAATACAAGTCTCTCTCTTTGTCTCTCATCTTGTTCTTATTCATCTATTTTATTCTTGCTCTTTATTTTATTCCCAACATAATATTCCTTATTTTTCCTTTTAAATTTTGTTAATGCTGAGAGGGTGTAGGAAAGGAAAGAAATGGGGTGTAGTGGCTACTTGCATGTTGTATAAGTTGAATTGTATATTACAAGACGAAACAGAAGACAGCTTAAATTAGGTGCAATACATTTCTTCCAAAGAGGATGAAATGGATAACTGTCAATATGTTCTGTTCATATCTTTTGTTGTTTCATCCACAAACAATGTTGGTTCATTGCATATAGAGGATGGATAAGGATAAAAATATATATATTTGATGCATTGACGTTACATAATTTATTTATACAATAACATACTACCAATAAATTTTAAAATTCACTTAGTAACTTTTATTTCTAATGATGGAGCGCTAAATAATTCACTAATGGTGTCAATACCTTAAAACATTAATTTGTCTAAAAGCAGACAAGATTTTAATTAACAATATGCTTAATTAATTTGTTAGGAATTTCATTAAATATTAAAAATATAGTTTGTCCTTTCATGTAATAATATGTTTTTCTTCTTTCATGGATATAGCGTGTTGCTTTTGTCTTTGCTCTGAAACATTAGTCCTTGAAATATGATCTTAACGGAAAAATTATTAGATAGACATTTTACAGGCTCAGGCTCCACTCAACATTAATGGGCCAAGGAACCTGAGAAAAGATAGATCATAATCAGACAAATCACTCCTCGACTCATTATTTGATACATACTAGGTTTTTCATCAAAGTACTGAAACAGCTCCCTACCTAACTTTTTTACTGGTAAATATGAGAACTAGAGAAGTAAATAATAATAATAATAATAATAATAATAATAATAATAATAATAATAATAATAATAATAATAATAATAATAATTTCGAATGGCTTCTTTGCCATCTGGAATGTGCTGAATTGGTTTTGTAGGAGGAATAAAGCTATCACTCTCTAATGTATCTGAATCCTAGTTGATGGCGTGGGAGGAAGCTTGGGTTCATGTGATTTGATGCCCCTCCAAATTTCAACAATTTCAGAGTAGAAACTAGAAACCAAAAGTATAAAGTCCAACTCCATCTTCAATTCTTTCGACATATTAGGATTTTGCTTTTAGCTAGCAGCCACGCAGATACCCCCAAAATATGTTGTCCCTAGTTTCACCACTTACATCTGGAAAATAATACTCATTGTTTTTTGTTGGCAATAATTTTGCAACGAGCTATTTCATTTTCATTTTGCTGTCATGCTCGAATTAGAAATGGAAATCGTGCTTTCGAGGATAGGAATTTTAACGCCGTGTATGTTACTAACAATCCAAGTGTTTGAGTATATTTTGATAATTAAATAGGGCATATTTAGTACCACAATTATGCTCGCGTTATTATTTTGGTACCAGACTATTATTTTTGACAAAATAATACTTAACGTTATGTTTTTGTTCTGTTTTGGTACCCAGCCGTTAAAAACTAACAGAGATGATGACGCGGCTTGATATAATCACAATTTTAGTCCAAAATACTTATATATATATGATCAATTTAGTCCAAAACCCATCAATTTAAAATATCATCTTAATTTTGGGGGTAAAATTGAAATTATATTCGACTAGAAGAAGAAAAATGAGAAATTTACAATTTTAATCCAAAAATTAAAATAATTTTTAAATTGATAGAATTTTAGACTAAATTGATAGATTGTATAAGTTTTCCAGACTAAAACTGTTATTAACATATGCCACATCACTATTTCTGTTAGTTTTTATCGATCGGGGTACCAAAACAGAATAAAAACATAATATCATGTACCATTTTACCAAAAATAATAACTGTGGTACCAAAACAATAACGCGGCTATAGTTGGGGTGCTAAATATGTAGTTTTTCCTATTAAATATGCAAGGAAGACCTCCTTTTTAATGAAGGTATAATTCATTTTTACTTTTGCTTTACCTTAATCTTAAAATAATAAATTAAACTAATTTGTCAAACGGCGCACATATGATAAAATATAGTGTATTTAAAATTTTACAGAAACAATAGTATGTAAAGATAGGAGATAAATGGAGAGGCGAGGGAAGTAGATAGGTAGATGGGTGATTTTTGAAGCTGACCTTGGATCTTACACTTTACTAGTTGAGCGAGCACTACCTACATATGATATGTCAATGTCATATCGGAAAATATAATACGTACATGAACATGCAGAATAGGACTACGTTCCTTGCTTTCCTAGTTGTCTTTTTTCATTAAATATATATTAATATCGGGATTGCAGCAAATATTATAATGATATCACTCCTTAGTCCTTACTGTATGATCCATGCATGCTAGGCCATATATACGTTTGTATGTTATCACTTTAAAGACGTAAACCAAGGATTTTTATTGAAACACTAAAGTGATAAAAGGTATTAAAAATAGTATGAAAAAGCGAAGGTTGATGGAGAGGAATTAAAGCAAATTATATATATATATATATGTGAATAATATTGCAACCAGAAGCATTAATATTTTACAAATAAATCAAGAGGGTGAAAAAGGAAAAAGCACGACTTTGGGTGAAACCCCAAAAACAGGACTTAGTAGAAACAAAAGGAAAGGCAGAGTGGTCCCTCCCTCCAGGCTCCAGCTAGCTCAGCCTCAGTGTCCCAATCAAAATACAAAAGGGGTTGGGGTTGGGGTTGGATCTCACTCTCACTCTCACTCACTCACTCTCACTCTCACTCTCACTCTCACTCTCACTCTCACTCTCACTCTCACTCTCACTCTCACTCTCACTCTCCTACATGTGATGCGCTGTGTCACTGAGTCAGAGTTAAACCCTTTAAACATGAAAAACTGAGACTGAGTCCCGCCATTTCTACGGCAAACGCCATCAACAGTAGACTCTGCGACTCCACTGCTACTCTCTCTCTTCTCTTTTCTGCACTCCTCATATTTACTTCACTGTCTTCCATATTTAATACTACTATAATCTCTCTGTCTCTCTTATCAATATATATATGTGAACGTATCGTGACAATACAATCACATAGACACGAATAGAAATCCTCTATTTATGCCCTCACACTAAAAATTAAATTTAGGGTTTAAGATTTAGAATTTAGGTTTAGGGTTTAAAATTTAATTTTTCAGTATTTTTTAAGTGTTGAGCTATAGAAAGGGACACAAAAATAAACAGTAAATTTTTATCCGTTGATTTTTCATTTTCATTTAATTTAGAAAGGGACATAGACTGTATACGCTAACTAATATGAATTTATAATATATTCCTTCCTTTTTAATTAGAAAAAGAAGTAAATATAGATAATGTGATAAGCATATACCATTATAACTCGTCATCTCTCATAAATAAGTATAACCTCAAAAAGATAGATAATGGGAAAAACATATAAATGAACCACCATTTCCAACTATAAACGCATGAAAAAACAAACATTTCGTGGTTACTATATTAATCGATCGTCATTAGTCACTATTAATAATTGATTAATTTTAAGTGTACTTATAAATATTATTAGTCACAAAGATCCTTCTTATCACTGGCATGATCTTATTAAAAAATATATTTTTAACAAGACAAAATATTTCTTTTAAAAAATATAAATACATTATATAAATTAATTAATATAAACCCATATATTTTTAATATTAAATCATTCATCGCACGCAATTAATATTAATTGTATACATATATTATTTACATTAATTACTATAAATTTATAATATATATTTTAAATATTAAATACACTAAATTTGTGCATCGCGCATAATTAATACTATCAAGTGCATAAATATATTATATACATTAATTAATATAAATTTATAGTATATATTTTCATTATCAAGTATATTAAACTCGTGCATTGTATGCAATTAATACGTAAATATATTATATACATTAATTAATATGAATTTATATATTTTCAATATTAATATATAAGTCACACTAGATAAAAATCTAATTGTCCCCGTTTCTTATGAAATGTTGTTCTTAGTATATAATTGTATGAACCACGTAGTCATTTACAGCTTGCCATCTCATTAAAATTATTAATTTCAATAAATAAGTATAATCTTAACACAGATGAAGACAAGACCATAAAAAGATAGATACTTGGACGAGCATATAAATGAATCTCATATTCCAACATTAAATGCCATCATCCTAGCTTCGTGCCATGCCATCTATAGATATAAAAATCCACTAAACATGCAAAGCAATCTTAAAACCTTAATTAGTCACGATCGAAAGTTGATTAACTAGTTAAACTCTGCTAGAATAATCATTTATTATTAGAAGAAAAGGGGACTGTGACTCCTCCCATCATTATCATCATCCTCATCCTCATCCTCATCCTCCTCGTCATTTTCTACTTCGACCTCACAATACTCAACAGTATGTGGTGCGTGGCCATCTCCGAAGGCTCGAACATGGTCTTTGAGGGACCTTTTGTGTTTGAAATCTGAGCCGCAAATGCAAAACCAGAGCTTCCCGCAGTTCTTCTCGTGTGTCCTCCAATCCCCTCTAACTGCAAAGGGCTTACCACATTTTCGGCACTCAAACGGCTTTGCTCCGTGCTTTCGCTTGTAATGTGTCTGCAAAGTTCTGAAATCCTTCAACGGTCTAGATCTTGGGTGCTCTATATTGTTTTTGCAACCCTCGGCACAGCAGTAGCAAGGAAGTCTGAGCATAGTCGAAGTTGGTTTTGTTCCTCTTAAGGACTCTGGGCCTTTTCGATACTGGGATCCATGCCCCCACATATGCATCTTAACAAGAGAAAAATGGGACAAAGAAATGAATAATATAGTAATTAATGAATACGATTTGTCATACAGACTAATAATAAGTATGAAACCTGCATGTTGTTGTATCTATTGAAGGTTTTGTCGCAGACACTGCAAGAGAACTGAGTGGGACCAACAAGGATCTGCGCGGGTGAAGGAATCCAGTACTGCTCTTCAACATGACTGTTAGTGTTACCAATGTCATTAGAGTTGCTAGAGCTGGTTTCAAGTGTTGGTGGCCCAATGTGAAGAGCAACTGTTACACCACTTTCGGACTGAGTGCCAGTAGGGTTTGGACAGTTGGGGACCTTGCTTGAAGGATATTTGGAAATGCGTGGGGCTTGTCCAGGAGGACCAAGAGATAAGGTTATGGAAGCTTCATCTTCTAAATCATCAGCATCATGGCAAGAGCTTTCTCTAGGGGATATATTATTGTAGGTGAAGGAAGGAGATTGCATGCTGTAATTACTTGTACATGAGAAAACTAAGAGATCATTTAATTTGGTCTTCCGGAGAACAATGTACTTAGTGGGGACGAGAAAGCTATGCCTATGAAAAAAGAAGCATTAATGCCTAGATAGATATAGAATATACTATAGTATTATGGAACAATAAAAAGCTCGAGTAAGCTGCTATAAATTAATAAAACTCACAACATGATTCTTCATGAGAAGTGGACGTTATGAAAGGAGGGTTAGCGAGAAATAGAGTAGGTATCGGGGGGTTATACTTATAAAGCGGTGAGGAACGAGGATAGATAGAGATATAATGGTTTTGGCGTGTTTGGGAGACAAGGAACCGGCAAAGAAGGAGAGGGTGGGGGAAAAGATGGATGCATAGAATAGCGTACCAATCCAACAGTCACTAACACTCCTTTCGCTCTCAGTGCAGCACCAGCATGGCTAAAATGCTCGATTATCGAGCTCCTAATTCATACCACTTTCTCACCTCTGCCTACATTTACTCTCTCTCCCTCTCAGCCAAAAAGTGAGACATGTACATCATGCAGCAGATATGAAATGAAGTAATTTTAACTGTACAAATGGAAGGCGTGGGTAACTTTCTCCCTCACATTTGTTATTTGAAGAGATTGTGATTTGTGATAGTGATAAAGGCCTTTTGGTGTTTCTGCTAATTCATACTGGAGAGACTCCTCAGTACTCCTACTACTTTGCAGAAAAGCAATCAATATATTACAATTTGAATGAAAAATAAATAAATAATCACACACAGATAAAAAGAGGCTACTCTTCCTTATGAGTCCTACATTATATCATCAGCTCAGCATGCAATATTAAGCACAACCGGAAGAGAGATAGTGTCCAAGTGCTTTGCGATACTCTCATGCATGTCTTTTAAGGCATAGAAATGTGAAGGTTCTTCACTGTGGAGGAGAAAGTTGGGGAAATTTTTTTAACGATTCTGTCTTCACCTACTCCAATTCAATGAGAGAAGCAGCTGGTTTTTTCACATTCAACCCTTGCTTTTTCACCATTAATTGATTTGTCCAATTGTTTGTTCCTTGGATTGGAAAGAACAGTCCTTCCATCTTAAGCCTTTTTTTAGCCTCTTAACGCTGTCCAAAAACCATCCCATCAAATATATATATGCCACTTCAGCAAAATATGTCTGTATTATTCTTTACTGTAAGTTGTGTTACCATAGTCCACGAAGGCCAGATACTTTGGTTGAAAGACCATATAACCTACTTAATAGGTTCAGCCTGGGTCTTAATTCGGATGGCTTTAAAGCACGCAAACCCCGACTGGGTGCTCCTGCCACATGTTGCTTAATCAGATAAGCCACAAGGAAACCTATTCTATTTCATCAAACGAAGCTCACCATTTCTGGTTGGACATTGAAAACAAAAAATCTTCCAAATGGAGTGACATGCTATGGGATATTTGATTGTCTCTGAGAATAAGTTTTTTTTTTTAATTTGGGATATGTTATATTATATTATTTAGTTTTATTTAACTAGAATGTAAAATCATCAAAAATTATATTTTCAATTAAATCATCCCTATAATTTTTTTTTCCAGCAACCAAGAGTTTCATATTGACTGAAATTCTTTCAAGTATATGCTGTATATAATATATCAAGAAATGGAGTATCGCATTAAGTAGTTCATAGCACTTAGAAATTAACAGTGATGGAGAAGCAAGGAGATTCAAACATATGCTAAGAGGTTTAGGGATGGCAATATAATTCGAATCCGATTCAATTCGAAAAAATATATCGGATTCAAATCTGATCGAAAAAAGTCCGAATCCAAAAAAAGTCCAAGTCCTAATAGGAGGTGGATCGTACATGGACATTGCCATGATCCGATCCAAATTCATATTCGATCTAAGTCCGATATATATATGAATGCCGAATAAAAACATTTAAAACTCTTAGATTTAAAAAATATAGATATATATTGAAATCCTAATTAAGTTGAATTTGGATTATATATATTAATATATATATATATATATATATATTGAAATCCTAATTAAGTTGAATTGAGATTATATATATATATATATATATATATATATATATATGTATGTATATGTCAGAGCATTTTCGTTGCGGCTTAGGAATCAATATCGTGGAATCGTGATTGAGTGTCTATCTTATCCAAATTCAGAATTCCAAATTTTAAATAGGTAATTTTTCACCCTTAATCACCTCGATTCGTTCTTCGTACATGAATCTCTGGTGGTGATTGTAAGATAATTTTTCTGTTGCGCCATGGGGTGTATTGGCCAACAATGGAAGCTTGATGGTTAGAAACTTTTTTCTCTATGTCAAATGTTGATGGTTGAACATTTTGATTATATTTTTAATTTGTTTCATCTTGGATTGTAATATTTATTAGACATTTTATAATTGTGATTTGGAAAGTAGTTATGTTAGTAGACTAGTAAGACAATAGTAGTTTATGTAAGGATGATTTATTTGTTGTTGAGTTTTTTTTTTTTTAAGTTGAAGTCTGAGTTGTTACTTTAATTTGTTTTATATTGAATTGTAATATTTGTTTGTGCTATTAGTTTAAATAGATTTGTTTGATGAAAATTATTTTTTATTTAAAGATATTTGTTTGAGTTTTTACTTTAAAAAAAGAAAAAAATAATTGAATTTAGACTTTCGAAAAAAAATTGAATTTAGACTTTCGAATTTAGATTTAAATTTTAGATATTTTATTGAATCGAACTTAAATTTATGTAATCGAACTTGAATTGGACTTGAGTTTTTTTGAAGTCCGATTATTAATTGAATTGAACTTTTATAATCCATTGCCATCCTTAAAGAGGTTTAAATGGTAAAACAAATGAAATGACTACTAGATTGTTTTGTGGCAAAAATGGCGAGAGATGGCCAGCATTTGCTAAATCATTGATCGTCTAGAAAACAACAAAAATGTGAAGTGATATTAATTCTACAAAAATATGGCACATGAATGGGAGAGCATATACATGCCAATGCTAGAACAGAAGCAAAGAGGATAGCATGATGCGACGATGGAAGAAAATTTTGATAGAAAAGCAGCAGTCAGTCGTATCGTTAGTGGATGCTGGTATCGTCTTCACGTGAAAAGCTGAAATCCAGAATTTAGAACACAATTTTAGGCAGGAGTGGACCATTTAACTTTGGTTTCTAAGTCATGTAAGAAGCGACAGAGGAACTGGTCCCTTCCAATTGCAGTATACAGTATACTGACTCCTTTGACCTAGAGTTGAGCCAGAGTGCATTATTATCAAGTTCTCACTAAACTAACATATCCCCACTTTGCTAATTGAGTGAAAAAGAAAAAAAAGTAGTGTAAGTAAGGAATGGGGTTAATTTGGGTTAAAAAATGAGTACGCTTGTGACATGAATGAGTGCAAAGATAAAGTAAAGATTGTCAAATCTTCGTCTTGTATGAGAAAGGAAAGTTGGAGCAATTGTAGTTGTTGCATGTATTGAGGTTTTCAAAAGGCCGCCTTGCCCTCTTCATGTGCACCCCCTCATGTCTACTTCTAAGTTCTAACTCAAATTCATTTTGTTTATTGGTGCAATGCAAACCCCTAACAGCAAACATCAATGGCATTAATATTATTACCCCCTTTCAACTCTCATCTTAAAGTACCTTCAAAATGTATACAATTACAAAAGTACATCAAGCACCAAATATACACAAGCCTTTGTGCTGTGTAGGGTAAGATAAAACTTCACAACTAGGGATGTATAAACATGTAATCGGATAAGTTTTAGGTCGGGTCAAATTGGATACAGGTCATTCCAGGTCGATTTGATGTTTCAACTTGATTCAGGTCGGGTGCGGGTTAATTTCAGGTCGGGTCAAAACGGTTCGAGTTCGAATCAGTTAATTGACAGGTTAATTCGGGCTCGAGTTCATTTCAAGTCGGGTTCATTTCATGTCGAGTTCATTTCAGGTCGGGTTAATTCGGGTTTCGAATTCGTATTAAGTTTGAGTTTGGTGTAAATAATCGATAGACTTTGGAAATGGTCATTTCGAGTGAATTGTTTAAGGCCTTCACGAACACGAATCACATTAAAAATAAATATTAGGCACTATAATGAACAAAAATATCATCATGTTTAAAATATTGGAGTAAATTACAAAAAAATAAAATTAATAAGGGTCGATTTCTGTGAAAAATAAAATTTTAGAGACTAACATGAGCAAAAATATCATCATATTAAAAACATTGGAGTAAATTACAAAAAAAATGAATAGGGGTTAATTGGGAATAAAAATAAAGTTGTAGGGATTATAATGAACAAAAATGTCATCATATTAAAAATATTGGACTAAATAAAAAAATGAATAGGGGTCAATTTAGAGTAAAAATTAAATTTTAGCTACTAGAATAAACAAAAATATTATTAGACTAGATTGCCAAAAATATAAATAAATATGGGGTAATTTAACTAAAAATTAAATTGTGGGATTAGAATAAACAAAATATTGTTCGATTAAATTACCAAAAATAGAAATATATGAGTCAATTTCGGCTAAAAATAAAGTTTTAGGGACTATAATGAACAAAAATATCATCATATTAAAAATATTGGACTATATTAGACAATTTTAAAATAAAAAGGGGTTAATTCAAATCCCTAAACCCCAAACCTCAACCCCTAAATCTTACAATCACTAATAATTAAAGTGCAAACTGAATCCCTAAACTAATCTCATAATTCCTACCAAACACTCAACTTGACACATTTACCCCTAAACCCCAAACAGTCAACTTGACACATTTACCCTTAAACTCCGAACCTCAACACCTAAATCTTACGATCACTAATAATTAAAGTGCAAGCATAATCACCAAATTCCTAAACTAATCCCATAACCCCAAACACTCAACTTGACACATTTACACTTAAACCCCAAACCTCAACCCCTAAATCTTGTAATCACTAATAATTAAAGTACAAAACTAGTCCCTTAATCCCTAAACTAATCCCAAACACTAATAATTATAATTCAATGCATTGGCGTTGTTTTTCATCATTGCCGAAATAAATTGGGCCTTCAAAAGCTCGTCAAACGTTTTAATTATTAAACAATTTTATGAAGGATGATTAATTAAAAAAACCTAAACCTAAAGGTCTAAGGAAACTAAACTAAATTTGGAACTAAAATGAATCAAATTAAAACTAAAGAATAAAAAAAGAACTTAAGTGTAAAGCTCCTAAACTAGTAATGACCCAATCCACTAATAACCCCTTAAAAAAATAAGCGAGCAAGATTCCCTCTATTTGTTACAGCAATTGGCAATTGTTTTTTAAATATGAGCTAGTTGGGGCAGATCAACTTGAAAAATGAGCGAGTAGGTTTTTACTTTTTAGGGATTAGAATAAAACACAAAAAAATGAATAAAGGTCAATTTAAAGTAAAAATTAAATTTTAGGGACTAAAATAAATTGGATTAAATTGTCAAAAATATAAATAAATATGAGGAAATTTTGACTAAAAATTGAATTGTAGGGACTAGAATAAACAAAAAATATTATTAGACTAAATTACTAAAAATAAAATTCCACTAATTCCCTCTAAAATTTCGGGTGACTTATTTCTCTAATTCCCTCTAAAATTTTGGGTGGCTTTTATCCCTCCAAAAATTTTAAACTAAAAGTAAATTAATCTCAAACTTAAAAAATATGTGGCTTATTTTCCTTCAAAATTTTGTCTTTTCCCTCTTTTTTTATCAATTGTCTTTTTTTTTTCTACCAATTGTTTTAGTTTAATTCAATTGAGTCACAACTTAGATTAATTTAATTAAAATTTCACATTTAGTTTTAGAATTCTTTTAATTATGTCCGTAATTTATGCTTCTAGATTTTAGTTTAGCTCAATTAGATCCTAAGTTTAATAAATTAATTCAATTCAGACTATTATTATTATTATTATAAACTTTGATTGAATAAAATTATACACAAAATTTTAATATGGATGTAAACATGTAATTGTACACATGATAACATCAACATGAAAGTTAAAACTTTAATTTAGTTCAAACTTAGTAGTTCAAACTTAACAAATAATTTATATTGAATAAGTTACTAACCATTTTGAATTATTACTAAGCATTAAATTATTTAACAAAATTTTAAATTTAGTGTCAAATGAATATTTAAATCCAATCTTTCTTTTTTTAATATTTTTAATTAATTATATATGTATATATAATAAAAAAATTATTTAACACTTTAAATTGATTTAAAAAATTAATATTTTACATTTACCAACATTTAATAGTTTACATTTATCAACGCTTTAAATTCATCAAATCATAGGCTTCCTCAATTACATATCAGGTATATCAAGCCAGATCAATATTAGTTCAGGTCAACAACAGGTCGGATTCAAAACAAGTTGGGTTCAAAACAGGTAGAGTAAAATCGAACCTCGAGTTGATTCAGTCTGGTAATATCGATTATCTACTAGGTTAGTCTCAGCTTGGGTTCGTTTCAGTCGGGTGCATGTCGGATTTCGGGTCCACAGTAACATGTTCAATTCGGGTTCGAATCGTTTTCGGTCGAATTCGGTTACTATAGTAACATGTACAACTCGGGTTCGAGTCAACAACAGTCTGTTATAGGTCGGTTTTGGGTCATCGCATCCTCAAGTCAAACCAAGTTCTGACTCGGGCAGGTTTTAGTCAGGTTTTCTTTCAGGTTGGGTTAACTTTTTACATCCCTATTCACAATGCCCAGCATATATAAACCTATTCTATTCCCAATACTTACTTTATATAAAAAGGAAAATAAAATCTTTAAACTTTCGAATTGGGACAATTTCATTTGTTCTCTTTTATAGCAAATGCAGCTACAAATTTATTCTCTTCATACATCAAGATGTTTAAGGCAACTCAAGCCTTCAAATCTATTGTTCCTTGTCAAGATCTAAAAAGAGAAGATAAGCAACTAAGCCAACCACAGGGATAAATCTAAGATAACTTACTACACTTACCCTGCTTTTCTCAACATTTTGTAGGTTCTCACCAATCAACCAAGGCTGGAAGATTGTGTAAAGACATATGTCCCAAATGAAGGCATAAGCCAGCCTTTCCGAACCCAAATAACTTACCAAGTACTGCCATCTATCTGTTATGTTTCCAAAATCACCATCCATTCGACCATAAAGACCCCATATTGCAGATAACAGACATACAGCCCCACCAACTATTCCCACTAGGGCAGCACCATTTGTCATTGCCGAGCCTAGTGGAGAGAACTCCCCAGGACGGCTTTCTCTATCAGCTTCATTCAGCCGGATCGCCATGTAAGGAATTAAGAATGCTGGCATCACATAATGGAAGACAATGCAATTAGACTTATAACACACACCTGAAAGATTTTCTAGGCTGATTAGACTCGGATGTTAATAGTTGAAAGCTAGGCAACAGTAGTACATCTTAATGCAAAATCAAATTTATTATAGTTTTGAAGGAAGCATACTGTTGGTGAGAAACATCTGCAGACCCCATAGAACATCGAGGGAGCTTTTGTATCTGTCCCTCTTACAATCAGAGAATAACAATGGAGCAAACATCAGCGTCCACCCAATAACAAAGTTGAATAATCCCTCAGACATCTGATCGATAAATATTAACATTACATTAATAAGCCTTTCTGGAAAAATAATTAAATTCACTTCCACAAGTGATGCTTACAGGGTGAAGGACTGGGGCATCAATCAGACGAATGCCAACTACTCTGCCAAAAAAAGGTAGATCATGATCACCGTCAAGGAAAGAATACAATAAACAAAGAAAATGTTTTGTCTAACCCCAAAACAAACAAACAAAAAGGTGGAGAAATTTCTTTTATTGAGAAGCCGAATAGTACTACAGAATCCATGGAGTTACTGAATGTACCAGCATTCGTCAAAGGCAGAATAAAGAAGAAATTGAGAGAAAGACCAATGAGAGCGTTTATTGTGTCCGAACTGATAGCCCACACGGGATCTCCCTGGTTAACTCAAACACCAATCTTTCAGTTTGAAATAAATGAAGAGAAAGTTGGAAATGAAAAGAGAAAGCTTACAGGAGCATAGGGAAGCAAAAAGAGCCACAGGATGTAAACAGCCTCAGCGGTCTACAGGGCAAGCTGAAGGACTCGCCTCAGACGATGGCTTCCTTCCTCGGTGGAACTCAAGGCGGTGGACTTGCGGCGAGAAGCGCGGCATACAATGGGCGTGGAATGGAGGATAGAAAAGGGGGTTGTGGGCCAAGGTTTGCAAGGCTGGGGATGAGAAAGAGAGAGTGAAGGAGGGATGCAACTGAAGGATGTTGGCCTTGGAAGAGCAGAGAAATGGGTTTGGCACAACAAAGGTTGAGTTGCTAGTAAAGCCATGCCCTTCACTTCCTCATCTCCCGGCTTAGGCTTAGCTGATGAAAATAAGAACCAAAAATGGGGCTGAGATTTGCCACGCGTGGTTCACTCATCAGCCGTTCATTTTTATTAGAGCTTTTTATCCAAGTAAAAGAAAAACGATGCCGTTTTGAAGTCCCTGGCTTTCAAGAGATAGTGCCTTCCTTGGTTCTATGCCATTGCTATATCTGCCTCTGTTTTTTTCGTTTTCTGAGGGAAAACAAATCGTTCAGACGGAATTGTTTTCCCGCGCATTTTAATTGAAGTTCTCCGATCATGCCTTCAAAATCCGATAGCACCGAAGGTACTATCGTCTCTCTCATCATCATTTCCAGATGTGAAATCTCGTTGATAATTGTCTTGATTGGTTGAACCTCACTTCTTACTTTTTCCTCTTTCACAATTTAATTTGCAGCAATCGTCCTCAACTACGTGAACGAGGTAAACCTTTTCTCTCTTTTTTCGGATTTCTGTTAAAATCTTACGCTTAGGCTCTAACTTCTGGTTTCAAATAGGTTTAATTATTTTAATCCTTGTTTGGTTAATTTACATTAAGTTTATTGTTAGAGGGAATTAGGGAATTAATTAAGTCTTAGATATCTGGAAAAAGATCGCAGTCAAGTTATTCTCTTCATTATTTCTCGCTACTTCACTTAAAATTATTTTCTATCATTTTGCGTAATTTTCTTGACTACCAAATGGAGATTAATCATGTCTTTTGATATGTAGATCTTTGAATTTAGGAACGGGGCTAGACTCAAAATTAGAGAGCAAGATATAATTAATCATTAAAACGAGAGAGTTCAAGTCACTGTAAACTACAAAAACAAATAATAATAATCTGGTGATGATGATGATGAAAAAAGATGATGGCGAGACTATTCATTTTGATAAGATTAAAAAACAACTATCTCAGCTTTTGCCGTCCAATTCCTTTATAAACCGACATTAAAAAAAAAACAGAATTACGGTAGATATCCATTCGCTCATTTCTGCAAGTACTTACTAGTTGAAAACTGTGTTCAACTTGCCGTTTCTTTTTATGAACCAGCAAAATCGGCCTCTAAATTCTCAAAATGTTGCCGATTCTTTACAAAAGTATAACCTCAAAAAGGCTTCCATTCAAAAAGCATTGGATACTCTTGCTGACAGCGGAAAGATTTCATTCAAGGAGTATGGTAAGCAGAAGATATACCTTGCTCGTCAAGACCAGTTCAATATCCCCAACAATGAAGAGCTAGCTTCTATGAAGGAAGAAAATTCCAAACTGCAGGAACACCTTGATCAACAAAAGAAAGAAATCACTGTGGTTGAGGGAGGTAATAAAATGATTATCCTCGAACATCAGATTAGTATTCTGCTGAAGGGGCAGCAGATAACTTTTTTTATCATGTCATCCCATATCTTAAGATTCTAACCTTTCGGTTTAACATTTTTATTTTATTTGAAGTGAATGTTGTCGTGTCATGCAAACATGGACATATACTGTTGTTGCAGAAATTAAAAGTTTGCAGTCAAATCTAACTCTGGGACAGATTCATGACAAGGAAGCTGAATTGAGGAAAGAGGTAAGTGTTATGGCTATTTTGCCAATATTGACATTATTTGTTATGATCAGGTTAAAGAGATGGAGGACAAATTAGTTAAATTGCGTGGAGGAGTAACCCTGGTTCGGCCAGAGGAAAAAAAGGCAGTTGAAGCCATGTATTCTGAGAAAATAAGCCATTGGAGAAAGCGGAAAAGGATGTTCAAGGATCTATGGGATGCTATCACGGAAAACTCACCTAAGGATCTAAAGGAATTCAAGGTGCCAACGCTCCATTCTTTTAGTAAGAATCCACATGTTGCAGCATAAAAGTTATCTGACAGGACTCATGTTTGTTTGCAGGAGGAACTGGGGATTGAATATGATGAAGATGTTGGTGTGAATTTACAATCATTTTCTGAGCTCCTTCAGCATGGGAAGAAGCGGGCAAGAGGTCAGTAACTTAGTGCGAAGCCGTACTTTTTTTGTCATCAACTCAAACACAGATGTTGGTATTTCTCTAGCGATAAATCTGACTCAGATATTTGTAGTTTCTTCATCCTAGTTAGATCTAAATGTTACTTCTGGATCCTTCAGAGTGAGTTACTATTTTAAATTCACATTGCATACCAATGTTATTGTTAGATCATTTATGTAATGCTAGGTTTTATGGAATTATTACCTTTGAATATTAATATTACAAGCCAAAGCATTATTGTATGAGCAACACATTAATCATAAGCCAAATATTGTTTATAAATCTAAAAGTATGGCTTAACACCAATCCATTATCTTTTCCGATGAAGATCCATATTTAGGTTGTATTTTGTATCTTCACTAAAAGTTTCATAAATCATTTCAAAATTATCATACATCGGGTTTAAATCTTATGAATGTCACCCCTCCCCCCAAATTGTAAATTGTAAATGTGCCAAAAAGAAAATGACCAAAAACCATATTATACACTCAGTCACACTATGAACTCACCAAACTTACAAACATTTAATTTACTCGTGCTCCTCAATATCCTGTCACTTGGTACAATTCCTCAAAGAAAAAGTCCCCTTATTTGTAGTAAAATGTCTCTTACCTTTCGTTCATTAACTTTTAGCCATATGTTCAGTGAGTTTTCAAATTGAGTCTCCAACTTCAAGCCAACATGAAAAGCTTGAAAGGGGTAGGCTACAAATTAGTCAAGGTTTTTTTTTTTTTTTTCCTGGGTGCTCATCATCGTCGTCTGTATCTAGGACCTTCCCTTTGTCTTCAGATCAAAACCTGAAGCATAAATAACCACTTCCTTTTCCAATAGCTGGATTGGGTCCACTTCATCGAAGGACATTGTCCTAAGGCTAAGGTATATGATTCCCTCTGCTGAACCTTCACTTGAAGAAGGATTAGACATCTTGATTTTCGGTGCCCTCTTGCTCCGATTCAACTCTGCTTGACTACCATGATTTTCCTTATCCTTGTAATGTGTTTCATATTTTCCAGACACTGTTTTTGGTCGAGTATTGGGACTGTTTTGATCATCAGGATCATAGGAATCAGACCGAGAGAGTTCCACTGCTGCTCTCGCTGCTGCTACATAGGCAGCTGATGCAAAGGCTGCTTGAGCTGCATCAGCTACACCCCTGTACTTTTTCCTCGTTTTTGTTGAATCAGACAACTCATCATCATCTCCTGCATTATCACTTGCCAAAACTGAGGTCTCTACCTTGGGTTGGCTTTGCTTCTTGCGTACACCCAAAATTTCCTGTATTGGTAACATAACTAACATGCCAGGGCCCAGGAGTTATTTCTATATTTTAGCGAGTTGATCCTTATAGTAATTTACATACCGCAGCGGAAACAATGGCTTCCTCAAGTTGTAATGGAGTGTCATTCTCAGCAGCAATCTGTTTGAGCACATTCATTTCCTTCGGCTCTGCAAGTTTGGTTATTTCGTTGACAGCTGTTGTATAATCTTTGGGAGCCAAAAATTAAGTTATAGAATACTGCAGAAGTCGACTAAACATTGTTCACAATTCGCAAGAATTGCTAGGGTCTGTATTCTGTGTGAAATCATTCAAAATGCAAATTAGTGTTTTATTTGATCTGCCTACCCCAGTTGTTCTAGTGCTGAGTGTCATCAATACTGTATTGCCTCTGAATCTTATAATACCAATACTAAAACTTCAACGACAAAAAGAAGAAAAAAAAAAACAATTTCCAACCGAGTCGGTAGATTTCCTCCACAAAGCTACCACTCAAACGCTCTTCACATATCTGATGCCACTTTTAATGGTGAAGGAAAACTTCAAAAACTAACAGTAAGGTTCTCGTATTAGATTTTGGAATTGGCCCTAATCAGAAAGGAACTACACTCCAACTTTAAATCAAGACTTACCTTAGTGTTCACTCCACAGCTCAATTGCACAAGCAGCGAATTCTTTGCCATAGCGAGACATAAAAACAGTGAAGCTCGGGAAAATCCCCACACCTTGAAGATGCTCAGAGCAAGCCAGATATTGTCTCTTTGAACTCGTCAAGGCATACTCTGCAACAAAACAGATGTGAGGATTATGAAGTAACTCGAAAAGTTGATAAGGAAAAAGGAAATGGTAGAGAAACTAAACTCTCTTGCTCAATGAGATGGACTCATTCAATAACGAGATGACAATACCCTTCCAGTATCACAAAGACGTCCAACATATATTGATCCTTGATCACCTGCTCAACCTGTCCATAAAACCCAGAGTAGTTCCAAAGAGAAAAATAAATGTTGGCCAAGTTGAAGGAGCTGTGTAACATCTGTACGAGCTTGGTTGCAGCGAACCTGACGCCGGTTCTTGAAAACAACAAGCCGAGAAATGGCAAGAGTGATTTGAACTTGGAGGGCTTGAAGGCTGGTCCAAGCAAGGCATCAAACTTCTTTCCCATAAGCTTGCCAATTACAAACCTCTTGGCGTGTGTAACATGAGAGTAGGTTTTTAACAGGTAAGAGAACATACAAACAAAGCAGAGGCAGAGGCTTATGTTGTGCTTTTACTTTCCAACGAGATGGATATGGAGATAGTCATGGAGAGACAGACGGCGTAATCTATATGGAGCTGTTTACGTATTTCATAGGATTTCTTAAGTTTGTCAACGAAATACAAAATTTTTAAACTCATAAATAATTTATTAATCATATAATTATAAATTTTTTGCCCGGATAATGATCTTGTATTTTTTTATTTTATGAAATAGGATGCTTTGAAATTATTTCACGATCTAGAGATGTTTGAACAATGAAAGTTAAAGTCTATATACACCTGACATCTGTCGAAAGAATCTGGCATGAAGTCATCGTGAAGTGTAGACGACTTCCAAAATACTATTCAAACATCCTATTTCGTGAAATAAAAAAATCAACCACTCCATCTCACGACACAAAAAAGAACCCCACAACACTACTCGAGAAAAAACCCATATAATTATGTCATAATAAAAAATTATAAGTTTATAAATAATAAATAAACACACAATAGGATAACAAATGAAGATTAAAACTATAATTTAACTCCAAAATCAAATTTTCAACTTTTATGTTTTAGTTAAAAAATATTGTAACGGCCCGAATATCGGGTTAGCAAATCGGGTCTTGGACCCAGGTATTGGGCCTAGTGGCAAAGAAAAAGAAGATGAGCTTTGTTAAATTATTTTATAAAATATTGGGAGAGGGTTTTTAAAGTTTAAAAGGGTTGTTGGGTGGTTGGGAAAAGGGAGAAAAGGTTTTATGGAAGAGAGAGATAAATGGTGGAAGAGAGAAAAGTAAGGGATAAGTTTTGCACCTTGTTTCGCCATCGTCAAAGCTTCTGTGGGCTACACTGTCACCGTCATCGGATAGAGCTCGCCAAGGTGAGGAGGAAAAAGATCCGGTGAAGCTCGTTCAGTAGGTTTCACCAACTGCTGTCGAGAGTCGTAACCACCGTTAGAACCGCCAGCTCGAGGTCTGTCGGACTACAAAGTTTGGTCATCGACCGTTGTCGGAGGACGTGCACGCACTGCACGCGTCGCCTGCCGCGCGTGGGCGTGGTTTTGCTTTGGAAAACCAGCTGAACCAGGTCAGGTCAGTCGAACCGAGTCAAACTGGGTTGAACCGAGCTGAACCGAGCCGAGTTGGAACTGGGCTGAGCCGTTGACCGTTGGCTAAGGGTTGACCGTTGACCAGGAGTTGACTTTTTGTAGGGGACCCTACCTGGGATTTCTCGACGTTCTGAGTCCGTTGGCCCAGTTCGTTTTGCCAAATTTGAACCCAGTAAGCTGTTTTTACACTTTTTATCCTTTAACGTAGTTTGATAATATGAAATGGCTTATGTAGTCGTATTTGTTTTATCCGAGGTTTTGGTGGACTCGAATATTAGAATTAAAGAGATGATTAGAGGAGCTTGGAGGGAGATTTATCGTGTTGGCTTAAGGTTAGTACACCTCGAACTCCGAAATGCTTCATGAGCATCATAAGTGTAATTGCCTTACTTGTCAGTGGTTGCAAAAATAGGTTGATGATAAATAAACATGTGTCGAGACCGATATTATAAGACTTGGTAAATATTGAGGTGCCTGATGAGTTTGAGAATATTCAAGATTATTATGAACTTTAGAGACCGTGTAGGATCGTTGAATATTCGTATGATTATCTGATTGGTTGATTTATATATTGTGTTGCTTGAGTGTTTGAAACATGAATTGGCATGCTCGATGGAAATTATACTAAGTGGACTGATGATTGGTAATATTCAAATAATTAATCATAAAGCCGGTAATTAATATTCATTGATTGAACGTGTTAGTAAACAAACCTTAATGTCTTCCATAAGCTTTAGGGATCGATTAAGGCATAGTAAATATCGTAATTCAAGAAATGGTGTGAACCCGTGTTTAGGGTATCGATATGAGCCTTGGTTGTACTGGTACGTGATTGGGGCTGCACCGGTACGGGTTTACCCATACCGGTACTTGTGAGAATTAAGAATTTCCAGTAAGCTATTTTAGTATCGGTACGCATGTGAGTACCGATACCCAGGGGTACCGTATCGATACCCGTGTTCAAGAACCGATACCTACTGAATGGAATAATATACAATGCTAATAAAAAGATAGAAACTGGCGTGAGATGTTAGATGAGATAATATGGATTAATAGAGATAATTAATGAGGACCATTAATGTACACTCCCATAATAATTAATAACGTGGTAAACGTTGGGTGCCTTGATGATAATAGCAACCGTAAGGATCCTTGGTGGGTTGTGTGATGCTGTGTGCTATGGCAGACGTGGCCTTGCTATGTGCTGGTATGGACACCTAGATGATTGAGTAATCTTGATTGATGGGTTTCAGATACTCAGTGTGAGAAAGAATGTGTTGCAGCACCGTGGTTAAATATTTCCGAATGTATGAACCCGATGCTTGGTGAGACCAGGACTCATTCGAAGACACTTGATGAGATATCCTGAGCATGGGTGTATATATCCCGACGTTTAGTGGTATCGGCGTCACCCTAAAAACTGTATGAACCCAATGCTTAGTGGAACCGAGCCTCATTCAAAGTGTATGATCCCGACGCTTAGTGGGACTGGGCCTCACTCCTATATTGTGGCATAATGCGTATATGCTATAAGAAGCTTGTGCTTTCTTGCTATGCTATATGATTTGGCAGCTAGAGGTAGCGCTATGTTTATATGATGTTATGATGCCATGTTACGAGTATAGTTAGACCTTGTGTGCCATGTATGATGATTGCTATGATAAGAGCATGTGTTTAAGTGAGTAGTAGTGTAATGCCTCAGTTTTGCGCAGAGTGGTTTCAGGCTAATTAGACGGTCCAATGGGCCTGTATTAGAGATTCAAGTCGGATTCAGGATTAAAATCGGAATAAATATTTTGGTATGAGAAAATTATGGGAAAATATCTAAAAATCATTATTTAATATATAGATATTTTTTTGTAAAGTCAATTTTGGAAAATGGAATTTGGAAAGTTGACATTTTGGCTATTAACCAAAATGTAAAGAGTGTGAAACTGTTTTTAGCGGTTGTTTTGTAAAAGGGTCAAAACTTTGAATCTTTAAGGAGCTATTTGCCCAAAGTCTAATATCAGACTTTCTTCCTTAATTGTCTATTTAAAAAATATTTGGGAGGAATATAAATAGATTTTGGGGAATTAATTTCATAATTAATTCCTAAGCAAATTTCACGTAACTAACTTTTCTCTAAAAGATTTTCTCTCAAATTCCCGTAAGCCAAACACTCTTTGCTTCTTCAAAAACTTCTTGATTTCTTCAATCTTTTAATTTCAGAAGAGTTCTTGATTGATTTTTATTAAAACCTCATTGTTTTAATCTTGTTTTCTCATATAAATCAATACAATTAAGGAGGAAAGTCAACATTAGAGGTGACCTTCGTTCTTCTCCTATAATGCATGGTTCTTTACTGAAATTCCCAAGTTACTGATCCTTTATAAATGTTTTCTAATGAGTTTTAATAATTTAATTATAGAAATTGGTTAAATCAAGGTTTAATTGATGAGATTAAGTGATTTTCGTATCAGATTTGTTTTGTTGAATTCTTGATTATTTATAATCATGATTTTGATGTTTTGTAATATTGATAAGTTGATTTTAACATTGGAATCCTAAAACTATGTGAATCTCTAATTTATTAGGTTGCTAGTGTTGTGTTTTTTGCGAGTTTAGGTGTTTAACGAATGCTGGAAGAATAAGGATGATGTTAGGTTGTTTTTGGATGTTAATTGAAGACAATTGATGGATTAAACCTTTAGGTTTTGGCTGGGTTAAGTGTGGAAGGTTTTTGATGTACCTAGATAAGATAAAAGAAAAAAAATAGACGTAATTCGAGTTTAATCTTTACGGGTTTGTTTCGGCAAACCTAATGTAGCTCGCTCAGTTTGGTCTTGCGTCTAGACCGAGTCAAGGGGGTTACATTTGGCGGTATTAGATCCAAGTTTCGATTCTGGGACCTGTGGGTTATAGGCCACCACGCTTCTGCTATGCCACTTTGATACCACCAAATATAACCCCCTCGACCCGGCCTAGACGCCAGATCGAACCGAGCGAGCTATATGGGGTTTGCCGAAACAAACCCAGAAAGATTAAACTTGAATCACGTCCATTTTTTCTTTTATCTTATCTAGATGCAACATATTATCCTATGGTGTGCATACTGGCAGCAGGTGGAAACTCGACTCAATCGGGCATCAACTTGACATCCAATTGCACTCAATTGCAATTAAGAGACTAAATTGCAATTCTGGAAAATTACAGAGACTTAACTCATTTTGAAGTTGTAACACCCCCTTCCTGGCCTGGTCGAGAACCGGGTCGGAGTATGTTACCGATAGATAAAAAGATGATCAGTGTAATGATTTGTAATAAATGATCAATAAACAAATGATATCATGTTTTACAACAATGCAATAGTGATACAATAATTCAAAATTTTGATACGAGACTATATTTATCAATTCATGACCAATTTTAAAACTTTTATAAGTTTCATGGATTAATCTATAAATTTAGTATTTTAGCGGTCTTTATCTGAAATTAACCTTACCTTAATAAAATTCAGCCCCAAATTAACGATCATACTAAGTTTCATACCAAACGGAGTTCATTTACCCCTTCAATTAAGCTAGACAATAATCAGTGACTAATTTGCAATATTCCATAACTATTTCTTGACATTTATAACAGTATTGCTTGTCACCGTACCGATACTCAAGAGGTCGTATCGGTACACCATGCACATTTTAAGGATTCTAGATTCCAATGGCCAAAACTGGTATCGGTACGGCTGAGGGACCGTACCGGTATAGGTTGACCCGTTTTGATACGCCCTAAGACTGTATTGATGCAATTAATTTGCCAAATTCTAGTGTTGACTTTCTGTATCGATATGCCCCTTTAACGTATTGATACACCCTGTTGACCGATGTTGACCATATCCAATTGTGCATACCCGTATCGATACGCCATCATCCATATCGATACGCCTTGAACTATAATGACATATTTTGTCTAGTTTTTATCAAATTTAACCTATCAAACAATGTTCAAATTCATTTAAACTCTACTAGCAAGTTTATAACATGATAAACTACTAGCATGCCAAATTTCATGTCAAAATGAATCCATTTACTAGGTTTTCACTTTCTTATGCTAATTATGCCAATTTTGCCACTTTTTTTTTGAAGAAGATGTGCCTCATTAAAAACCCCTCGAAAGTCAGGTAGGTTACCGTCAGAAGGGAAAATAGTGCCCTAGATATCATTAAAACAATCAGGGAGGACGAAAGTTGTCTATTACAGTAGAGTGAATAAATTCGGGTATACCCGAGTAAAAGAAAATAGAAGAGCCGGAGTGTAAAGCCCAAGAGGCTAAAGTATGAGCAACAGAATTAGTCATCCTAGGGACGTACATAAACTGCAGACTAGAAAGAGAGGCAAACAAGGGCCTTGCCCTTTCAATGTGGGGGCTCAACAAAGAAGCATCCAAAGTCTGGCTGAATCTTGTGTATCACAACGACGGAGTCAGTTTTCAAAATCAAGTCACTCCAACCCCGATCGTACCCAAGATGAGCACCAGCAATAATAGCTTGGAATTCGGTGAGAGCAGTAACCGAGAAACCGGCTGAGTGAAGAGCCAAGCCACCTAGGATAGTACCCATATTGTCGCGGGCGATGACACCCACGGCTGCAGCACCTGTCGACGGGAGGAAGGCACCATCTACATTGATCTTAATTGTCCCTTCTGGAGGAGGCGTCCAATAAGGATCTGAGAGGGCGGGGGCTACAAATGGTGGACCGGTGGGCGAAGCACTGGCATCATCATAGTCACGAAGGAGACCCTGAACGTTCATGACTATGAGCTACAGAGGCTGGAGCTGACCATTATAGATGAGATCATTCCGGCGATTCTATAAGTTCCATAGCATAGTTAGAAAAAAGGCAAAGTCAGAGCGAGGGAGGAGCAAAACATTCTCCTCAAATCAGGTAAGCATTGCCAAAGTAGGACTCGTGCAGATCCAGGCCGAAAAATTGACAATACGAAAGGCCGCCGTAGCCCTAGTGCAATCACGAAGAGCATGCATTGCTGTTTCTGGAGTAGCTTGGCAGAAGGGACAAGACCCAGGCGACAAGTCAGCGGCCGCGAGCCTTTTTCCAGTAGAAAGGGCATCATGTCCCGCACGCCATCTGAAGGTTCGTACCTTAGGAAGTGTAGGTGAACGAGAAATGATCCTCCAGATGGGCGAGGGTCGATGGATAGGTCGTGATGATCTTCGTAGAAAGAGATAGCCAGACTCGACAGACTAGAGACCAGAGTCATGGTTACCCCAAAGCACAATATCATGTTGCTCACCAGACACGAGAATACGAAGAATATTGTTAGCATCGTCTCAATCAAAGTAGTCGCAGACTTTACGTACATCCCATTGTACGCGGCCACGAACTATAAAATTACGACATCGAACAGGGATCTCGTCGCTAACAGAGTACTCCCCGTAGAGGGTGAGTGTCGAGGCCCCACCCCAACTATCACAATGTATATGGATCTTGCAATCAATACCCGGTCTCCAAAAGAAGCCAGAAGAAAGCAACTGCATAGCTTGGCAGAGACCCTTCCAAGCAAAAGAATCCTTGCGGTTGGACACATCGTCAAAAATATTCCTAGAGGGGAAGTATCGAGCACGAAAGACATGAGAAAACAAGGAGTCCGATTCTGAGATTAGACGCCAAAGTTGTTTCCTCCGTAGAGCAACATTAAAGTGGTGTATGTCACAGAATCTGACACCACCCACAGATTTAGGGGTGCAAACAGAGTCACAGCTGACGAGCGGCTAGCCGCGCTTATTATTGCGACCAGACCACCAGTAACGCCGAATAGACTGGGTTATATCATCAATGATGTTCTGAGGTAACATATAGCAGGACATAACATATTGCGGCAGAGACTGAGCAACAGACTTAATGAAAACCTCTCGCCCGCTAAACGAAAGCAGATGATTGTTCCAGTTAGTCATACGAGAGTTAACCTTATCATAAGTAAACCCCAAGGCCGTTGTCCTATTCTTCCCAATGAATAGTGGAATTCCAAGGTAGATACCAGGGCCATCCACGTCACGCACACGTAGAATACTATGAACAACCTTCTTATATTCAGGAGACAGTCGTGGTCCAAAAAAGATAGTGGACTTTTCAAAGTTGACTGCTTGGCCATAGGAGGAAGTGTAGAGATCGAGAACCTCTTTCAGGCACGTAACTTCACCAATATCATTCCTTAGGAAGATCAGACTGTCATCACAAAGAGAAGATGGTTCACTCGGGGGCATGACGACTAGCACAAAGCCCCTGCAGGCGGACAGCTCGTTGCTCAGCCTCTAGGGAGGTAGAGAGACCCTGGAAGCAGATAAGGAACAAGAAAGAGGAGAGAGGGTCCCCCTGCCTGATGCCCCGCTATGGGTAAAAATTTTGTGAAAATGAACCGTTGACACGGGCAGTGGAAGAGGCAGTAGATATACATCGCATGATAAGATCCACCCATGGGGTAGCAAAGCCCATCTTTAACATTACACACTGGAGAAACGACCACTCAACCCAATCAAAGGCCTTCTCCATGTCCAGTTTAAGAGCAACACCCTTAAAGGGGCCCGACCCATTCGAATAGAGAGAGTGCACGAGCTCGTGCACAATCAGAATGTTGTCAGTAATGTTTCGACCTTTGACAAAGGCTGCTTGGGAATCACTAATACAATACGGTAGAACCTGTTTCATGCGGTTGACAATAACCTTTGCGACAATCTTGTAGAGCACTGTGCAAAGGCTAATGGGTCAGAGCTGCCTAACCAAGGTAGGATCGGGAACTTTAAGGATAAGAACGATAACTGTTTTGTTAACCGATGTCATATCCGTATCCCCTCGAAAAAGGTCCAGAAAAAGGTGGATAACGTCCGATCCGATCGTGTCCCAATGCAATCTAAAGAAGCCGTCAATACTTGGGGCTTTTTGAGGATTTATACCCCAGAAAGCAAAGAGAATTTCTTCCTCGGTGGAAGGTCGAGATAAGGACTAATTCATAGTAGGAGTAATGGATGGTACAATATTATTGAGAATCAGGGGTTCCACAGTTGGTTCGGATGTTGCGAAAAGAGATTGGAAATAATTCACAACAACATTCATAACATTCTCCTTACGGACCTGCCAAACATTATTGGAATCAAAGAACTCCTTAATTGCATTTTTCTTACGATGCTGTGAAACTCGAGCATGGAAGAAGGACGTGTTCTTGTCCCCATGAGATAGCCAATTGGTGCGTGAACGTTGTGCCCAATATGTCTCTTGGGAATCAAGGAGCCGCCAGAGCTCAGACTTAGCCACAGTTATGACCTTAAGATCATAATCCAATAAACGACGACGCAAAAAGGTATTGATTTTCCGGTGTAACTCAGCGATACGCTGAGAGGAAACACGTCGCTGCTGGTCTTGCCAATCTTTTAGATGGTCCCCAATTAGCTGTAACTTGTCCACTAACGAACTTGTGGCTGCAGACCAGGCCTGTTGTACCTCGGTGGCACAAGAAGTGTCAAGGGCCCAAGAATACTCAAAACGAAAATGGTCATCGTGAGGCCCTGTAGGCTTGACTCGAACATGCAAGGTAACTATGAGAATCACACAATGGTCCGAGTCCACGGAGTAGGTGGAGAAATTGAGATGCGATAAGTGGTGTTACAACCAAGAGGAGCTAGCTACGAACCGGTCTAAGCACTCAAGACTAGCGAAGTATTGGGTCCTAGCTTGGACCAGGTAAACCAACCGGAGGAGGGCTTATAATCAAATAGGTTATTTTGAGACAAGCAGTCTCAAAATCTGTCAATGTGGGAGCGTGAACGCCAACATCCTCCTTGCTTTTCATTATCGAAAAAGATCTCATTAAGGTCACCCCAATAAGCCAAGGGAGAGGTGAAGAAGAGCGCAAATAATCAATGAGATCCCAAGTTTTATATTTGAGGTTAGTATCAGCGAAACTATAGATTCCGATAAAACGATAGCAATCGTCAGAAAGCCGTAGAACAAAATCAATGTAACGGGCAGAGTACAAAAGCAAATCGAGAGTGATAGTATTATTCTATAAAATTATTAAACCAGAACAACTACGACTGCTATCAACAGTGATGCAGCCGGTCATATTCAAAGCAAACTTTAAGCGATCAGAACTAGAATGCTTTAAACGAGTTTCAGAAAGAAAAACAACATCAGGACTCAATCTTCTAATAATCTTTCCTAAAGACTGAACTGCCTGAGGTTTGCCAAGGCCTCGGCAGTTCCAACACATGATCTTGATTTCTCTTGGCGGGGTTGATGCTCAACCCCCGCCGAAGAGTTTTTGACGCTGCTCATCTCAGCTTTCATAATCTTGGTACTCTTGCCATTATTTGGTGGTGAAGGGTGGTGGATCATTGCGCTTGGGCTTACGGTTGTGACCATGCACAACTTTCACATTATTAGTGGGTGAAGTTGACGGAGGCAGCCCCTCCTCCAACCAAGCTTCAAATTCTGGGTAAATTGAGGTGGTCTTCGCCTTTCCTTCAAAGGCCGAGACAGAGGAAGCCACCATGCCTGGTGGAGCCACAGAATCATCAACTAGAACAAAATGGTTCTCCGACTTTAAGAACAACCCAATTGGCGCGGTGGTGCCTACACACGTACCATTAGCAGCATCGACAACAGCCTCAAGGACTGGAATAGGCAGGATCATAGTAAGAGGGACCGCCTCCTCAGCGATACACTCGACAGCCTCTGCACCCTCTACAGAATCCGAAGACACTATACCATCATCCCTCGACGGGGATGGTTCAGGCACTCCAACTGCCGAAGCAGCATCAACACGGTTATCTTCAACCATAAGCACAGTTTTGCCACCATCACTAGCAGTCTCAGGAACCCCCGTATTCCCTGATGGCGGAGCAGCATCAGCAAGTTCATTCACAACCATAGGCACAGACCTGTTTCCATCTGTGCAAATTAGAAAATAAGAGGTAATATATGTTAATGGTGAATGACACGGGAAAACCCCAAGCCAGGAGAAGCATCAACAAGGTCATCTTCAACCATAGGCACAGTTTGCCACCATCCCTAGCAGTCTCAAGAACCCTCGTATTCCCTAATGGCGAAGCAGCATCAGCACGGTCACTTACAACCATAGGCACAAACCTGTTTCCATCTGTGCAAATTAAAAAAAATAAGAGGCAACATATGTTAATGGTGAATGACACGGGAAAACCCCAAGCCAAGAGAAGCATAAATAAAAATATATGAAAAGGTAATAAGGAAGGCAAAGAGAGAAACCCATAGCAGCTGCTGGTTGCTTCGAAGAGGCACCAGTTTCAAAGTAGCGAACCCGACCCCGGGATTTGGAGGTGGTTTGGGCCTTGGGGATGTCTGCACGAAGCCAGTCCCCATATTGAAGTTGAGTTTGTGCAATGTCCTTATGAGTAGGACAAGTCATGAGCAGATGGCAGAGAATGCCACACCCATGGCAAAATGAAGGAAGGCGTTTGTATTGTAGGGGACAAAGCTTTGGCATGGCCCTAGAGCCGCCCAACACCACGCACCAGCTGAGAGGTTTCCCAACATCTAAGATAATCCCCACACGAAGGAATTGCACCATGTTTCCAAACTCATCCTTCCAAGAGTCTGTAGCAAACACAGTGCCCATACAGCTGCCAAGGGACTGTCCGGTGGAGTGGGCCATTTTGTCACTTGCCATCATGGCTAGCAGAACGCGGTGGATGCGAACCCAGATCCGCATATGGGTGAAAGAGTACTCATCGATGGTATGAGTGGGATCGGGAGGGAGCAGAGCGAGCCAATCTTTTTTGAAGGTCCAAGGGCCTTTTTGGAGAACATCATTGCGTTTATCAGAAGAGTCGAATTTGATTAAGAAGAAGCTGCCCATTCAAGTGTGTTATGAATGGTGCTTTGTCAGTTTTCCAAATAGATTGGAACACTCTTATAACAACCAGACTATCAACAGCTTTAGTAGTAAAGACCTTTCCGACAAGGGACAGGTCGCAGTCGTCTGCGCCAAGGTCAGAAGATGCCGGTTGAGCAAAAATAATTCCTTGCTCTTCTGTTGTGAACTGTAAATTTCCAAACTAATCAAGAAAAGAGTCAGCAGAGGCAGCCATTGCAGTAGAAAAGGGTAGAAAATAAAGGTAAACACGATGAGAAGGGATAGCATGGTGAAAAAGATCTGACCTAGGGGCCTTATAAGAATGGAGAAATGTGTGTAGTTCAGAGGGGAAAGAGAGTTTCAAAACAAAAGGAAACTCATGATCAAAGGAAACTTTAGATAAGGGATGAAGGAATTTCCGAAGATAAAGGGAAAAAAATAAGGAATGATTTAAAATTTAAATGAACAGGAAGTTTAAAGGATGGAAAATCCTCAAAAGTATGGAAAGATAGAGAAGAAATTTCCCAGGGACTAGGATTGCTCCAGTTTCCCATAGTTGTATTATTATGGTGCCGCAAAGTATGGGATTGGACCTTATGGGGAGTCAACATGATAGCAATAAGTAGGGTTCGATTGTGAATAGGTGTCCAACAGCTCACGCAAGTAGTGGCTACCAACCATAGTTCCATCGTCGAAACCCAACAAAATGGAGCTGAGGAGGCGCGCTTGGAAAATTTGTGAAGGGTAGATGCAGCAAAGGATATATTCCAATCCCGAAAAAGAAATGATTCTTTGAAATGGAGAAGACGTCGGAGAGGTTGAAAAGGATGAGCCTTCTTCCAGATGCTGAGACCATCCATAATATGACATTGGGTTGTCTTGAGACGTAGTCGACAATAGCAAGAATACCATGCAAGCCCACAAAACGTTACAAGCAACCATGATATGATAAGGGGGGCCAACGTAGCATGGCCATTCCAGCAAACCATGCAGAATATAAAAATCACAGGCAATTTTATTAAACTTAAAAGGTTTAAAATATAACATGAGAAAGTAGTAAGCAGTACATGCCCAAAGGCAGTACATCGATTTATAACTACGCAAATATAGAAAGGCACTTCCCATGATATACAAAGTTTCAAGCTTTGCACTCCAATAAGCCCAGGTTTAAGCAGAAGAATCATGTCCAGAAAGGACCAAAAGAGTAAAACAAAACAGAATGTTAATACAAAGTCTGGATCAGTGATAAAGTAAAATATTCCAAACATACAGATGACCCGAACAATATAAAAAAAAGCCATGGGTAAACATATTAGAATTTTCCAAGGCCAGACAATATCAAAAGGAGCCACAGATTGACAGATTAGAATTTCCAAGGTCGGGGAGGCCAGGAGAATATGAACCACAACCAAGGCCGAAAAGGCCAGGATAATATCAAACCCTTAGGGTTAAAAAGTTTGAAGAGAGCTTTATGGCGATAAACCCTAACATGCTCAATCGGGTACATCGCGAACGTAATTGCTTAGGATCCAAAGTGTCATGAACTGTGGGAACCGTAGAAAGGCCATCTTTGTGGGGAAATTTAGACAAACCCAAAACAATATTCTAGAAAGAGAGAGTGATTATAATCCCCAGCTTACATATGAAGCGAGATACGCTAGCTATCAAGTACAAAAGGAGAAAAATAAATCGTATACATAGGCAAATTATGCGAAAGAGAGCATCATCGCCATAGATATCGTGAAAGCTAACACCATCTTCTTGATCCTATCGAAGAAACCCTTGAAAGTTGTGGATTCTAGACCGCCAAGTAAAGAACCCTAGCAGTTCCCCGCTCGTCGGTAAGGAGAGCCCCGGCCATAGATAGCGACTGGCAAGGGTGCACACCTGGGAGAACAGCAAGCCCGATAGAAGGGAAAGACAAAACAGTGACGGTTGTAAATGAAGGAGGGAGACGAAGGAGAAAAGAGATGAGAGAGAAGAGAGGATTTTCATTTTTACTCGTTTGAATTTTTACTACCCGTAGCCAAACTTAAAAGGTCATTTAGGGCCCTTAAGGCTTATACATACCACAAGAAATATACACACAACAAAAGGACTAAAAGTGACTAGTCTAACTACTTTGCCACCATTCTAGGATTTTATAAGGGCATTATACATTACATTACATTATCCTTGTAGTGATTTGCCAAAACTTTCCACTAGCTCCGATGTCTTTCTTAACCTCAAATGCAAGAGATGAGATGCAATAGACATACTTTTCCTAGTGAGGTAGTCATAAACAATAGCAAAATAATGAAATATACATATCAACTCACAGATTAACAATATCAATGCAATGATTCAAGTTCAATAACAATTGTATCAAGTTTCATTATTAATCCTTGGATCAAATCAAGATAGTGGATACACGAATTCCTACGCCTCGCCAAATTAATGAATGGTCTAGTCCCTTTGCCTCTCCAAATGACCAATATCACAACATTCTTTCGCTTCGCCACAATATAGGTTGTAGTCCAAGGACCGTAGTCCCCCCATACCAATGAGCTCATGAATTCTATAGCATGCCAATTGTATCCAATGTCCTTTCGAATCTAAGGTCCAATAACAATAGCAATATCGGTGACAATGATGATATCAATGGCAATGTTTCAATGACAATGTCGGTGATCAATATTTTCAATATCAATGATCGATGTTCCAATAACTATACTAATAACAATTTCAATAATAACAATATCATATCAATGACAATGATCTAATAGCAATGCTCGATGGTCAATATGGTATCGTTTCAATGTTTCAATGACTCAATAACATTGTTCAATGATCTATATAGCCTTATTCAATGATGCCAATGATGATACAATGATCCAATAGTCAATGATTCAATACTATAGACTTATTAATGCTTACCATAATGCCTCCTATGAGGTTTTGATATAATGATACAATGGAATCTTGTAACATGTTAGCAATAAAATGTTCATTGATATTGAAATCAGGAAGGCACCTAGTCAATCCCGAGACTTCGACTACACTTGCCTCAAATTTCGAAGCTCTCAATGCTCTCGGATAGTAATCCCCTTGTTCCTAGTCTTTGTATGATATGATGGACTTTCCTCCAACTCTTGAGCTGGGAAAAATTAGGGGAAAATGTTAGAAACAAAACTATAACCGCAAAATCAATACTCCAACTTAATATAGATTTTAACCAATAAACTTCCATGGATTCATGCTCTACAAGCATGGGCTTAACTTTGTTCTTCAAGACTTTAAATCTTGAAATTAAACTTCAATGATCCATGGATTTGTGAAATTGTTTGAAGGCTTTTACTTAACAAATCAAGACCTTTTTATTGATATAGAGAAGCCAAAGAAAAATAAAGCATTCAAGTGAGGTGCTTGCTTGAGCTTGGTGGAGAAGATAACAATGGTGGTGCTTGCTTATTCAAAGCAAAAGATGAAATGTTTTTGTATAGGGTTGGTTGCGGTGGAATCAACAAAGAAGGACTTTTCTTTTATCCATATAGGGTAACTATAACTTTGGTCGATCTTTACTTTACCAATAGACAATAAGAAGGTTTCCCTTAGCAAAGGTTAAGCTTACTTAATATATATTATTATTTTTTCTTACTAATTCTCAATATAAGACAATTACAAAGTTGTCATCTTTTTCTTAAGCAAAATGACCACTATCACATGGAGTGGAGGCAAGCAAGGTGGTGAATCACCTCAAAATGGGGAAATTACAAAAATAGCCCCCTATCCTTTCAATCTTTATGATTTTACCCCAAAATTTCAATTTCCACAAATTAGTCACTAAACAATATTTTGATAAATTCAATAAGGTCCTTAATCGATAAATTGACTCAATTAGAGTCCAATATCTATGCAATTGACCACACAGTCAAAGTTAATACAATATTTGGACCTTTACGATGTAGGGTTTTTGATCGCCGAAACCCTATTCTGAGTAGACTGGTTTTAGGGATATTACAGAAGTTATCAGTCCTTAATTAGTCAAATTACATGCTCATAGGTCAAATACTAGCTAAAAAACCATCCCAACTCAACCAATTGCATACATATCAAACAGGGACCAAAACGAAAGAATATTAAAACATCATACTTCACTTTAACCAACTTAATTGCTGGTCGTATCGGTACACAGACAAGTGTATCAGTACGGTTATACATTTTCAAAAAGTCAGATTCCAGTAGCTCAAACCCGTATCGAAACACTCATTCGTGTACCGAAATGCCTAGCCAAAACACATATAATCGTACCAGAACGATTGCTCGAGTACTGAAATAGACCCTCAAAATCACTTGCTTGTTTCGACACAAGCTCAAGCGTATCAAAACGTCTGGACCCAAAATGTTCTAAATTGTTGGTTTAACATGCTTTCAAATATTCAAACTTATCCTAATGTACCTCAAGCATATACACAACATTACTAAGGATCAACCCTTATCATAACACCACAGAAACATCATCTATTCATGGCATCAAGCTTCAAAAAGTAAACTAGAGGCACGCTTCCTAGAGATCAAACCATTCAACATTCAAAACATAAAATCAAAGCCACAACCAACATAAGAGGCCAATTACAAATCCAAAAGCAATATTACAAACATGCTTAAACAAGGAGTTCCTCAAAAACCCTCCCAAATCAACAATGAAACCCCATTGCCTTTATTACTACAAGTCTAGTTCGAACCCATACGTTCAATAGTCGAAGTCCTTGGATATTTTTCGCTTGCTTGCTGCTTCTAACCTTTAATTCCCTGTACTGATGAACAAAGAGAGCGTAAGCACACAAGGCTTAGTGAGGAGTGCTCAAACAGCACACCATCAATGCATTTTAAAACCATTTTCCAAAACAAAATTGGAATCACCATTTCAATCATCATATAAAACATCATACCTTGAAAACTATGCACTTAACACTTTCAACAACTAGCATATTAAACCATATGCAACATGTATCATAGATCAATAGCAAATCTCATTGCTAACCCTCAATTTAAGCATTCCCATGCATAACAACTCATATGCAAAGCTTAAAGAGTAACATGTATAAACCAACATTATACATTAACAACCATCAACATGATACATCAACAATTATATTGGCTTTCAAGTGATCATTGAACAAATCCACTTTTCAAAATATTACATCGGATACACGGATTCAACAAGTGTCCTATCAACACTTCATGTTATCTCAACTGAAATTACGGTACCACTTATAACCGGGGTATAATCATAACCCCTCTCATCGATTAGATGCATAATACACTAATGAGAGTTTTTGGTACCATATAACCCCTCAACCGTTAGGCTACTCATGGTGGAGTATTCGGTGCACATAAACCCCTCAACACCTAAAATGACTTATTTACAGTGCACTCAATCCTATGGTCAGCCAACTATATCCAATAACATTTTAAACCACATTACTTGCCAATATAATTCATTATTAACCATGTACCTCACTGTTTTTTATGCAACATTCCAAAACCATTTCTAAAGCATTAAACCATGCATTTACAAGTATTCCTCATAATTACATGGATCATTTTCCCAATGCATCCATCACCAATATATGATCAAAAATCAGTATATAACATACTTTAAATCATGCATAAACAATAGACACCATGTAATTCAAAACAAGTGCATAAAACCAATTTCATAAAAGCGCGATCGAGGGAGAAATCTCTTTATACTTACTTTCGAGTTTAAACTAGCATTTCAAACTAATTTTAAACTCTCAATATAACCCTTAAACCATTTCAAAGCTGAAATCCACATTCTCACTCACCGACAACAAAAGCTTTATTTGTCGATGCAAAAATAAGTGTCTGAAGCCTCTGAAGCTTCACCAACAGCCTTAGGATCACTCTCCCATGTTTTAATCACATAAAAATATAGGATTAATGCATCATCATGCATTCATAGTCCCAGAAACACAACACCTCAACATCGCCTCACTAAAACCATAAATCGCTACCCAAAAATAACCGAAAACACCATCACATAGCATCCAAACATTACCCAGCCAAAACCCTAAGGTTTAATCCATAAATTAACTTCAATTGACATCCAAAAACAATACAAAACAATCCAGTATACATTAATCCTCCACAACTCCTAAAAAACACATAACTAACAACCTAAAAAATTAGAGATTCATATAGCCTCGGGATTCCAATGTTCAAATCAATCTATTAACATTATAAGACATCAAAATCTAGATTAAAATCAATCATGAACCCAGCAAAATAGATCCAATTTGAAAATCACATAACCTCATCAAATAAACCCTGATTTAACCAAATTCCATAATTAAATCATTAAAACTCAATAGAAAACATTTATAAAGAGTATAGAGCTTAGGAATTTCAATAAAGAACCACTCCTTAGAGGATAAGAATGACCCTTACCTCTAGTGAGTGAATTTCCTCTTAATTGGATGTTTTACAAAAAAAACAAAACAAAAGATGACAATGAGATTTTGGAAAACAAGATTAAGGAATCCATTAGAAATAAAGAACTTAAAAATCAAGAGTGTTACATTAACTCTCTGATGAAAAATAGAGTGTTTGGCTGAAAGTTTTTTGAGAGAAAAGTTACGTCAAATGTGTTTTTAGGAAAAATAACCACCTCTTTTAATTAACTTCTTATTAATTCTTTTAATTAAAACCCATTAAAATTAATAAAAATTAAGAGGAAACTCAGATTAAAACTTTAGGTAAAATAGCTTCTTAAAGATTCAAAGTTTTGACCCTTTACAAAACAGTAACTAAAAATAGTTTTCAATCTTTACATTTTTGTCACTAGCCAAAATGTCCAATTTTTGAATTCCATTTTTTAAAATTGACTTTACCTAAAATATTTATATATTAAATAATGATTTTTAGATATTTTCCCAAATATTTTCTCACTCAAAAATATTTAATCCAATTTTAATCCCGAATCTAACTTGAACTCTAACCCGGTCCACCAGACCGTCTAATCAGCCTATAAACCGTTAGGACCAAACCCGATAACTTCTTGATTTCTTCAATCTTTTAATTTAAAAAGAGTTCTTGATTGATTTTTTTTATCAAAACCTTATTATTTTAATCTTGTTTTCTCATGTAAATCAATATAATTAAAGAGGAAAGTCGATATTGGAGGTGAGCTTCATTCTTCTCCTCTAATTTATGGTTCTTTAATGAAATTCCAAAGTTATTTATCCTTTATAAATATTTTCTAATGAGTTTTAATGATTTAATTATGGAAATTGGTTAAATCAAGGTTTAATTGATGAGATTAAGTGATTTTCATTTCGGATCTGTTTTGCTAAATTCTTGATTGTTTATAATCATAATTTTGATGTTTTATAATGTTGATAAGTTGATTTTAGCATTGGAATCCCAAAACTATGTGAATCTCTAATTTGTTTGGTTGCTAGTGTTGTGTTTTTGGCGAGTTTGGGTGTTTAATGAATGCTGGAAGAACAAGGATGATGTTAGGTTATTTTTGGATGTTAATTGAAGATAATTGATGGATTAAACCTTTAGGTTTTGGTTGGGTTAAGTGTGGAAGGTTTTTGATGTATCTAGATAAGATAAAAGAAAAAAATGGACGTACTTCGAGTTTAATCTTTACGGGTTTGTTTCGGCAAACCCAACGTAGCTCGCTCAGTTTGGTCTTGCGTCTAGACTAGGTCAAGGGGGTTACAAGTGGTAGCGCCTCATGTTTATTTCTCTTCTTATTGCTCGTACTAGCTTGCGTGCTTATGATTAGCATGAAGTATAGTAAAGTAGATGTGTACCACTAAGCTTTGTAAGTTCAGCAGTCGGAATCGTTGTTTTCATGTGTAGATTGATCGGCGGATCATGGGATCGAGAGCACTATCAGTTCAGGATTCCAGCACATGGTGTTTTTTTATAGTACGATACTTGGGTTTAGTGGGTTATGTATTATAAGACCTTACGTGGTCGAGTTTGTAAATCTTACTTTGAAATTAAATTAATAAAGCCAAGTGTTTAAATGTTTTAAATTAAAGCAGAGCTCTTTTGTAACGTTTTAACTATTTATTTATATATTCAACCATTTGATTTAGATGTTTTTGGAATGTACCTTATTGGGCTAAATCGAATTGAGAAAATTTATGGTTTGGGTTTTTGCTTGAGGCCCAAATATGACATCTGGGTCGAGGGTGTTACATTTAATGGTATCAGAGCTTAGGTTTAACCGATTCTAGGAAACCCCAGAGTGGTATAGGTGTTTTAGTAAGGTGTCTAGTGAATACAAGCCCTTAAATTAAGTCCATACTTCTTAAGACTAGAATCCTGATGGTGCGTTCAACGTTGCAACGCTAAAATGGTAGTGGTGTTACCCTGAGTTGTTGAGATGCGAGTTAGTTGAATGATGCCAGAGTCGAGGATGTATCATTCTTCTGCCACCTGAATGTTGTCTTTGTTGTGTGTTATCGTAGTTCCGGAGTCTTTGGATACATTATGAGAGTTTGTAGCAAAGAATTTTCATCATTATACGTGAATAACATTTGTGTTGAGGGTATGGATAAACCCGCTCCCAAAATTAATTAGTGGATGTGCATTGGTTGGAGAACTTTTTTGTTCGCTTAAAAATGAGCTTCATTGATGCTTGAGAAGTATCATCACCCTTCTCAAGGGCATTTTTCGAAGATAGTGGATTTGAGACCCACTTGTTCGTTAGAGTGTGATCGAAGTTAGATGTACTACAGGTTTGATAGAGCTATATTCTTTAGGAGTTGTTTCGCCTTGGAAATTGCTTTGGTTAATCAAGCATTATGTTAACCAATAATGTCGAGAGTTGTTTTCAAGGCTTAAAGACCTCGAGGAAACTCAACCTTTGATAATGAGAATGTTGGACCGAGGCCTCATACCGTGTTTTTCGTGGTGGTCATTTTGAAAATGGAAAGATGGGGTTGTAAGACATGATTTACCGTCTGATAGATGTCAGTGTGTATAGTTTAATGCTTGAAAGCTTTTAGACAGTCAGATTGTTTTTTTATGTTTCTTGGACGAGTCTTCATGACTTTTTCCCCTTCAAGGACTGAGTAGATGTTGAGGTAAGATCGACTTGGACGTCGATGCCCGCCACCCTTTTCAAAAGGTACCAACACATTTGAGAGAGTCAGAGGTTCAGTCGCGAAGGTGAGACTTGAACGAGGTTTCTTTTGTCTGGTTGTCTCGCCCAAAGGAGAGTCGGGTTTGTTTGCAAGTGAGAAGTTGGTTCGTTGAGGTGATGCTTAAACCGTTGATAGCTTGTTAAGTGACAATGGAAGATCGTTATGTGTCTCCTAAGGTAGATGACTTGTTTAATCGATCGTGAAGTACTCGTGTATTTTTCTGTGGCTGGTTTGAGAGTGAGATGTTTACAGTTAAAGTGTTGGAGGCTAGTATTTTTGAAAAGATTGTCAAAAGGTACCAACACAGTTGAGAGAGTTAAAGGTTCAGTCGCGAAGGCGAGACTTGAACGAGGTTTCTTTTGTCTGGTTGTCTTTCCCAAAGGAGAGTCGAGTTTGTTTGCAAGTGATGCGTAAACCGTTGATAGCTTGTTAAGTGACAGTGGAAGATCGTTACTTGTCTTTTAAGGTAGATGACTCGTTTAATCGATCGTGAAGTACTCGTGCATTTTTTCGTGGTTGGTTTGAGAGTGAGATGTTTACAGTTAAAGTGTTGGAGGCTAGTATTTTCGTAAAAAATTTTGGAATGAAGATTTCTCTCTTTTGAGACGTGTCATGGTAACGTTTGAGGTGTTTCAAGTATGATAAGGTGTGGACCATCATTTTGTCTTTTGAATGTAAGTTGATGTTTTGCGTGACACGTGCGAATGTATAAGGGATATAGAAAGATGAGAGTTGACATGATAATTACCATTATGGCCTGGTGTGTGGGAAAGGTTGGTTACCATGTAATCAGTTAAGGAAACAAGGGTTTGAGACTTCGTAAGTGTTTTTGTTTGAATCATAATTTCCTTGGAAATAGCCTAGGAACATTGGTGGAAATTCAAGCGGCGCGAGACCATTTTGATGTGACAGTGGTGCTGACTCGATTAAAGTCGAGTAAGGTTTTGAGATCTTAGGGGATGTTTTGTTTTTTTGTCAAGGCTGTATTTTTGTGCTAGAAGAGGGAATATTGTGTTCACCTCAACAACGTGAAATTTTGGGTGCTTGATCTTTAAGGATTTGAAGGTTTGGACAACGGCATGAGTAGAAGTAATTAAGAACTATTGATCGCGTGTGATCGATCACCACCTAAATAAAGTAAACTTGATAAATGATAGATTGTATAAAGTTAGTTCGGATTAGAGTATCATGTTACCCATGTAGGGTGATCAATGATCGCAAGTGATGGTCGTGTGAGGAAGTACCGATGCTAGCTCCATGCAGTACCAATACTCGATTCATCTGGTGTCGGTACTGATCAGTCAATACCAGTATCCGTGTGCTTCATTAGTTAAGATTCGATTTAAGGATTGATATGCTTTGGAAGTCACGAGAAGTAGCATCTAATTGTAATTAAGAGGACACGGTGTTATGATTAGGTTTAATTCTGATGATTTCTGATGGACCTTGAGATCTTGTTGTGGGTGCTTTAGAGAAAGACATGTTAAGGTAAAAAAAATTCTTATTATATTGTACAATGGTAAGAATATGATGAATTTTGAGAGTGACAGTTTGTACCTAATTTCTGTCGCGTGTTTTGGGAGACAGTGTGAAACCGTGTGTTTGAGATAATGATATGTGTTTGACTTGCCATCAGTTGGGAGTCTAACATTAAGTTCTTTAGAGTTGTTGTGACACTTTGATGTTCTTTAGTAGAAATTAAACAGATAACCGTGGATCTTGTAAAGGATCAGTGAGTGCATAGTTTCAAAGGGATTTCGTTGAGTAAAGATATAATCTTTGTAAATGTTGTTTGATGTTTTCGGCAAAGGTGAAATCCAGATAGAAGTCTACTTGGAGTTGTTATAGGTTGGATTGTACGACACTACGGTGTATACATGTTACCTCTTGACACGAGATTCGAGGTTCATGATGGAACCTTATCCTTTCGTAAAATTTCTTGCGATGACAGATCCTAGTAAAGGAACAAATGATGTGGTTTTTAGGCATGTTATAGTTTGGAGAGTAAGTCCCTTGCATGAACCAATTTTTTGGGAACTGCTTTAGTTGCCGATATCAGTTATCATGTTGAGTTTAAGGTAAGTGCTTGAGGTGAGTCGGGGCATTGTTCATTTTCAGAAGTCTTGCACCGGGCAAGCAATGTTTTAGATGTGGGATGCCATCAGAGTTAGAGTCTCCTTCAGGGAGTCACCAAGAGAAGAATTGTTTCATTCTGGATGCAACGGCTCTTTAACATCTTGTTCTTTTTAGATCATATATTTTTGTGGAAGGATTTTGCGTGCAACAATCTTTTGGGTTCTGCAACATAAGTTAAGTTTCTTTATTGACGTATTCAAGTGATAGTTTTGTCAGGGTACCATTGGGTTTTGCTTGTCGTCTATGATGTACCAAGCGAAGATGGATTCCTTCTAAGAGAAAAATCACTTGAAAGTATGCTTGTATCGTTAGAGGACAAGAGTTATATTTGAAAAGTGTGGTGAGATATCATAGTAGCGCAAATGGATATGTTTGAAAACGTTGAAGAGTTATAAAGGTTTTAACATCTTCTCTGGTTTATCGATATAAATATCGAGGATAAAATTTTCTTTAAGGAGGGGAGAGTTGTAACGACCCGAATATCGGGTTAGCAAATCGGGTATTGGGCCTAGTGGCAAAGAAAAAGAAGAAGAAGATAGGCCTTTATTAAATTATATTATATAATGTTGTGAGACGGGTTTTTAAAATTTAAAAGGGTTGGTGGAAGAGAGAAAAGTAAGGGGGATGAGTTTTGCACCTTGTTTTGCCATCGCCAGAGCTGTCATGGGCTACTCTACCACCATCATTGGATAGAGCTCACCGAGACGCACCATCCATGGTCGCCACCGTCACTTATCAGGGTGTGAGGGAGAAAAATCTGGTGAAGCTCGTTCAGTAGGTTTCACCGACCGTTGTCAAGAGTCATCACCACTGTTGGAAATGCTAGCTTGATCTGTCAGATTGCAAAGTTTGGTCACCGTTCATCATCGAATGACACCACACGCGTCTGCTACGATGCGTGGGCATGGTTCTGCGTTGTAGAGTAGCTGAACCAAGTTAGGTCAGTTGAACCGAGTTGAATCGGGCAGAATCGAGCTAAGTCATTGATCGTTGACTAGGGTTGACCGTTGACCAAGAGTTGACTTTTTCTAGAGGACCTTACGAAGGGGTTTCTCGATGTTCTGAGCCCGTTGGCGCAATTCATTTTTCCAAATTCAAACCTAGTAAGTTGTTTTTATGCATTTTATCCCTTAAAGTAGTACGATAATGTGAAATGGCTTATGTAGTCATAATTGTTTTATCCGAGGTTTTGGTGGACTCGAATATTAGAATTAAAGAGATGATTAGAGGAGCTTGGAGGGGGATTTATCGTGTTGGCTTAAGGTTAGTACACCTCAAACTCCAAAATGCTTCATGAGCATCATAAGTATAATTGCCTTACTTTTTAGTTGTTGCAAAAATAGGTTGATGATAGATAAGCATGTGTCGAGACCAATATTATGAAACTAAGTAATATTAAGATACCTGATGAGTTTGAGAATATTCAAGACTATTATGGGCTATAAAGACCTTGTAGGGTCATTGAATATTCATATGATTATCTGATTGGTTGATTTACATGTTGTGTTGCTTAAGTGTTTGAAACATGAATTCACATATTCGATGGAAATTATCACATCCCTAAAACTGGCCAACTCAGAATTTGGTTCTGCTGACCAGAAATTTTGTATCGGAAATGCAATCTCTCAATCCTTGTACCCAATTTTGTAACAATAGAAGTTAATTGGGCTTGATTTAAGTTGTGGGGATCTTTTTGTAAGAAATTCAAAGCTTAGAATGTTGATTTTGAACTAGGCGTATCGGTACGACTACACCGGCATCGATACGATTTGAACTAGGTGTTTTGATACAACAAGACCTATATCGATACGGCCTAACTGCCATAAGGTATATCGGTACGGGTCTCCTGTTCAATGCTAATTTAATAGGTAAATAGAAAGAATTGAAAGTAGGTGATGATTCACCTCCTTCCTTGCCTCCCCATCACGTGGGATTAATCTGAAAAGATGACAATTAGCCATCCAATGTCATAGTCAAATTGGGAAAAGTAATTTATTGGTTGGGTTAAGAAAACCCTCAAGTGAGGGAAATGTTCTTATTGGTTGTTAAGGGGGTGGGGAATTGATTAAGTTGTGCTGCCTTAAATTAGACAAAAAAGGAAAACTCTCTTCACTTGCCCATTTCTTCCCGAAAGCAAAACTTAAAAGAAACCAAGCTAGCACCACCATTGTTGTCTTCAACCTTAAGCAAGCTCACACCTCCCTTATTGACTACCTTAGGCTCAAGCATTCTTTGATTTGAAACCTCCATAGCAAAGCTATAGATCGGTTAAGTAAAAGCCCTCAATCAATTGTTGAATTCCATGGATAATTAGAGTTTAATTTCAAATCGAAGTTCTAAGCCTAATATTTGAAATGAGTACTATATCGTTATAGTGATTATAATAATTCCTTGTGTTTCTTCATAGTTCAAAAATTAGTAGGAAACAATCTGTCACCTTCAACCAAGTCTAGAAGCAAAGGAATCATCATAAAAGCTTCTGTGCACTAGGTGAGTGTAGTAGTGTCAAGGGATAGGCGAGGAGCCTTCCCGTTGCATTTATTTTGTGGTTACGATTGCAATTGTTAAGGGCTCAAGTAGAGCAAACATGTGTGTGGGTGCCATTGGTAAGCAAGGTAAGTTTTCATATTGCTTTAACATGTCTACGAGCATATGTATGCTATCTGATATGTTGTGATCATGCTATGATATGCTATCCGATATGATATGGTTATGCTATGATATGAATTTGGAGCTAAGGCTCAATTTATGATTTGATATGGTATGGCCTACGAGCACAATGGTAAGTTTGATGATGATATGTGTAACCTTGGACACTTGTAGACATTGGATACAATTGGCATAGGATTATTTGAGCTCACTAAGTAAGGGATTGGACTACGGACCGGGGCTACAACCTATATGTGGTGAGATAAGGTTGGTTTGTGTAAGAGATATTTTCGGAGCTACGACTCAAGGCTACAACCTATTTTCTATATGTATGGTGTACAGGGGAATCCGTGTATTCATTGGTTACCATGTCCAAGGAAATTATATGTTTATATGATTTATAATCGCTACATGGAATCATGACTAATGATTTGAATATGAACTTATATTATTGATGCTATATAAATTGTTAACCAAGCCTGCCTATATGTCATCCATGTATCTGATAAATTTAGTATGCATTTGTTATGACTACCTCACTAGGCTATGTAAGCCTAACATTCGCGTGTCTCACGCATTTTAGGATCTTGAAGTATTTCGCGCTCCGACCGTGTAGTTGTTGTTGCAAGTCACTTCCACTAATCATATGTATGCTTAACTTTTACTTTGAACTCCTAGTAAGGTGGCATATAGCTCAAACATGTTATGTTTACATATTTTGATATGTTTATGATAGCCTAATAGTGTCTAAGTATTAAATGTGAAAGTTGGCATGTTTCAAATTGATAAAACTAGTCAAAATGAGCTTAAAGGAACCAAAAGGTAAAATCCTAGTAAATGAATTCGAAATGCCCTAAAATTTTGTATGTTATTAATAATATGGATATTAGACTTGCTGCCAAAATTTGGTTAAGTTTGGACAATATTCAATAGGTCAAATTGATTAAAAACCAGCTAAGATTTGTCATTACATGGCAGACGTATTGGCCGGGTGATGGCGTATCGATACGACCTTGCATAATTAGACTAAATAAAATAGGGCGTATCAATATGAAAATAGGGGTGTATCGACACAGATTTGGACAGTAAGATCTAAAAATTAAATTGTATCGATACGGCCTTAGGCTGTATCGAAACGAGTCAACCTTAGTTAATACGTATCGATACGGGCTTAGGGGTATTGATACCATCTTGTTACACTTGAACCTAGAATTTGGGAAATCAGCTTAGCGTACCGATACGATCTTAGGTGTACTGGTATGGAGTCGGTTATTTCTGTTAAAAGTCTTAAATTATAGATTTAAATAGTTTACGAATTGGTCACTAAGTTTTAAATGGCCTAATTGGAGAGGTAAACGATCTCCGGTAGTAACAAAACTTCATAGGTTAATAATTGGTAAGTTTAATTGTAGTTTAGTGAAAAGGAATCCCAATAAGGACCTCTAATTTATAAAAATTATGATTTAGTCCTTAAGTTCAAAAAAGTTTAAAATTCACCCTAAGTCTAATAAGTAGTCAACAAACAGATCTGCTAAGCTTAAAGAGAGTTTAGTAAATTTCCCGAATAAGTCTCTAAACTCTTAATTTAACTCTGAACCTTTTATATGCTTTCCGGCAGCACTTTCCGACCTGGTTCTCTACCAGGCTGGGAAGGGGTGTTACATTTGTAGTATCAGAGCCTAGGTTTAGTCAGTTTAGGACTAAACTGAAGTCTGTTATGAGTTTGCATCTGCATATGCCACCTAGTAGTTTATTGGTATATATTATCTGTGACTTGAAACTTACACGATTAAATCTTTTTTGTATGAATAGATCTAAAAATGTCAGCACCTACCATTAGGCGTGCCATAAATGAACCGCACCCCAACTCCTCATCGACACAGGGGGACAATCTAATGGCAGAGGAAAGGCCTAAACAAGTGGGGTGGAATGGCCCACTTTATCCTCCTTCGACGCCTCTCGCTCAGTAAGAGTACCTAATGTTGATGGGCGAAATGATTAAGCAAGTGGTCGTGTCTTTTAGGTAAGAGCCGCCACCGCAACCTACTAAAGCTCCTCCATCTGTTTACAAGGCCCCTGTTGAGAAGCTCTGTCAGTATCCAATTTACATCTTCACTGGGCAGGACCTGGATAATCTGTTGATAATAGAGTATTGACTGGAGAATACTCTTAAAGTTCTGAATAAACAAATGAGGTACCCTGATAAACCGAGCCATTGCTATTGAAGCCTTCTAGAAGGCTTATAAAAGAAGGAAGGGGAACCAATCCAGATCTGACAAGAGGTTCCGAGATGACTCTAGGCCTCACATACCTCAGAAGAAGGGCATACAGTGGGATCAGAAGTCTGCCACCTTTCAACAGCTACCAAGAATAGGATATGTGCCACAATCCCAATCTCTGGGAACATCTATTGCTCGTACAGCTTTAGTTGATAGTACGGGTGGTTCTGTAAAGGGTTCTCAGATTCCTTCATGCAACTTTTGTCAGAAAAGACACCCTGGACTGTGCTGCAGGCAGTCTGGATCCTGTTACCTCTACGGGGAGTCTGGCCACTTCATCAGGCAGTGTCTGCAGAATCCAAATGCTCCTACCTCTATTGTTTCTCAAAATAATCTTATTAAGGGAAAATGAACAAATCAAGTGCCGTCTGGATCAGCGGGGAGACCTCGTAACACCAACGCTCCTTCGGTTGGACGCGATCCTCGGGCCTTAGCCCAAACGTATCATGTTTGAGGCTGAGAGCAAGAGGATAATCCTGATGTGGTTGCAGGTATGGTGGAATTATGTTCTGATCTTGTTTATGATTTGGTAGATCCAGGCTGTATGTATTCCTTCATTAGTGAACCATTAATCGTAAAGTATGCCTTAAAATCTGATCCAGTCACTTCCGAGATTGTTATCACTAACCCACTAGGAGATAATGTGGTTATTCGATCGATCTGTAAAGCTTGTCCTTTGAAGATCCAAGGGATCCCATTTCCAGCTAATTTGATGACCTTGCCTTTTCATGAGTTAGATTTCATATTAGGCCTTGATTGGCTAGTTGAGCATCAAGCTTGGGTAGACTGTTCAAAGAAGAAGTTGTATTTTCATGGACTCGGTAAAGAGAGCAAAACCTTGATGAAATTCAAACCTGAGCCTAAAAGGATCCTCGTGTGTGCCATGGAGTCTAAGGGAGATTTGAGACTCGAAGATCTACCAGTTGTGAAAGAATTTCCTGATGTATTTCTCGAAGAACTTCTGGGACTCCTTCCAACCCGAGAAGTAGAATTTGGAATCAAAGTGCAACTGGGGACTACGCCCGTCTCCATCACTTCGTACCGAATGGCTCTAACTGAATTAAAAGAGTTGAAAGCTCAAATCCAAGATCTCTTGGACAAGGGATTCATCCGACCGAGTTTCTCACCCTAGGGAGCACCAATTTTGTTTGTCAAGAAGAAGGATGGGTCGATGCGTTTGTACATTGACTATCGTTAGTTGAATAGAGTGACCATTAAGAACAAGTATCCATTAACGAGGATTGATGATCGCTTTGATCAATTGAAAGATGCTTTTGTCTTCTCTAAGATAGACTTGCGATCCGGATACTATCAAATGTTAGTGAATGAGTCTGATGTTCCAAAGACTGCCTTCAGAACTAGATATGGCCACTATGAGTTCCTAGTGATGCCTTTTGGGCTTACCAATGCACCTAAAGCCTTCATGGACCTGATGAACCGTATGTTCTGGCCCTATCTAGATAGGTTCGTGGTAGTGTTCATAGATGACATCTTGATCTATTCCAAAGACACTGCCACTTATGAAGAATATCTCCAGATTGTGCTCTAGACTCTCCGGGATAAGCAGTTGTATGCTAAGTTCAACAAATGTGAATTCTGGATATCTGAAGTATCCTTTTTGGGACATGTGATTTCTTCTACGGAAATTCAGGTAGATAGTTCTTGACTGGATTCCTCCGAAGAATGTTGGAGAAGTTCGTAATTTTCTGGGCCTTACAAGCTACTATTGTAGATTCGTTAAGGGATTCTCGATGATTGTCGCACCCTTGACGAAAATTTTTCGTAAAAAAACTCCCTTTGTATGGACCGTGGAATAATAAAGGAGCTTTGATCAGCTTAAGCAAGTTCTGACCCATGCCCCTGTTTTGGTGCAACCTGAGTCGGGTAAGGACTTCACTGTATACAGTGATGCATCCCACCTGGGATTAGGCTGTATGTTGATGCAAGAAGGAATGGTCATAGCCTATGCTTCACGTCAGCTTAAACCTCACGAGCTAAACTATCTGACACATGATTTGGAGTTGGTCGCTGTTGTGTTTGCCTTAAAGATTTGGAGGCACTATCGTTACGGTGAGAAGTGTTACTTATACATTGATCACAAGAGTATGAAATTTCTTTTGACTCGGAAAGAGTTGAATCTACGTCAACGACGATGGATGGAGCTTTTAAAAGACTATGACTTGGTCATTGACTACCATCCCGGTAAGGCCAATATTGTGGCTGGCGCTCTTAGTCGAAAGCCATTCCCCCTTCGAGATGTTTGAATGCTCACTTCTGGCTCAAGAAGCATGGCAAGCTATTAGCTAAATTGAGAATTCTGTCAAATATTGTGTCCCGAATCAAAGCACTCTAAGAATTCGATGGGAAGTTACAAACTTTTATTGCTAAGATCAAGGACAAACCAAATCCTGATTTTGCATGAATTCCGATGGTCTGTTGTGTTTTTTAAATTGTATTTGTGTTCTCGATGATGATGATCATCGGAATCAAATTCTAAATAAAGCTCACTCAAGTCCTTTCTCTTTTCAATCTAGAGCTATTAAGATGTATAAGGATCTAAAGGAGTTGTATTGGTGGTCTGGTATAAAGAGTGAGATCGCGGACTTCATGGCTAGGTGTTTGACCTGTTAACGAGTTAAAGCCGAGCATAAGGTGCCTACTACTCTTCTACAACCCATTAAGCTTCCATAATAGAAATAAGAGTGTATTACGATGGACTTCTTAAGTGGCTTGCCAGTGACACTGAAGAAAAATGATGCTATATGGGTCATTGTAGATCGATTCACCAAGTCTGCTCATTTCCTTCCGGTAAGAATAGATTTCAGCTTGCCTAGACTTGCTGAGTTATACATTTGTGAAGTACCTATGTCCATTATTTCTGATCGTGATCCACATTTTGCATCATGGTTTTGGAGGACCCTACAAGAGGATTTGGGAGCCAAAGTGCACCTAAGCACTACTTTTCATCCTCAGACCGATGGTCAGTTCGAAAGGGTTATTCAGATTCTGGAAGATATTCTCTGAACATGTGTTATTGACTTTGGGAATTTGTAGGAGAAATCCCTGCCTTTGGTGGAATTTGCTTACAACAATAGCTACCAAGCCCCGATTCAAATGACACCTTATGAAGCCCTTTACGGGAGGAAATGTAGAACCCTTCTCTATTGGATCGAGCTTGGTGAAGGCAATATGTTAGGCCTTGACTTGCTTCGAAAAATCGAAGAAAGGGTGACCGTTATCTATGATCGGCTCAAAGCTGCTTTTGACCGACAGAAAGCTTATGCTGATCTAAAAAGAAGGGATATTTAGTATTAGGTTGGCGAGAAAGCCTTCCTTAAGGTATCTCTGTGGAAGAAGATCATTCGTTTTGGCAAAAAGGGGAAACTAATATTCAAATTGGGAAAAGTAATTTCTTGGTTGGGTTAAGCAAACCCTCTAGTGAGGAAAATGTTCTTATTGGTTGTTAAGGGGGTTGGGAAATGATTAAGTTGTGCTGCCTTAAATTAGACAAAAAGAGAAAGCTATCTTCACTTGTCCATTTCTTCCCGAAAGCAAAACTTAAAGGAAACCATGATAGCACCACCATTGTTGTCTTCAACCTTAAGCAATCACACACATCCCTTATAGACTACCTTAGGCTCAAGCTTTCTTTGATTCGAAACCTCCATAGCAAAGCTACCGATCGGTTAAGTAAAAGCCCTCAATCAATTGTTGAATTCTATGGATAATTGGAGTTTAATTTCAAATTGAAATTCTAAGCCTAATCTTTTAAATGAGTACTATATCGTTACAATGATTATAATAATTCCTTGTGTTTTTTCCTAGTTCAAAAATTGGAAGGAAACAATCTGTTACATTCAACCAAGTCTAGAAGCAAAGGAATCGAAATCCAGGAATCCTAAATACTTTTGTGCACTAGGTGAGTGTAGTAGTGTTAAGGGATAGACGAGGAGCCATCCTGTTGCATTCATTTTGTGGTTATGATTACAATTGTTAAGGGCTCAAGTAGAGTAAACATGTATGTGGGTGCTATTGATAAGCAAGGTAAGTCTTCATATTGCTTTAACATGTCTACGAGCATATGTATGCTATTCGATATGTTGTGGTCATGTTATGATATGCTATCCGATATGATAGGGTTATGCTATGATATGAATTTAGAGCTAAGGCTCAATTTATGATTTGATATGGTATGGCCTACAGGCACAATGGTAAGTTTGATGATGATATGTGTAACCTTGGACGCTTGTGGACATTGGATACAATTGGCATGCCATAGGATTATTTGAGCCCACTAAGTAAGGGATTACACTACGGTCCGGGGCTACGACCTATATGTGGTGAGATAAGGTTGGTTTGTGTAAGGGATATTTTCGAAGCTACGGCCTATTTTTGATATGTGTGGTGTACAGGGGAATCCGCGTATCCATTGGTTACCATGTCCAAGGAAATAATATGTTTATATGATTTATAATTACTACATGGAATCATGACTAATGATTTGAACATGATCTTATATGATTGATGCTATATAAATTGTTAACCAAGCCTGCCTATATGTCATCCATGTATCTGATAAATTTAGTATGCATTTGTTATGACTACCTCACTAGGCTATGTAAGCCTAACATTCGTGTGTCCCATGCATTTCAGGATCTTGAAGTATTCCGGGTTCCGATCGTGTAGTTGTGGTTGCAAGTCACTTACACTCATCATATGTATGCTTAACTTTTGCTTTGAACTCCTAGTAAGGTGGCATATTGCTCAAGCATGTTATGATTTCATATTTTGATATGTGTATGATAGCCTAATAGTGTCTAAGTATTAAATATGAAAGTTGGTATGTTTTGAATTGGTAAAACTAGTCAAAATGAGCTTAAAGGAACCAAAAGGTAAAATCCTAGTAAATGAATTCGAAATGCCCTAAAATTTTCTATGCTATTAAAAATATGGATATTAGACTTGCTGGTAAAATTTGGTTAAGTTTGGACAACGTTCAACAGGTCAAATTGATTAAAAACCAGCTAAGATCTGTCATTACAAGGCAGACGTATCGGTACGGGTGATGGCGTATCGATACGGCCTTGCATAATTAGACTAAGTAAAACAGGGCATATTGATACACAAATGGGGGTGTATTGATACAGATTTGGACAATAAGGTCTGAAAATTAAATTGTATCGATACGATCTTAGGTTGTACCAAAACGGGTCAACCTTAGTCAATATGTATCGATATGGGCTTAGGGGTATCGATGCCGTCTTGTTACACTTGAACCTAGAATTTGGGAAATCAGCTTAGCGTACCGTTACGGTCTTAGGCGTACCGGTACGGAGTAAGTTAATTCTGTTAAAAGTCTTAAATTACAGTTTTAAACAGTTTACGAATTGGTCACTAAGTTTTAAATGGCCTAATTGGATAGGTAAACGATCTCCGCTAGTAACAAAATTTTACAGGTTAATAATTGGTAAGTTTAATTGCAGTTTAGTGAAAAGGAATCCCAATAAGGACCTCTAATTTGTAAAAATTATGATTTAATCCTTAAGTTCAAAAAAGTTAAAAACTAACCCTAAGTAGAATAAGTAGTCAACAAACAGATCGGTTAAGCTTAAAAAGAGTTTAATAAATTTCCCAAATAAGTCTCTGAACTTTTAATTTAACTCTGAACCTCTGATATGCTTTTCGGTAGCACATTCTGACCCGGTTCTCTACTAGGCCAGGAATGGGGTGTTACAGAAATTATACTAAGTGGACTGATAATTGGTAATATTCAAATAATTAATCATAAAGCCAATAGTTAATATTAATTAATTGACCGCATTAGTAAACAAAACCTAATGTCTTCCTTAAGCTTTAGGTATCGATTAAGGTATAGTAAATATCGGAATTTAAGAAATGGTGCGAACTCATATTTAGGGTATCGATATGAGCCTTGGCCGTATCAGACGCGATTGGGGGCCTCATTGGTACGGGTCAACCCTTACTGATGCTTGTACAAAATAAGAATTTCCAATAAGCTATTTTGGTATCAGTACGGTTGTAATTACCGATAGCCAAGGGTACTGTATCGATACTCGTGTTCAAGTACCAGTACCCACTGAATGGAATAATCTACAATGCTAATAAAAAGATAGAAACTGGTGTGAGATGTTAAATGAGATAATATGGATTAATAGAGATAATTAATGATGATGATTAATGTACACTCCCATAATAGTTAATACCGTGGTAAACGTTGGGTGCCTTGGTGACAATAGTAACCGTAGGGATCCTTGGTGGGTTGTGTGATGCTATGTGATGTGGTAGGTGTGTCCTTGCTATGTGTTGATATAGACCCCTAGATGATTAAGTCATCTTGATTGATGGGTTTCGGATACCCAGTGTGAGAAAGAATGTGTTGCAACTCCATGGTTAAATATTTCTGAATATATGAACCCGATGCTTAGTGGGACTGGGACTCATTCGAAGATACTTGATGAGGGATTTCAATCATGGGTGTATGTATCCTAACGCTTAGTGGTACCGGGCCTCACCCCAAAGAGTGTATGAACTCGATGCTTAGTGGAACGGGGCTCTACTCAGAGTGTATGATCCCAATGCTTAGTGGGACTGAGCCTCACTCATATATTGTGGTATAATGCGTATATGCTATGAGAACCTTGTGCTTTCTAAATCTACTATATGATTTGGCGGCTAGAGGTAGAGACATATCTTTATGATGTTATGATGCCATATTACAAGAATAGTTGGGCCTTGTGTTTCATGTATGATGATTGCTATGATGAGAGCATGTGATTAGGCGACTTGTAGTAGCACCACATGTTTATTTATCTCTTCTTATTGCTCGTACTAGCTTGCATGCTTATGTGTACGAGTAGCATGAAGCATTATAGAGTATATACGTACCATTGAGCTTTGTAAGCTTAATGATCGGAATCGTTGTTTTCGTGCTTAAGTTGATCGTCGGATCATGGGATCAAGGAACACTATCAGTTTAGAGCATGTGGTGTTCTTCCAGAGTACAATACTTGGGTTTAGTGGGCTATGTATTCATAGGACCTTATGTGGTTGAGTTTGTAATTCTTACTTTGAAATTGAATTAATTAAGTCAAATGTTTAAATGTTTTAAATTAAAGTTGAGCTCCTTTGTAACGATTTAACTAATTATTTATATTTTCAACCATTCGATTTAAATGTTTTTAGAATGTACCTTATTGGACTTTTAATACCCCAAAAACTGGTCTAGTTAGAATTTGGTTCTGAAGATCGGAAACCCTACACCGAAAAGTCTAAATGTTACATTGTTATTGATCATATGAAGTAGTTTCATCGATAATGGACCTTAATTGAGTCCAATAGTTGGTAGGGACCTTATTGGAGTGTTTAAATTCTAAAAATTGGCTAGGCGTATCGAAACAGTAGGACATGTATCAGTACGGTCTAACTGTTTCTAACTGACTTGCCGAACTCGAGCTAGCTGTATCGATACAACTATATGTGTATCGATACGAGTCCCTATTAAAATTTGTTTTAGTGACCAAATTGAAATAATTGGGAGTTTGGGGCTGAGTCATCTCTTTGGCTGTTATCCCACGTGATGTTAATCATCTTTTATCCTAAAAGATGACATTTTGATAATTATCATCCAATTTGGGAAATAGAAATTCATTGTTTAAGTTTTCCTTTGGTTAAGGGAAACCTCCTTATAGGTTCCTAGTGAGGTGAGGAAATGATTAAAGCTTTGGGCTTCTTAAAGAATGAATAGAGAAAAACTTTTCTTTTGTTTTTCCTATTACCAAAACCAAAAGTTTATCTCTTGTCTTGAAAATAAGCAAGTACCTCCATTGTTGTCTTCAACCTCTAGCTCAAGCACACACCTCTCCGATTGAACCCCTTAAACTCAAGCTTTCTTTGTTTCAAGAGTTTCATTGTATAGCCATCGGTTGGGTAAGTAAAAGCCCTAAATCTATTGTTGATTCTATTGATTATTGAATGTCCAGTTTCAAGTTATGATTCTCAAGATAAACCATTGTTTCTTAAGCTTCAATATATGAATTTATCTAATAGTTATTCTATACCTAGAATATCGATGTTGCCATATTGATTGTAACAACTCTCTATTGTTTTCCCTAGCCCAAGGATTGGAGGAAATTAACCCATCGTCTCCAACAAAGGCTAGGAATAAGAGAATTACGATCTGAGAGCCTTAGGAGCTTCAGAATTCAAGGTGATTGTAGTCAGAGTCTCGAGAGTTGGCTAGGTGCCTAACTCGAATCATTGATTATTACATTGTTAACCATGTTATTGAAGAAATTTTGCATAAAACATTATCAAAATTCCATATTGGTAAGTATGGGTAAATATTGCATTGAATTCACGTCCAAAGCATTGTTGTTATTGCCATCGAAATCATTGAATCATTGATACATGGAGTCATTGAGTATTGGACATTGGATATTGCATATTGCTAATGAATTATTGACATATGCCTATTGTTATTGAACCACCGTATTGAAACATAGTTACCGAATCATTGCTATTGATATATTGACATAAAACTATTGCTATTGAAATACCGTTATTGAATTATAGATTATTAAACCTTAGGATCGAAAGTATTGGATACAATTGGCATGCCATAAAATTCATGAGCTCATTGGTACGGGTATAAGCTACGAGCTTTATTGTGGTGCGGCGGAGGGATGTTGATGTGTATTGGTCAAATTGGTGCGGCAGAGGAAATATGACTAGACCATTATTGATATTGGTGCAGAGGTGGAATTCGTGTATCCATATACCGTAAAATTGATCCAAGAAAACCATTGAGTATTGCTATTGACCATTGATATGAAATAATGCTATCAATTATTGTTGTGAAGCATTGTTATTGATTATTGTTACCATGTTGATCATAGATGCCATGTTATATGTTGAGCTTGATAATTATGCCATGTTATATGTTAAGCTTGATAATTATGCCATGTTGAACTATATGCCTTTTGTTAACATGGTTAGAATGGTTATCGAAGCTTTTTGGATTGTATACCATGCTCATTTATTGTCATGGATACCTCACTTAGACTATATAAGTCTAATGCATTCATCTTCCACGTTTCAGGTTAAGAAAGTATATCAGATCGAGATCGGAGCTAGCTGGAAGTTCGGCAAGTCACCACAAGCTTTGACTAATGTGTTTTGTACTCATGAATTCCTAGAATGGTGGAAAATAGTTAAAATAGTTGATTAAGGTCTTTTGGTTATGTGTATATTGGCCATGTTTTGTATTGGCTTTAGAGGGCCTAAATGATATGTTAATATTGGTTAAAAATGGCTAAAAATGCATAGTTAGCTTAAAAGGGTAAAAACCTATTAAATGGGTTCACATTGACATGAAACTTGACATGCTAGTAGACTAAATGGTTATAAACTTGTTGGTAAAGTTTCATTGTCTTTGGACATTGATTGCTAGGTTAATTTGAATAAAAACCAGCTAAAATATGTCATTACAGTACATGAGGTATCGATACAGGTCAAGCTGTATCGGTACAGGCTTGCATATTTGGCCTACCCAGATACAAGTTCTTTAGGGGTATCGATACAGGTCTAAATGTATTGATACGAATTTTGACAGTAAGGTTTGTGAACTAAATGATATCGATACAACCTTAGTGGTATCGATACAGAGTCTTGGTCATTTAAGCCTAAGTATGGATCTGTGCGTATCTGTATCGATACAACACCTGAGTGTATCGATACGGTGGTAGTTAAATTTGTTAAAAGGCATTAAACACAATTTTAAATAGTTTACAAAATGGTCACCAAATATTGTATGGTTTAATTGGAATAGTAAATGTTATCAGAATAATATGAAAATATATGAGTATACTATTATTGCATTGAATTCCATTTTTATATAGTAAATTGCATTAAAGGACCCCTGAATTATCATATTTACAGTTTAGCCCCTAAAACTTATAGAAGTTAAAGATTTGTCATAATTGATGAAATAATGTTCCACATTGGATAAATTTCACTAATGCCTATACTTGGTAATGTTTGAAAAGTATAACATCGATTGAGTGACAAGAATTTATTGAAATTTTATCGCATCGATCACCGTATCGCTCACTGGTAGCACTCTCCGACCCGGTTCTCGACCAGGCCGGGAAGGGGGTGTTAAAGGACTAAACCGTTTTGAGAAATTTTTTGGTATGGGTTTGGGCTTGTTTATATTTCTAAAGTTGTTTAAATGTTTTTTATGTGTCTCAAGTATGTCATGTTCGAGTCCCTTTAATCCATATTTATTTCTTTTCCTTGCATTAACAAAAAATGAAAACATATATTGTATTTTGTACTTTATATCACAAATGGCTACTTGGTTCAATGGCAAATAGGGTTGGGTGTTTGATCGAGTCCAGTCGAGTCAAATAATTTCTAATTATTCGAGTTTGTAAGTCCTATTTTACGATTCAAACTTTATTTGAAATTTTTTCGATTCGAGTTTATGAAATTCGAGTCGAATCGAGTCGAGTTTTTGAGTTTCTGTACAAATTTAATTGTACATATATATTTATTCATATATATTTCTATATGCATATACGTAGCAGTGCATATATCTATTTCTATATGCATATACTTAGGGATGGGCGGTGCACATATTGATTCCAATTTTAACGGCTTTCTATATGCATATATAATATACATTATATATATTTCTTCATATTTTCACATGTGATATACATAATATATCATGCATAATTGACAAACTCGACTCAAATATGAAAACTGATAAACTAACTACTAAAAATTTCGAGTTATTTGAATTTCTATTTCATAACTCAAACTTTATTTGAATTTTTTCCGAGTCGAGTTTATAAAATTACGAGTCGAGTCAAAACGAGCTGATTTTTTCTCCATGAGTCGAGTCGAATAATTCAATTTTTTGATTCGAGACGAGTTTTGCCCACCCCTAATGGCAAACTTACAACACTTACACCTGGGGAAACCTGGATTCGATTCCCAGCTAAGGCAAAATAACTTTCTGTTTTATTTTCCTTATCCAATCAGGTGACATGTGTCACCATGTGATTGGAGGAGAAAAATAAATTTATTACATAAAATAAATAATTAAATTCCTCCAATAAGGTGATGACTCGTGTCGGCACCTAATTGGGTGATTATTTTATTTATTTAAAATAAAATTAGGATCAAATTAATATAATAAGTAAATAATAGGGACCAAATGTGTAATTACATAAATTTCCCTTTAACAACCACATCACCCATTTAACGACACTTAACTTTGAGTGACCAGAAGTTTACCTATCGGAAAGTAAGTGACCTATCGGTCGAATTTGAATAATTGGTGACCAAAACTGTACTGGGGAAAACATAAGTGACCATTCTAGTAGTTACCCTTTTTAAATATAAAATGTTAAATTTATTGATGTTTCGAATTAGGACCAAATTGATAGACAATACACGTTTTGAGAACTAGAACTGTTATTATACCAGTGACCAATTTGTAACAAATATTTAATTGAGTGTCATATTTGTAACTTTTAAAAGAAAAGTGACCTATTTATTCACTAGTTTATAACTTTTTAGAATAAAAGTGTTTTGTTATAACACCTACAATTAAATAATACTAGTGTAGTTCACTAAAAAAGACTTTTTACTTTCAATTTGATATATATTACATCTTAAATTTTTAAGTTTTCTTTCATCTCGTTGTAAAAAAAACTTCTAATGAACCAAAAAGGTCGTACACGAAATATATGGAAAACAAACCAACTGATTAAAAGGTTGCTCTATTTAGGGATGCCCCTTTGAAAATCATAGTTGGGCATGAAAAAGTTACTCGGGTTGCGGGATGATTTTGTCCATCTTGGTTCTGTGTAGAGGGAGTATAGAGCAAAGAAAGTTTGGGAAATTTTGAGACACAAGAATGAAAAGGTGCCTTGGTTTCGAGTCATTTGGGAGGATTGTCAATTCCACATTTTTTCTTTGTTTAATGACTTGTGATTCAAGATAATGCCAATGAAAGAATAGAATGATTCATTGGGTTGTCAGGTAGATCCTTGTTGCGTTCTTTGCGCTACTATTGATGAAACAAGATATCATTTATTTGAGGAGTGCAACTTTTCAAGCCAGGTTTGATGTAGAGTGTTGCAAACTTGCCATATCCAGGTGTATTTTTAGGGTTGGATGGATATGGTGAACTGGGCTCTACGTGCTAGGAAGGGAAAATCTTTTAGAGTTATTTTTGTTCGAATAGCTTGGTGTGGATTTATCTATTATATCTGGCGGGAGAAAAATAGTAGATTGTATGGTACTAAGCAAGTTGATGTTGTTGTTTCGAAAATCAAACTTGATGTTAGGTTGAGATTAGTGGATTGTAAAAATTTTGCTCTAACTGGGAATAGGACTTGTTATAGCATGTATGGGCTGTAGATAATGTCTATAAGTTTTATTGTAGTTTTATGTAAATCTAAGGCGTATAAAAGAAACAATTTTAGACGAATGAAACCGTCCAAAAAGACAGAATTTCATACAAAACTTTGAAAAAATTCAAATAAACTTTGAAAGAATTTCATACAAACCATGAAAGGTATTTTCAATACAACGCATCTAGAAAAGAGAATAATTGAAATAGTCTACCAGAATCTCATACAAAACCCAAAGGTGTAAAGAAAAGTAAATACTTCCATAGAGATTAGCATACCAAAAAAATCCAGAAGTCTTCATGAATCTCCTTGTCTCTATTCAAACGATACGCTTTACGGGGTAAAAAGGAGTGGTGAGGGAACAAACTATCAAGCAGATTACTCCGCTACCCAGGTCTGATTACATCGGCAAACAACCATCAACCGAGTAGGGATCTACCTTTTTATGACCACCGATAAAATCAAAATCAGAAACTAGTGCCGTGAAGATCTCTATACGAGTACCAAACGACAGCTAAGGTATACTGAAATCACGCCAAAACGACAGATGAAACGAACCACAAAAATAAAAAAAAAACGCGTCATAAAGACAGAGAGAATATGTGCCACAAGGACAGAATTTCTTATTAAAATATAAAAAATAAAGAAATAATGAACTCAGGTAATCAACAACCAATACTAAACTTAGTTGCCGGCCACGGGCCAAAAAATCAAATGAAGAAGCGGCGCAAGATTAGGCAAGGTTGGATAGAGAAAAAAAACCCTAGGGCGAATGTCAACAATTAAAAATCAAATCAATTAAATTAAAAAGTATTGCATAATGAATTATTATGCTCTAAAGTTAGCATTGGAACTTTTTTTAAAGGATTATGGGAAATCGCTAATTTAAGACGGACCTAGAAATCATCTAACGATCGACGAAAGAACATAGATACAAAATTCAAAGCAGGACTGGTTTTTCTCAGTTTTCCCATTGTCTTTGTTAAAAATTAAATTAAAAAAAAAACATAATTTATTATTACCGTGAGTGGTCTGGCGTTAAAAGAAAGTAAACCATAATGTGAGATACAACAGGAAGCTTAAACCATGAACTATACTTGAGTCTCAATTTGATATATTTTGTTTCGTTCTCAGTTTTATACATTTATTTTTTGTCATCAATAAGTTTGTCCATTTACGTTACAGAAATTGACGTGGCCCCTTAGACCAGTTAGTTATTGATATATATGGTATTTATTTTATTTTTTAAAATTCATCATTTACTTAAAAGCATAATAACAAAATCAGTCATTAACGTTTTATTATTTTTCAATTTCACCCTTAATCTTTAAAAATATATTAAAATGTATATTTAATTTAAAAGTTTTAAAAAATAATATTTAGGACAATATTATTTTTTTTGAACATTGAAAGATTACCATAGGTTACAAAGATCGGGGCAAGGATCAGAAAATCAGTTGGCCGGACAAGATCCTAACTGAGTAGGTTTGGCCACCCAATCTGCCACTACGTTCGCCTGCCTTTTATCAAAAGAGAGAGAACAATCTGAAAAAACAAAAAATAAAAATCAGCATAAATGCTTTTTTCAACTGCAACAGTTGTCCAATTGGAGAGCTCTTTGCGATTAAGGTGAAGGATCGAACTTTGGTTATCTGTTTCGCGGATGATCTTGGCGAAACCTTTGTTGCGAGCGTAACCGATTCCCAGACATAATGCTTCAGCTTCGCCGCTGCACGCAGAAACAGTTTTGATAATTTTTACATCGCCTCCAATAATGCTCCCTGGACTGTTTCAAACCACTGCAGCGATGCCTACAATTCCTGTTTCAGCACAAAATGAGACATCTGAATTAATCGTAACCTCTCCTTCCTCAACTGGATTCCACAGAACCGGCAGTTCCTGGTTAATACTTCTATCTTCAAATTGGAGCCCTTCTTTGAGGTTTTTCTTAAGCCCTAGCTTCTCAAGTGACGTCCACCATTTGAAGAATCCTGAGAAACTTTCGGATCGGAGAGAATAATTAAAATCAGAGGCTCTCCACGGTCTGAGCAAAAGGGCAAAAGAAAAGGATATGATCAATGTCTTCATTTACTTCGGAACATCTAAGACATAACGGGGATGGTCCTTTACGTTTGCTGTCAGTGCATTATGACTTGTTTTCCACAGAAAAAGTTATAATTTTTGGTGGGACATCCAAAATCCAAATCATTCTCCACAAGTGTTTCCCTTTAGCTGGGTCGATACTCGGGAAAGGGCATTCTCCATAAGTGTTTCCCTTTAGTTGGGTCAATACATCTTGCCCCAATTAATCCAGTGAACCCCGCTCCATGAATCCACAGAATTTCCCCACCAAAACCGACCCACGTGGCACAATATTAAAAATAACAATTCTTTCTCTTCATCATTTTCCTCCTCTTTCTATTTCACTAGGTTCAGAATCTAAAAAATCTTACCGGTAGACGTCGTTGACCAGCGTCGACCTCTGTTTCAAGGTCATTGAGCCAATCGTCCTCCTCGGCCACCAATGTTTTGCAAGTGTCGACACGAGGATCTGTTGATTTTAAATCTTAACATAGTTCAAGAGAATCTTTGAGCATAATTGGCAAGGTTTTTTTACCTCGTGGATCCAATAAAGATAGATTACCACATTAAATCTATCATTGCGGATGAAAATAAGAAACAATTTATTTATTTTTGAATCTTTGGTTAAAAATCGATGCAGGAATTGTTACTCGGAGACCTTAGATGTTACAATTTCACAAGATTATTGAAAGAAACAGAGAATATGCCAAATTTATTTACCTTCCGAGAAAATGATTCACTGATTTTGGTAGATTTACTACTTTTTACCCATTTTGGCTTTTCCTTTTACCAGCTTTTAGCATCTTCCAGACATAAGAATCTTTGAAGCATGTCGCGACTAATCAATGGATGGAGAAATGAATCTTGTGTTTGTTTGGAGTAGTTCTGTTGTGATGCAGATTAAAATGAGCTTAAAATTAAGCTGATATGTTGTATCGATATCTGATTTTAACATAGATTCTTACGATACGATAATACAAATTCTTACAATAAGTGTAAGAAAAGCGATAGTTACACAAATACTTACCAGGGTAAGAAATTGGGTGATGATTTAGACGGTTAGCCGATAACATTAATTCTTGCAAAGCGCATAAGATTTTGGATTGCTACATAAGTTCTTACGGCACCTACTTAAATTATTACAATAATTGTTAGAAAAAATTGTTATAATACAAATTCTTACCCAAAATCACCAAATCGAAAACTCTTTCACCTAAACTCTTAAGGATAACATTATTTCTTATCCAACTCATTAAATTTTGGATAAATACACAAATTCTTTCGGAACTAACATAAACCCTACACAAATGGTAGTAAAATATGCGATAATAAAATCATAGGAGTAAGGTGGCTACTCAAATTGTTACAACAACTACAATAATTATTACAAAACCCGTGAGAAATAAATTATAACACAAAATTCTTACCCGAGATTACCAAATGGAAAACCATGTAAACTTATTGTAAGAAATTGTGTTATAACATAAAATCTTAAAGAATAACTTTATATCTCACTAAACTCATAAGAAATAGGGTACCTACACAAATGGATATAGAATCTACATAAATTATTATAGAACCGATAAGAAAAAATATAATATTGTTCAAGAAAAAGAAAAAAGTTAATAACACAAATTATTACCCCCACCTATAGCACCAAACCTAAAACCAACGAAACTTATGATTAGAAGTTGTGTTAACATAAACTATTAAAAGATAACTTTGTATCTTACCAAAATCATAAGAAATAGGGTACCTACACATTGTTACGAAATAGAAATAATTTTTTATAGAACTGGTAAGAAAAACAGATATTAACACAAATATTTATCACATATCACCAAATCTAAAATCAGCGAAACTTATAGTAGGAAATTGTGTTATAACATAAAACCTTAAAAGATAACTCTATTTTTTACCAAACTCATATGGTACCTGCACAAATTGTTAAATGACCTACATAAATTATTACAGACACCGTAAATAAAGTAATAACACAAATTCTTACCTCATATCACCAAATCGAAAACCCTTCAAACAAATGGTAAGAATTTATGTTATAACATGTTTTTTTATATTTTCAGTAAGATTTTATGTCGGTCTTGGTACGAATTTATGTAGGAACATAAAATCTTATGTGTTTGATAAACAATAATATTTTTGGGTACAATTTTAGGTTATAATATAAATTCTTACCATGTGATTTGATTAACTAGGGTAAGAGTTTATGTTGCAATATTTTTTCTTACATTTTCTATTACATTTTGTGTTATAACTAGGTTATACTTTGTATTATAACTTGTTAATCTATTTAACTTTTTTCTATTTTTTTCTTTTCAAATCCAACAAATCAGATTTCATTTAATAACGGTCATATCGATACTACCTTTTTTTAGTCGCTTTTTAACGAGTTTTCTTTTAGACTCACCCATTTGTTTGGGAAAGTACAGGGGTATGAGTATTGGAAAATTTTGAAATTTTAGAGATAGGTTTGAAGATTGAATTGAAGTATGAAGCAAATTTGGATCTTTAGTGGGGAAATTGAACCGAAAGAAGCAAATATAAACCAAATCGGGATCTGGGTATTGAAAAAACATGATTTTTAAAACTGTGTTTTGAATTTCGTCAAATTTAGTGCAGTAATATTAAAGGGAGAGATGAAGACACAAAAAAAGTAAAAAAGGAAAAAGATTATCAATTGAAAATGAGAAGAACAAAAATAAAAAAAGAAAATTATTTTTATATAGTACCACGTGTCGATTATTAATTGATCCATTCAAAAAATTCATTTTTTTTAAAAAAAAAAACAATAAGAAATAACAAAGCATTAAAGACTAATTCTGTTATTAACCATGAAGTAAATAAAAAAAATTTAAAATAAAATAAATAACACATGTCAAAATATGAGGGCTTCAAGGGGTCCACATCAACTTTTGTAACCAAAATGGACAAATGGACAAAAAAATTATGTATAAAACTAAAAACTAAAAAAATAATTATATGAAATTCATGTACTAACGGGGTAATTAACCCTTAAGAAAATGATTCTTCACCCTCAATTTCGAAACCCTAATTTAGCAAATCGACCCATCTCTTTAAGATTCTAAAAAATTCAGCTCCTCTCTTATTTCTTTCTCGTTGCTTGTTTGTGCCTTTCTTTGAACCCTTCTTTTGTTTTCTTTATGCTAACATCAAGGTGTGGGATCTTGGGGTACGGAAGTCTCTTAAGAAAGTGTGGTGGTTGAGTCTGATTTTTTTTGGTGGCATTTACTTCTCTTCATCTAGTCTGTCTACCTCTCCCCAGTTTTGGTTGCGCCTTTTAATTCAGAATATGCTTCTTCTGAGGTGGCCACGAATGTTCCCTTCCCGTCTCCCTAGACTTAAATGAAGATGGGGAAGTGAATATGGTCATTAAGAACCATGCCTTGGTTGGTAAAATCCTCTCCAATCGAATTGCCAAACACAACACAACTTTTGTTATATCTAAGAAAGGCGTGGAAATGTGATGATTTATAATGCCACGATTTAGAGAAAAACATGTTTCTTTTTATTTTTCCGTCCGATGATGACAAACTGCGGGTGTTGAGGCAAAGACTTTGGGCAGTGCAAAACAAGCTACTTATTCTGAAGAATGGCCATATGAAGCTATTCTTAGGGAGATTGATTTTTCAGTCGACGAATTATGGGTACAGATGTAATGACCCAAATCCCGAGTTTATAAATTTAGGCCTCGAACCCAATTTATATGGGCCTTAAGGTTAGGAGCCCAAAATCCAAATGGTGAGTTTGGGCCTTATAATAAATAAATAAACAAAATAAAAGAAAAAGAGAATGGGTGGATAAGATGATTATTTTTTAAATGGTGGCGGGTGATTTGATGAAGAGAGAAAATGGGAGAAAATATTTTGGGAGAGAGAGAAAATGGAGGAAAATAGAGAAAAAGTAGGAAAGAAGGCTTTGAGTCTCGATCTATAACTGTCGGAGCCGTCGTGTACGACACTGCCGACATTATTAGAAAGGTCTCGTCGAGACGAGTCCAACGATGGTCATCGCGTCGTAGTCTGAGCCGCCGTTCGCTAGAGTGAGAAAGAGAAAGTTTTGGGGGAAGCTCGTTCAGCACGTTCCAATCATCACTGTGCAAACAGAGGCCGCCAACGAAACCACCAACCGGAGAACAACAGAACTAAAGCTCGCCGCCATCGTTCAGCCACCGGAAGGCCTCCCACGCATCACCGACGAGAGTGGGCGTGCGCAACAGCAGGTCGGTACACACGGCTACAGTGCACCGCGCCACACTGGATCTTGCACTTGGGTGCACGTGGTTCTGGCCGTAGGGGATCACAGCCCGCGTGTGCATAGTGGTTACCATGCGTCTGCGCCGCACCAGGTCACCAAGGGTTAACCAGACTATTGACCGACGTTAATCGTCCATTGAATTTTTCTAGAAGACCCTACCTGGGATTTCTTGATGTTCCGGATCTAATGGCGCAGTTCGTTTTGCCAAATTCAAACCTGGTAAGTTATTTTTACGCATTTAACCCTTCAAATTCTTTAAAATATGTGTTTAAGTGATACTTATGATATTATTTGGTATACGAGGATTATTCGGGATTGGATATCAGGTCGAGTGGAATATTCGAGAAGCTCGGATGATAATTTTAGCGATATCAGCTTAAGATTAGTACACCTCAAACTCCTATCGCTTCATGAGCATCATAAATATGATTGTCTTGCGTGTTAGTATATGCAAAATAGGTAGATGATAATTAAGCATGTTTAGAGACCGGTAATTATGAGATTCGATGTTTATGAGATGCATGATGATGCTGTGATTATGATGAGACACGTGAAGGCTTTAGAGACCAGATATGGTTGTTCGAGATACTCATATGATTATTTGATGATTGTTTAACTAATTGAAATAATTGTGATGTCTTGTATGCTTATTCGAATGGATTGATGAGATTCGACGAAAATTATGCTTAAGGGTTAAATATTCGAATAAATGGTTTTTCAGCAGGTAATTAATATTAATTGATTAAATGCGTTAGTAAACCAATTTTAATGACTCTCATAAGCTTTAGGGATCAAGTAAGCTTTGTAAGCTCGTAATGCAAGGAAAAATGTATGAACCCATGAATAGGGTATCGATACGAGCTTTGGCCGTACCAGTATGCAATTAGGGTGTCGTATCGGTACGGATTGGCCCATACCGATACTCGAGGGCACCGTATCGATACTCGTGTATAAGTACTGATACCCGATACGATAAGTAATCTATAAATACAAGTTAATGATGGAAATTGATGTGAATATTAATAATTAAATTACACCTTGAATAAATGTGATAACATGGACTAATAGAGCTAATGAATGATATTAATTATATACGAGCCTAATGAGCAATAAATCGGTAAATATTGAGTGACTTGTTTGTAATAGCAACCATAGGGGTCATTGGTGAATCGTGTGTTGTTATGTGCCAAGTATGGGCACTTGTATTGTTGAGTCACCTTTGATGGATAGGATCTGGATAACCAGTAAGAGAAAGAGTGTGTTGCAACACCATGGTTGAATATTCTCGAATGTAGGATCCCGATGCTTAGTGGTCACGGGCCACACCCCATAGAGTGTACGATCCCGATGCTTTGTAGACGTGGGCGTCACTCCTATATTATGGTACGATGTTTATATGCTCGATGAGAGATTTCGAGCATGAGTGTAGGATCCCGATGCTTTGTGGTCGCGGGCCTCACTCGGAGTGTATGATCCCAATGCTTAGTGAACGCAGATGTCACTCCATATTTGTGGTATGACTTGTGTGTTACGCTCAGATGATCCGGTGGGATCCCGAGTATGGTTGGGTCTTGTGGGCCATGTATGATGATTGTTATGTTGAGAGCATATGTTTAGGCGACTAGTGTTAGCGCCACATGTTTATTTATCTATCATTTTTGCTCGTACTAGCTTGCATGCTTATGTTTATAATTAGCATGAAGTATAGTAGAGTAGATGTGTACACTAGGCTTTGTAAGCTCAGCGCTCGGAATTGTTATTTTAGTGCGCAGGTTGATCGTTGGATTGTGGGTTCATGAAGCACTATCACTATAAGATGACAACACATTAAGGTTTTCAAAGTACGGTACTTGAGTTTAGTGGGCTATGTATTCATAGGACCTTATGTGGTCGAATTTGTATTTTTTATTTTTGAAATTGTATTAATCAAGTTAAATATTTAAATATTTTAAATTAAAGTAGAGCTCTTTTGTAACTATTTTAATGATTTATCTATATTTTCAACTGTTAACTTAAAATACTTTTGAAAAATAACTTGTATGTGCTAAACCCTAGTTTGAGAATTTTATGGTCTTGCTTTGGGTTTTAGGCCCAATTGTGACATTCGGGTCGGGGGTGTTACAATAGTGGTATCAAAGCCTAGGTTTAGCTGGTTCTAAGAAACCCCAAGGGTGGTATAAGTGTTTTAATAAGGTGTCTAGTGAATACAAGCCTTTAATTAAAGCTCGTACTCCTTAAGACTAGAATCCTGATGGTGTGTCCATTGTTATGACACTAAGATGGTTACAATCGTGGCTAAGTTAAGTGTTGAGCCGCTCATGAGAGCGATTTCGGTAGTGAGTTCACCTTAGATTGTTGAAATTTGAGTTAGTTGAATGATGCCGGAGTCGAGGGTCTGTCCTCCTCTCGCCATCTAAATGGTATCTTCGTTGCGTGTTATGGTCATTTCAGAGTCTTCAGATACGTTATGAGAGTTTGTGGCAAGAAATCTTCATCGTTATACGTGAATAATAGTTGTGTTAGGGGTTTGGACAAACCGCTTTCGAAATCGATCAGTGGGTGCATGTTGGCTGGATGACCCTTTGTTTGCTTAAAAGTGAGTCTTGTTAATACTTGGAGAGTATCATCACCCTTCTTAGAGGCATTTCTCGAATGTAGTGGATTCGAGATCCACTAGTTCGTTAAAGTATGACCGAAGTTAGACGTTCTATAGGTTTGAGAGAGCTACCTCCATGAGAGTTGTTGCACCTTGGAAAATTATTTTAGTTAATCAAACGCGATGCTAGCCAGTAATGTCGAGAGTAGTGCTCGAGGCTTCGAAACCTCAAGGGAATCCAACCTTTGGAAATGAGGATGTTTGGATCGTTGCCCTTATACCGTGATTTTTGTGGTGGTCATTTTGAGGATGACACAATGAGCTTGTGAGATATGTTTGAATGGTGGGCATATGCTGATGTGTACAGTTTGATGCTTAAGAGCTTTCAGAGTGTTTGTTTATGCTTCTTGGAAGAGTCGTCAGGACTTTCTCTCTATCAAAAACATGAGTGAATGTTGAAGTAAGTTGGACGTTGGTTTTTATCACCGTTGTCAAAGGACATCAACCCAATTAAGAGAGTCAAAGATTCAGTTGCGAAGGTGCAACCCGAATAAGGTTTCTTTTGTCCAAGTGTTTCGCCCAAGGGAGAACCAAGATTGTTCTCTAGTAAGAAGTTGGTTCGTTGAGTGATGCTTAAACCGTTGATAGCTTGTTAAGTGACAGTAAAAGACTGCTATGTGTCTCTTATGGGGGATGACTCATTTAGCCGATTGCGAAGTAACCTTTTATTTTTTCCAGGATTGGTTCGAGTATGAGATTGTTACGGTTAACTGTTGGTGGCTTGTAGTTTTAAAGTGAATTTCATAATGATAATTTCTCTTCTTATGACGTGTTGTCGTAACACCTGGTGTCTACAGCGGCGTGGGAGGCGTTCCAGTTATATTAGGTAGGGGCCACCGTGTTGTTTCTAGAATATATGTTTGATGTTTTACGGAACACGTACGAATGTATAAGGATCATAGAACAAGGAGTTGGCAAGATAACTACCTTAATAACCTTGTATGGGAAATGTTATTTACCATGCAATCAGTTCAAAAAGCAAGGGTTGAAGCTTCATAAATGCTTTTGATTTGTATCACAGTTTTCTTGGAACGAGCCGAAGAACATTGGTGGAAACCTGAGTCGTGTGAGATCGTTTTGTTTTGATAGTGGTTCTGACTCAGTTAAAGTCGAGTAAAGTTTCAAGATCTTCGAGGATGTTTTGTTGTTTTATCAAGGTTGAATTTTTGTGCAATAAGAAAGAAGGGTGTGCCTACCCCAATAGTGTGAAGTTTTGAGTACTTAATCTTTAAGGAATTTGAGATATTGGACAACTCCATGAGTCAAAGTAGTTGAGAACTGTTAATCGTGTGATCGATCACCACTTAAGTAAAGTGAACTTGTTAAGTGATGGAATGTATGGACTTAGTTCAAATTAGTGTATCGTGATGTCCAAGTGGGGCGATCAAGGATTGTAATTGATGGTCATGTAAAGGAGTATGGATACTAATTCCATGCGGTACCAGTACTTGTTTCTTTCAGTGTCGACACTGATCAGCCAACATCGATACCCGTGTGGTTTAAATCGTCAAGCTTCGCGTTGAGGACTAGTTAGTTGTGGAAGCCGTGAGAAGTATTGATTGCTTATGATTAAGTAGGCTCAATATTATGATTGAATTTAAGTCCGGTGGTTTTTGATGGACTTTGAGATCTTGTTATGGGTGTTTTAGAGGAAGACATGCGAAGGCAAGAGATTCTTCTTATATAGTAAAGTGGTAAGTATATGGTGAATGTTGAGAGCAACAATTTATACCAAACTTTGGCCGCGTGTGTTGGTAGACATTGTGGAGTCATGTGTTTGAGATAGTGATAAGTGGTTGACTCGCCATCAATTCGGAGTCGAACATTGAGTTCTTCAGAGTTTTTGTGATGCTTCGATGTTCTTCAGTGGAAATTAAATAGATGATCGCGGATTTTGTAAAAGATTGTGAGCTCACAGTTTCAATGGGATTTCTTTGAGTAATGGTATAGTTCTCGATTGGTATCGTTTGAAATCTTTGGCAAAGGTAAGATTCATATAGAAAGTCTGTTTGATTTGTTTGCGGGTTTGGGTTGTAAGACACTGTGGTGTGTACATGTTACCTCTTGACACAAGATTTGGGGTTTGTGATGAAACTTTCTCCCTTGGTGGGATTTCATACGATGACAGGTTTGAGTGTTGGTACTGATAAGGTGTTCGCTAGACGTGTGAACCGAGTTTGTGGGAGCTACCTTAGTTACCGTTTTGATGAAATCATGTAAAGTTTAAGGCAAGCGCTTGGGACAATTTGACACACCGTTTGTTTTCAAGAGTCTTGTAGCGGGCAAGCAATGAATGGATAAAGGATTCCATCAGAGTTAGAGTCTCTTTTAGGGAGTCATCGCATGAAGAATTGTTTCATTTTTGGATGCAACGACTATTTAGTATCTTGTTCTTTTTAATCCGTACGTTGTTGTGGAAAGATTTTTGTGTGCAATAATCTTCTAGGTTCTACAGTGCGAGTTAAGTTTCTTTGATGACATGTTCGTGTGGCAATTTTGTCGGGATACCATTGGGTTTGTTCCATGGCTTTGGTTATGCACCAAATAATGATGGATCTCTCTAAAAGGAATGGTCAGTTGAATTGAGTTTGTACCGAGCAAGGATAAATTCCTTCTAGGAGAAAAAATCAGTTGAGATTATGTTTGTATCATTGGAGGACAAGGATTGTTGATTAGCAAGTGTTGTGAGAGATCTGAGTAGCACGGCGGGTTATGTTGAGAGTGTTGGAGAGTTATAAAAGTTTTAGCATCTTCTCTAATTTACCCGTATAAGTTTAGGATGAAATTTCTGTAAGGAGGAGAGAGTTGTAACGACCTAAATTCTGAGTTTGCAAATTTGGGCCTCAGACCCAATTTATATGGGCTTTACGGTTGGGAGCCCAAAATCTAAATGGTGAGTTTAGCCTTATAGTTAATAAATAAATAAAATAAAATAAAGATAGAATGGGTGGATAAGATTATTTTTTTTAAATGGTGGTTGGTGATTTGATGGAGAGAAAAAATGAAGAAGATATTTTGAGGGAGAGAGAAAAAGAGAAAAAATAAGAGGGGAGGCTTTAAATCTCGATCTACGACCGTCGGAGCCACCGTGCACGACACTACCGACACCATTAGAAAGGTCTCATCGAAACGAGTCCAACGGTGGTCACTGCGTCACAGTCTGAGTTGTCGTTCTCCGAAGTAAGAAAGAGAAAGTTTCGAGAGAAGTTCGTTCAACACGTTCTGATTGTCACCGCCGCAAACAGAGGCCACCATCAAAACTAGCAACCAGAGAACAACGAGACTAGAACTGGCTGCCATCGTCTAGCCACTGAAAGGCCTCTTACGCTCCACCACACACCGCCGGTGAGAGTGGGCGTGCACAACAACAGGCGAGTACACACGGCTACAGTGTACCGCACCATATTGGATCTTGCACATGAGTGCACGTGGTTCTGGCCGTAGCGAATCACAACCCGCGTGTGCACAGTGGTTACCATGCGCCTACGCCGCATTGGATCACTAGAGGTTAACCAGACCGTTGAACGACCGTTGACTTCTATTAAAGGACCATACTCGGGGTTTCTCGATGTTTCAATCTCAATGGCATAGTCTATTTTGCCAAATTTAAATTCGGTAAGCTATTTTTACGCATTTGACCCTTGAAATTCTTTAAAGTATGTGTTTAACTGATACTTATGATTTTATTTGGTATACGAGGATTATTCTGGATCCTATATCAAGTCGAGTGGAATATTCAGGAAGCTCGAATGAGGATTTTAGTGATATCAGCTTAAGGTTAGTACAGCTCGAACTCCTATTGCTTCATGAGCATCATAAATATGATTGTCTTACGTGTTAGCATATGCAAATAAGTAGACGATAATTAAACATGTTTAAAGACCGATAATTATAAGACTCGATGTTTATGAGATACATGATGATGTTGTGATTATGACGAGACACATGAAGGCTTTAAGGACCAGATAAGGTTGTTCTAGATGCTCGTATGAGTATTTGATGATTGTTTGACTAATTGAAATAATTGTAATGTCCTATATGCTTGTTTGACTGGATTGATAAGATTCAACGAAAATTATGCTTAAGGGTTGTTTTCATGGAGCACTATCAGTACGGTATTCCAACACGTGGAGGCTTTCAAAGTATGATACTTGAGTTTAATGGGCTATGTATTTATAGGACCTTACGTGGTTGAGTTTGTATTTCTTATTTTTAAAATTGTATTAATCAAGTCAAATGATTAAATATTTTAAATTAAAGTGAAGCTCCTTTGTAACTATTTTAATGATTTATCTATATTTTCAACTGTTGACTTAAAATGCTTTTGAGAAATAACTTGTTTGGGCTAAACCCAATTTGAAAATTTTATGGTCTTAATTTGGGCTTCAAGCCTAATTGTGACATTCAGGTCGGAGGTGTTACAAAAGGTACACAATCTTCTAATGTTGTTGGTAATGAAGGAAAACACTACAAAAATAAGTAAATTTTTCCCATGTTCTTTGGTTCTAACCTTGGCCCAAATATGAAAGTGAAACAGGATGGTCAGTTAGCTATTAAGGTTGCCATGCGTGTGGAAGACCCGTTGAAAATAGGGTTTCTTTTGACTCAAAAAACTTTCAACCCTTGGATGTATCCTTCAAGCATGAGCGAATCCCTAAATTTTGCTATGGATGTGGAAGATTGGGACATGCGAAAAAAGAGTGTTAGTTTGATCCTGCAGAATTTAAGAGAGTTGGTCGATGTGGACCTTGGTTAAGAGCATCTCCAACTTGGAAAAAATCCTCTACCGAAAAAAATTCACTGTCAGTCACCGGAAACAACCTCCAGCTGGTGCCTGTGGTTCAAGCGTCGGAATCCAAACAAGACGACAAATACATCAAGTCCAATCCCAGGGTTGTTGCTTGTCAATCAATTTCTTTGCAGCCCTCGAAAATTGCATATCACGAAAATACGAGGAATCTTGATCCTTCCTCGAACGATGTCCATGTTAACGGGTCTCTCGAGGTTGATAGGGGTGTCAAAGTCAATCCTTAGGTTAGCAGTTTCCTTGGGTATAATGGATTACCTTTTAATGCCTCGAGCTCCACTCACCTTTATCTGCTTTACCGGCTTGTTATGAGGAAACCTTGGAAACTGCTCTAGCCAAAAGCCTTGAGAATATGGAGGTTTGCCCTTTCAGGAAAAGAAAATGGGTTGATCAGCTCCAAGAATTGCTTTCTACATCAAACAAACGCGAGATTTTTTACCTAATTTCAGAAGGTGTTTACTAAAATTCTCCTAGAAACTGGTATGCTCATGATTTTTGGTCGATTGCTTGTGAAGAGATGCTCAAGCTTGCCTTTTTTTTCCTACTCACTTCACAAACTCTTCCCGTCTTATCAATAAAATCGAGACATCTAAGAGGGGTCATGCTTTTGGTCCTAAACGACTTAATGATTAATGATAAGGTGATTACTGATGTTAGAAAGATCACTAGAATGGTGATGGATAAAGTTGGTATTCTAGAACTTGGCCTGAACACCTTTGGGTATAAATTTTTTGAAATTCCTTCCTTAGTGATTAATGATAAGATGATTACTGATGTTCAATGTAAGATCCAGGATACCAACCTTGTGGGAGAAGAAGAGATGGAAATGCTATCAAATAAGATCAGCTCTCAAAAGCTCGCGAATAACCCTACTCGAGGTTGTCCGCCTCATCCATAATCCATTTCATTCCTGCTATGTTCGAATGATGAAAGTATCAAAGCATAGCTATGGAATTGTATCCTTCCCCTACGATCATCTTTAATAAATCAGGTTTGTGTAATTTTAGGACCTGGAGTTATGGGTTGGTTCATTGGTCTTTTGTCTCTTGAGGCGTTTCTCAATCTAAGAACCTTTTTCAAGTTGCTTTGATAATCGCCGTTGTCCTCTCCTAGGTTGGTATACCTCCTACATCGACTATGATGACAAAACCTTTTACCTCTTCAGAAAGAAAAAAAAAAAGGCTTGCCTCAAGATAAAGCTCTCGTATGATCATAGTTGGAGCAGTCTAAACCGACCCTTTACTTTGGCCCCTCTCTATCTTGTTTCGTGCTTTATTTTATGCCTGGGTGCCTGTTGGCTCTTTTGCGTTTTGCATGGCACGGTTTGTTATTTATGACTGTTGCTTCGTTGGTTTAATAAAACCTCTTCTCTTTATTGTCAAAAAAAAAATTAGCACATCGGGCCTTAATTAGCAAGACAAGAAATCACATTAAAAGGAGAAAATGAAAATAAAACAAAAACGATCTAATTACATATAATACATTATCAAACATCCAGCTGCAAACGCTGTTCCACGGTACACAAACTGCTATGAAAAAAGACACCGAATAGAAACAGTATCCACAACAGACCAATTAAAATCATAGAGAAAAACTGAGCAGTTGCCTTTGCCATTCATGGGGGTGCTACTTCATTTAGGGGTGTTCATATATCCAGGTACCAAAAGAACAAGGTACCTAAGAACCAGGTACCCGCAAAGTTCGAGTAACTGTTTCACTTTTTATATATTTTTTAAAATTATTTTTTATAAAAATACAAAAAAAACACATAAAATTTCATAATATATACTTCAAACACAAAATATTAATTTAAAGTTAATTTTAAGAGAGAAATATTTAGATATATATAGATATATATATTAAAATTTATCGGTAAAAGAAGGTATTAATCTCGGTCATAATTTTTCTTTTGAGTCTCATATTAATAATTAATATAAATATTTTTGAAATATTCAAAACTTAGAAGTATATAATATAAGTATAAAAAGTAGGAATTCAAAATTAATTTTACGAAAAAATAAAAAACATAAAATAAAAATAAAATTTAAAATATTTAAGTATCAGATACCTAATTATAAAAAAATTTCGGCACTAAACCGCCCCAACTACCCAAGAAAATTACAGGTCGAGACCCAGCCCAAAAAATTCAAGTATTCCATTATAAATACACAATAACTTTCAATTGAGTAAACAGGCCAACGGGTCAAGTAGTTCGGACCGAGTATTTTTGAACGCCCCTAACTACATTACTGATCTAAATTTAATGCTTCTAAGCCGAATTTTAAGTTTATATACATATAATTGAAAGAGAAACAAGAACAGGCAAGAAAATTCAAAAAGAGCCTTGCAACAAATGAACGTGCCTATGAGACTTGTAGATACCGAAACTCGAGCCCAAACCGACTGACCCAAGCAGCCCAAGCTACACAAAACCCAAGCCCAGAAACCAACACGCCAACTTCATTCTCCCTGTGCATGCATTCAACCGCCGATCCCCTTTCAGAGCCGCAACTAACATTATCCCCTAGCTGGTGCACATCATCTTCAAACCATCTCTTCAAAAATCTATCAACCCTTTACCCCTTAAACCCATTATCACCTTATCTCAACCCAAAACATGATCATGTAACCCCTAAAATTCAGACAAAAACAATCATAAACCCTTCTATAAGAACCAATCCAAGACGTCAATGGAAGGGGGAGAAGCCAAAAGCCTAACCAAAAATCCAGAAAGAGACAGCATTGACGTTTGTGGTTCGTAATGGTCAGAGACGCTACTCGCTGATATGAACAGAGGGTATGTCTTCAACGCACTTTGACTCTGAACTTAAACACAGACCGGTTAGGAATTCAGTCGTACCTAACCATAACCAATTGATGGCAAATTTCAAGGTCAACATTTTTCAAACCGTCACAAAACAGTTTCTACAAAACTTTTCCAGCATCATTAAAAAGGATTACAGTTACAAGCTCATTAAAAGTCTGACTGGCTTAAACACCCTAATAGCACCAACAGTACTCACTACGCACATTTTTACCACTCGAGAATAACATCTACTGATCCAAAAATCTAAAAACAAGATTTACAGGTACATCAATCCTTTCAGGCAAAGATTTTCCCCAACAAAAAAAAACATCTTTAACAACTTCAATTATTTTCTCCCGACAGTGATTATAGCCGAAGAACAAGAAAAGGTTGGAAAGAAAACCAGCCCAGTTAAATGTAATGCCTTGTTCATAAACATGTATCTTCCATAAAAGAGATGGCTTTAATTCTCTGTATCTTCTACTAATATTTTCAAAATGCAGATAGTAAAGGGCTAGAGTTTGCATTAGAAAGGTTATTCATAGTTACTGAAAAAGTAAGCCACAAAGAAGGGGACAATGAGAGAAACAGCACCGTGATGATAGAAATAAAGTACACATTTCATTATTCATTAGAAAGAATACAGCTAAAACAAGCAGAGGTATTTTCATGTCACTTTGTAGAACCAATATTGTTGGTAAACCACACGTCTTAAAACATGAAATTTTCACCCATAATGCTTAGAACTCCAAATATGTGTTTTCAAGAAGATAAAAACAGAAGTCCAAGTATTTAAGGAAAGAAATGTATTGCACAAGATAACTTTTATCTCTTCAGCACCTCGTCAAGATTTGGCGATGCCAGAGTATGGTACAGAGTTAAAACAGAGGAATTTTCATGTCTCTTTGAAGCAATGTTAAAAAGGACTCAAGGCGTGCTAAGGCGATCAAGGTCCAATAGCCAAAGCGCAAGGCACAAAACAGACACCTAATCAAAATACGGCACACTTTTTAAAATTTAACTATGTACAATTTTTTTTTCAGTTATAAAGAACTAATATAATGTAAATACTAAAGAGTATTTATAAAAATATTTTATGTGTCAAGCATAATTTCCATGTTCAATTTTATCATAAACCAATCATGGAGAATTTATAAATGCACATGAAATATAGTAATAAAAAACAGTTTACCTGTTAAGACTTTTAATTTCAAAATTCAGTTTCTAACACGCAATAGTAACTAATTTTTATGACATAAATATAACAAATAAGAAAAAATTTATGAATATAATTAGCCTAAAAACAGTCCCGTAAAGGCTAAAGGATTAAATAATTTTAAAATAAAAATAAAATAAAAAATATATAAAACAAATACAGAAGACAGACTCATGTTTTCTTGTTTATTCAAGATAAATAACAAAAATACGAGAGGAGAGGATTACTTGAAGTCTGGAGGTAGAACCAAAACTTTGTTTTTTTAAGATAAATTCTTATGTTTTCTTTTTGTTAGTCCTATTTTTATAGTTTTTTTCTGTGATGTTTTTGCCCTAATCCTAGTCGGATTGGGCTGATCCAATTAGATCTTATTAAATAAGTAGGAGTAGGTAAAACATAATAAAAGAATAAAAATAAAAATAAAATACATAAAAAGACAAACTTAAAAAATGCAGCCTTCTCTTTCACGCCCCTCTGCAGCTTCACCGCCTCAACCCCTGCAATTTCAGCGTCTTCCACCGCCTCTCACCGCTTCATCAAAATCGCCGCGCCTACACTCCGACAAGGCGTTTTTGCATCATGTCGCTGCGCCTAGGCGCGCCTCTCCCTCGCCTTTTCAAACACTGCTTTGAAGAACCAATATTGTTGGTAAACCACACAAATCTTGTAACAGAATTTTCACCCATAATGCTTAATACAGAGTTGAAGTATATAAGAAAAGAAAGAAATGTATTGCACAAGATAACATTTATTTACAGAGTTAAAGTCAAGAGAGAAGGATAAGGCTTTGGGATTGATAATACATATTTTAGAGCATCCAAAACATTTAAGAAAAGCTACTTAAGAGTTCTCAAAAACTCAAAATAGACAATGCTGATATAACGATATTGAAAAGTACTTACAAGAATTGGGAAGCACAGGTTTTACACCTAAGCACAAAACAGAGAGAACCACATTAAACATTTATGTTTTCAAAAAGAGAAAATGCAAATTAAATAGGGGAACCAGAAACATAATTACTCACTGAGATGCACTTCCACTTCAAGCTGACTCCTACACGGCCAGTGCAAGTGCCTCCAGAATGATTGAGCCATGGATCAGATACAATGCAATTACATTAGGACATGCAGATCTCTAGAACAGGTCAAAAGATTTTAATAGAAAAAAAAATAAGGGTGAAAAACTCAAAGATAGGCAAACTAAGCCCGATCACAACACAAAAAATTTACCAAGGGACCACATAAGCATACATAGGATACAAAAGTTGGGTGAAAACAAAGAGAATAGAAGAATAGTAGTAATCAAAATACATCTCTAACAAACACAACAAAAAATAATCAAGATAATCAGCTTTTAGGTTGTCAAAAACAGCTCCAAATTAACAAACCAGGGTACCTTCTCCTGGGTGCCTTTTAAGCATTTAAGCAATGGAGGGTTGCCTCAGAGCAGTAGCAGTTATCCTGAATGAAAAATCAAATTAGACTTCCAAGAGCGCAAATCATTATGATAAGATAGAAAAACAAAACCGGCACATAACTAGAGAAGTAACGAATGCACCAGCAAAACCAACCATAAAATACCAGTGGAAACTAAAATATAAGCAAATAAAGTCGCCTTGCCTAGTTTAAAGAACAAATTTTGTTCTATAAACTTATGGGAAACTGAATATATTTTTCTCATTATTCAACAAAGTTCAGGAGGTAAAAAGATGACAAATTTTCACAACGACCATATCAGGAATGATTACAAGAGATAAAAACGCCTTTGGCTAGTTGTCTTGCAATAGAAAAGTAAATTCCACTGAAAGAATCGCCAGTAAAATGTACTCCTGACCAAACATCACCCTTCTGACTTCAACCATGCCAAAAACAATGCCCAAAGCTCTCTTTGCCCAGCACAGAGAAGGTAAAGAAAGAATTCCCAATGATTAGATATCTAAATATTTGTTACGTCATAATGTATAGATATCTAGGGCAACACATTTCTGGAGACATAAAATCAGCAAGATGTTTCACTTGCCCGTGATGAATGGATGAGCCAATGCCTGAGTAACTGTCATTCTCTTCTCCGGATCCAGCACAAAAATTTTATCTAGTAGGTCTTTGAAGTTGGCTACCATCTTTGGATCCTCCCCAGGAGAGCCAACAATGATTGAACTGATATCTTTGGGCTTTATGTTCAGAATCATCCTCTTTATACTCTGAAAGGAAGAATTAGATTTTTGGTCAACACAAGGCCAAGGGCAACCATTACAAAAAACTCCCATCAATGTTTCTGTATTAAGCATTTCAGAGAAGGAAAACGAAACCTTTTTAGTAACAGGATCCTCTTCTGCAGCATGAAAATTAAAATCTTGATCAAAGTGTTGTTCTGTAAATGCTCCCTGAAAGAAAGAAAATAGATAAAATGTTATCAGCACAAGCAAAGAAAACTACATATTACAAGTGAATTTTGTAAATTAAAAAATGGCCAATATATTTCTCAAAATATAAATCCTTCAAACAAATTGACAATGTACCTTACGCAACATCTTCTTTGGAAAAGGACCTTTTAGTTCCATATGAAGGCGGAGCATGTCATTGTTTGTTGGACCAGGGAAAAGAACTTTTCCCGTATATAGTTCATACAAACAGCAACCAACAGACCACATATCCATTGGATGATCATAAGACAAACCAAGAACTGCACCAAGGATAAATATAAATATTATACATTAACCCAAAGATATGTAATGTACAAATATCAGCCAACACAGAATTAAATAATGCAGTCTCCCTAAATAGTAACAACTTCATATTAGAACTTACTTATTTCTGGGGCACGATAAAAGCGGCTTACAAGGTATGGTGTAATTTCATTTTTCCCAGCAAACATGGCATTACCAAAATCACAAAGCTTCAGCACATTTTTGGCCTCGTTTACCTGAAAAGAAAGCATGTCAAAGTGAGCAATCAATTGAAAAAATTAACCACAAAGAAGAGTGCGAAAAATAATACCCACCAGCATGTTATCGGGCTTTATATCACAATGAAGAACACCACAGTTTTTTAGATGCTTAAGCGCAATAAAAAGTTGCTTAGCATATGCTCTGACAGCAGTTAGTTTAAGACCAATATTGCGACCAAACTTCTTGAGAACTTCACGCAGATTCATATGAAGCGACTCAAAAACTAAACATAGATGATTCCTGTACTTGAAACTTGACAAAAAACGAACACAATGGCGCTTATCCTCTGGATCTGCACCAGCTAATTTTTTCAATATTTGAACTTCCAGCTGACCAGCTTTGTGCCTGCATGAAACCAGCATTAACACAAAAGCGCCTAGCAGGAACAAGGTCAGAGAACTTGATCTCTATATAGTACAAAAATATCATATGCATCAATGAGAAAGTTTGATCACTCACATTGTTTCATTATTTCGAATTATCTTTACAGCCACTTCTTCAGGAACATTGGCACCAACCTTAAGATCCTTTGCACGTACAACAGTTGAAAAAACACCTTTCCCATGAGCAGCAGTTACTTCATATCGACCGTCAAGTAGTTCACCAAATCGATAGCCTGGACAGGAAGAACACCAGTTACATGACTACAGACATATACCTGAGAGTTCCGTTTGAAAGTTATATAAACATATCTGGGTGCCTATGTACTTCTATAACAAAAATTAAAACTTACTATAATATCCTTCTGCATCATCCCAATTGTCATGAAGGCCACTCCTTATAACTGGCAAACCATTACCTTTAACCTACAAATACACCATATAGATGCTCTAAGCCTTATTGTCCCAGCTCTCAAATATATATATATATAGTAAATAAACAAACGCAAACCATGTAGGAGAAAACAAGTTGACTAATCCACGGGAAGCACTTTATTAGGAGTAGCCAGCCAAGCCCGCCCAACCCAACCAAAAAGTCAACTATGCTACAAAAGCATCCTCAGTGAACAAATAAAAACTTCAGCTGACTTAGAAACACAAGTTATTGTAGTCATACACAATAAACGGGGTAATTGAAGAGAGAAAAAAAAGCAGCAGTCAACAATTCAATCAAAGCCTCACCTTAATGAACTCATAATTAATCCAGATACACAAAAGACAAAAGCAAAGAGTCACATCTGATACATACCAATTTGCGAACTCCAGTAGGTGTTTCTCCAAATATATCATCACAGAAAATATCATCTGACCTCTCACTCTGCATACATAAATAAATGGAAATTATACACCTCAATAGCCTGAAAAGCAAAAGTCAACTTCAACACATCCAAATTAAGATTATTTAGAGTGCACATTTAGACAAAAATAGCAAGTTAGGAATATATTAGATTCAAATGTGCTAGAATAGAAAACCACCACACCTTCGGGGTACCCTCACCAAGCCCAGCAGCACCAGATGTCCTCTCCACGGCAGCTTGCCCGTTTTCTGAAGGTGACTTCTGAACAGACAACAATGGCTCAGCAACATATATATCTTCATGTCCACCAAGAACATCTTGATTGGCAGCAGCAGCTATTGTTTGCCCATTAATCTCCACCGGCCTATTATCTGGTTTAATTTTTTTAAAATAATTATTAACTATTTGCAACATATCATATGAACATAGGTTTACCCTAACTAAATCAAAGCTCAATAAAGCAAAAATACAGGTCAGAAGATAGAAGTTAAGAAGGGAAATACCTTCATTCACATCCACTGCAACCGACTGTGTTTGTTGCTGCAACGGCTTGCTCTTATATTTCTCTAAGATGGCTTGCCTTCGCTTCCTACTTTCCTCTTTAATCCTATTGAGTTCCTCCTCTTCCTCTTCCGCAAATTTAATTGTAATCCTTTCTTCTAATTCATCTTGCTCCACTTCATCTCTGAACAAAACAGAAATATACAAAATGATAAGATTAAGAGAAAAAATACCATGAAACATCTTTTTCAGATAAGCTATACCTTTGTAGTTTATCACCATTTCTTTCCAACGAATCGATATTAGAACCATGACCCTTTACCACTTCATTCCTCCCTAATCTGTCCTGGTCAATTTCTGATTCACCCCCTTTAGAGTGTGTATATTTCTTATACCTACCTCGACCGCCAAAGCCATCATCTTCGATTTCTGTATTCCTATCTTTATCCCTACTCCTGTCACTTCTCCTTTCCCTCTCCCACTCTTGGTTCCATTCTTCAGTTTTGTCCTTTTTCCTATCTTGATCTCCGTCAGTAGTGCTGCTATGGTCCCTGCTCCAATCTCTTTCCCTCTTCCTATCTCTATCCGCTTCCATATCCCAGCTTTTATCATGCACTTTCTCCCTTCTCCTTTCACCATCTAGATCCTTGTCCTTGCTCTTCCCTCGATCCTTCTCCCTTTTCATTTCCCTGTCTAGTTCTCTCTCCCTACTCCTCTCTCGCTCCTTCTCCCTTCTCCTTTCACCACTCATGTCTCTGTCTCTACTCCTTGCTTGCTCCCTCGGCCTTCTCCTCTCACCATAAACCTCCCTGTCCCCGCTCCATCCTACTTCCATCTCCCTCACTCTGCCTCTTTCATGCTCCTTCCTTCTCCATTCCCAATCTATCTCCATGTCCCTGCTCCTCTCTCTACCTCCTATCTCCATATTGTGATGCCTTTCCTTACCCGCATATTTGTCAAAACTGATACTACGTTCCCTTTCATCATTCCTAACTACATTTCTACTACCATGTCGCTCGTCCCGACTAGGATCACATCCCTGATGACGACTTCTTTTCAAAAGGGCGTCCTCATCTACTATGCTTCGGGATCGTGATCTTTCCCTCACAATATAACGTGACTTAGATCTACTCCTAGTATAATCATTATATCTTGAATCAGAGGACAATGACTTTCTCACGTCACTTAACTTCCTTCCATCAGCCTCTTTGACATCCTCATGGTAATTATTTTTCTTGCCACTTCTTGAAGGCGACCTATTGATATGAGCATCAGGGTCAACTCTAGAGAACAGTTCTCCTTGAGACTCAGCACTTAAATTGCCAGAGAGCCCAACATGACTGTGCTTCCTCTTGTCATTGTTGTCACCAATCTCTCTTACTTGCTCATCGGCAGAATTAATATTTTCACCAGCTCCCTTCAAAAAGAATATGCAAACAAAAGAACTGAGTGCACAAGCTTGCAACGCATCATTTTCAAAAATTGAAAGAACAGTAATTACAAGCATATGTATGCAGCAATCGTAACCAACTCTTACAACTGAATAGTAAGCCATCAGTCTCCATTGAAACGCCTAGGAGGATACTTCTTTTTGCAATTCACACATTTTCTTTGTGTAGTAGTGCATATGCATGGGACACTCACTCAGTAATCTAACAAGCTCTCACAAACCAAGATTCATTATCCCAATTTCATAAAGCATAAAATAATTCACGATAATAATCAATAAATTTCCGTCAGGTCACCGAGAAAAAAGGGTTCAAATGAGAAAAGTCAAATTTCAAACTCGGTCAGCAAGCAAAAAAAATAAACTTCTAAAATTCTTTCAAGTACTATCCAGCATTCGAATTTAAAATTTTTGCTTCATGACATTCAAAACCAAGTAAATGGATTAAAAAACCAAAATTTCCTTTTCCTTTGAAACTTAAGAAAGAGCCCCGAATGTCCCCAATTTCTCAGTAACAAAACGGAGAAATAAAATATAACAGTAACCAATAAATAAAGCCGTGACCAATTAAAACAAGCAAGGGTAAACTGAACACACCGGATCCAAAACATCTTGGACCTCGAAAGAATGACCAGTATTGATTTCGACTCCCGGTTCCTCGTCAAGAATCTCTCCTTCCTCGACGTCATCATCAGGTCGAGGAACTGAGGGAGGAGGGAAGGGGTCTTCACCGCCATCTCTGGCTTCGTCTTTATGCTTCTTGCTAAGGTGTCGGTGTTTGTGGTGGCGGTGCTTGTGGCGTTTGGAGGATTTATCGGGTTCCTCGTCGTCAGATGGAGAACGATGGTGCTTCCTGCGATGAGAATCTGGCGTGTCGCTAGCCATGGGGAGCTAATTGCAGACAATCTAGGGTTAAGATTAGGGGTTTTTTATGTGTCGTTTTTTTAATATTGTTGGAGCGAAGGAAAAGAGTTTTACTCCTGAAATTTGATTTCCTTTTCGTATTTATGGACTGTTATCTGGCTGAGGAATTTGGGCTGCCTGATTTGGCCGCAGTTCTTTCGTACGTGCCAGCTTAAAGCGTGTGGCGGCTAGATAAATACGGGTAAACTACAGAGGTAGTTTCCCTTACTATATATATTTTTTTAATTGAAGTTCCCTCCCTTACTATAGAGTGGTCTATATTGTATCATATAGGCGGAAAAAAGACAAAAAAATATTATCTTTGTTATGAATATTTTTATTTACGGTATATATCTATATATTAAATAAGATTTTAATATATTTATTATTAGGGCTTAATAACTATTAAAATATAGAATTTTTATCTTATACATATAAATATAAAGTTTGGAGAAAGTATTGTATACAACTCTACATTGATAATATAATATAAATTTCTCTTTTTCTCTCATTTTGTTCTTGTTCATCTATTTTATTCTTGCTCTTTACTTTATTCACAACAATATATCAGCACGAGACTCTAATCAATTGAGGTCTTCATTGTTCGAATTCAAAAGAAGTTACTAGAAAGAATTCGATTATAGGATGAACCAAAGATAAGGTTTTTTTCTCCTTATTTTTTAGTTATTGATTGTCTTTCTCTTTATATATTTTAACTTGTTTTTTTATTATTTTTGAAAGGCATGGAAGCATGTTTGATTGTATTTGGATTTTGAGCATTGGGCAGAGATGAGTTTGTGACTCCTCACAAATTAAAAGACGATTTGACAGAGATGATCCAACCGTGTTTGGTTTGTATTTAATAGATATTATGGTATGCTTCTTGAAATATCACTTATTATTATTAGTATTATTATTGTTGTTGTTGTTGTTGTTGTTGTTGTTGTTGTTATTATTATTATATGATAAGAATACATACAAAATTATTCTACCATATATTGATGATCCTCCAAAAGAATTTCAATTAAATATTGGTGACTACATTTACCATATATTTCGATATAGCGATTGTTTAATCATTCTTATAGTAAGGTTAATACATTCTAATATCATTAAACCTTAATTTTATTCGCATGACTTGATTTCTCTCAATAATAATAAGAAACTGTTTTTGTTATTATTATTTTTTTACTTACTTTAATACGAAAGAATTCATTAAACATTGGAGGGAATGAGTTGTTTATACATTAAACAATATAAAATCATTATAGTGATTATATTTATTTACGTCACTGAAGGTTAGTAATTGCATCGATTAATCATTCTTACTTATACATCCTTATAATTGTTTATTTGTTTAAGAATAACAATTATTCTTATAATGATTATATTTATGTTCTTTTATTGATTAAAGTTGGTATTTTTAACCATATTTTGAGTTTTATATGATGGCTTGGAAAGAGATATGACATAAAGAGATTATGAGGAACTGTCTTGGTCACTTATATCTCCATTGTTCTCGAGAGGAAAATCAATATCATTACTCTATTTTTATTTTTATTCTTTAAATTACGATTTTAAAGTGCAATAAATTATGGTGATTTATGATCTACAAGAAGACTGTTATAAATTATGGTGATTTATGTTCTTTGTTCTATTGATTTAATCCGAATATATTGGTTGGCCATCCCGTTCTACGAGGCTGTTGGTCTCAAAGAAGGTTTCTAAAGGACCTTGTGAACTGGTTTAACAGTGTCGCATACGAGGATTAAATCTTTAGAATAATGTGCTCAAAATAAGGTCAGAGCCATTAAACTTATTCGCCGTCACCTCCATGAGGGGTTGAAATCTGAATATTTAACGGTGAAAGATCCTCTTATTCCTTGGAATAATCTAAAGGAACGATATGACCATCAAAATACTGTTATTCTATCTAAAGCTCAATATGGTTGGTTGCACTTGAGATTGCAAGATTTTAAATCAGTAAGCGAGTATAACTCTGCTATGTTTCGAATTACTTCACAATTAAAGTTATGTGGTCAAAATATTACTGATAAGGATATGTTAGAAAAAACATACTCCACTTTTCATGCAAATAATGTTGTCCTCAGACACAATATTGCGAAAAATATTTTAAAGGCCCACTGGCTCCACTCTATTCCTTGAAGTGAATTTGAGATTTTATAACGAAAAAAATAAACGTCACATTAGTAGTTGTGGTCATGGTCAAGGCTATGGACATAGACATTATGGTTATTTTAAGAATACTTATATCTACCAGAAATGAGATTATAAGGATGACAAGAATGATAGAGATCATACTAAAATTTTTATGTTATCAATGCAATGGTACAAACTATTGATTTGTACTTGTCAAACACCGAAGCATTATAGACCTTTATCCATAATCATGAATGGTAAAGGAAGGAAAATATAAACAAATTTTGTTTACGAAAATGGTGAAAATAATTATGGCGTTGTTGGTCCAACTCAATCGGATGCTATTGATTTCATTATAACCATTAAAGGGAATAATTCGCCATTTATTTTGTTTCCTTATAACCTCTAAAGGAAATAATTGATCTTTTATTTTATTTTGGTTTATGTTAATATAATTTACATACTATTTATTTATATTATACATATATATATATATATATATATGTTTTAAATATTTATTTATTATCCTTTGAAGAAATATGATTACTTCTAGAATAAAATATGCAATGAATTGTGGCGAGTTATGCTTAGCAGACAGTGCAAGTACTCATACTATACTTAAGCATAAGAATCATTTTTCCCATTTAAATGCAAGGGTGAAAATGTGAGCACTATATCTCAAAGTACTAAAATATCAATGCTCTAGAAGAGTAATAAGTTCTTGTGACATTATCTTTGATAGATAATTAATTTGATATGTGCTATATTTAATATTTTTCATTTGAAGTGAATGGTACAAAGCACATATTTTTCATTCTCCAAAGTGAATGGAACAAAGCACATATTGAAATGTGCATAATTATACATATTTTCTCATTTAAAATGCAAGGGAATAATGTGAGTATTATATCCAAGTACTAATATCACAGAAGGCTCCGGAAGAGCAAATATGTTATTGCCAAATGAAACTTTATTCCATATTCACAATGCGTTATACTCGCCAAAATCGCAAAGAGACTTATTGAATTTTAAAGATATTCACAGAAATGAATATCATATTGTGACTATTAGTCAAGGGGATGCTGGCTATCTCCATATGACGAGTATAAACCAAGGTAATAAGAAAATCTTGACAAAATTACATGCACTGTCATCCGTATTGTACTACACAAGAATTAGTACAAATTGAAGCTCATGCTATTGTAAACCAAAAGTTTACTGATAACTTTATTATTTGTCATGATCGGTTAGGCCATCCTGGTTCAATTATGATATAAAAAAAGCTATTGATACTTCATGTGGTTATTCATTGAAGAACTGGTAGATTCTTCAAAGTAATGTTTTTCATGTGATGTTTGCTCTCAAGGCAAATTGATTATTCAACCATCACCAGCTAAGATAGATTATGAATCTATTAATTTTCTAGAATGGATACAGGGTGATATATGTGGGCCCATGCACCCTTCTTATAGATCATCTAGATATTTTATGATTTTAATCGATTCATCGACTAGATGGTCATATGTATCCTTGTTATCAACCCTCAACTTGGCATTTGTGAGGTTACTTGCTCAGTTGATAAAATTACGAGCACATTTTCTAGATTACCCTATAAAGACAATCACTCTTGATAATACTGGTGACATGTCATTTTACATGCAGCATTATTAATTTGCATTAAGCCAACAAATTATCACAAGTTCTCTCCATTACAAATGGTTTTTGGTCAGGAACCAAATATTTTCCATCTTAGAATTTTTGGGTGTGTGGTATATGTTTTAACTGCTCCACCACAATGCACAAAGATGGGTTCTCAAAGGAGGTTGTGAATATATGTCGGATTCAAATTCCCCTTGATAATTAAATATCTCAAGCTTCTGATAGGGAATTTATTTATAGCTTGATTTGCTGATTATCATTTTAAAGAGTCAGTTTTCTTAACATTAGGGGGAGAAAATAAAATAGATCAAAAAAGAAATAAGTTGGAATGAATAATCATTATCTCAGTTTGATCTACGTACTCAACAATGTGAACTATAAGTTCAAAGGATAATTCATTTAGCAAATCAATTGCCAAATGATTTTGTTGACCCTAAAAGAGTGACTAAGTCACATATACCATCTATGAATGCTCTAATTAAATTTGATGTCCTAGAAGAACAAACTCTATTTGTTAATGAGTCTAATTTACGCTTGTAGCGTGGTAGACAAGTAGGTTCCAAAGATAAAAATCCTCGAAAAATAAAAGAAGTTATATTTTATGATGGTCTGATCGAAGAATCAACGTATTATGAAAATCTCTAGAAAAGATTAAAAGGTCTCCAACAAAGTCATTGACATGACTCAGGTACCTGATAATAAAGAGATCTCAATAGATTATGTCATGTCTGGTAATAAGTGGAAACGAAATCAACTCGACATCGATAATACATTTGCATGCAATACAACACTAGATATTTTGATGTGGATCATGAACTATTGTCAATTGTACAATGTAAACAAAAATGATTGGCCAAAATAGAAAGAGGCAATTGAGGCGAAACTAAAATCTCTTTTGAAATGAGAAGTATTCGGGTTTATAGTCCATACACCAGAAGGTGTAAAGGTCGTAGATATAAAAGATTCTTTGTGAGAAAAAGAAATGAAAAAGGGGAAATTGTGAGATATAAAACTCGTTTGATTGTACAAGGATTCTCACAAAAACCTATAATCTATTATGAGAAAACATACTCCTAGGTGGTGGATGCAAAAGATTTTTATTAGTCTGGCAATAAAAGACTTAGTTTCTGCCTAATGGATGTCATTACATCCTATTTGTATGAGCCTCTTAATAATAATATTTACATGAAACTTCCAGAAGGATTTATACTGCAAAAGCAGTTAATTCAAGTTCTCAAGAACATTATTCAATCAAATTAAACTTATCTATTTATGGATTAAACAAAATGGGCGCATATTGTATAATTGCCTCAATAAATAGTTATTAGCGGAAGGCTATAAGAATGATTCAATTTCCCCAAGCATTTTTATTAAGAGGTTTAGCTCTGGATTTCTCATTGTTGTTGTTGTGTATGTTGATGATTTGAATACCGTTGACACTCGTGAAGAGATCTCCTTAACAATATAATCGTTGTGCATCAATCGACATACACAAAAAAATGTTTAAAGAGACTTTACATGCACAATGCATATTCGTTGATCACCATTAGGTTGCTAGGTCTCTTAATGTAAACAAAGATCCATTATGCCCTCTAGAAAAGAGTGGTGATATTCTTGGTCTAAAAGCACTATATATATATATATTAATTGATCTAGAAGCATCATATCTTATTTGGTCCAAAAATACTATCTAAGTGCTACGAGACCATTACCTTTAGATCTTTCAAAACTCGATGCCTCTCCAGATTATGTAAATAATTGCTATGTACAAGGCAAAGCCGAAATATGTAAGAGAGGAGAGAGAAAAAGGGAGAAGATATTTTAGGGGAGAGAAAAAGTAAGAGGGAAGGCTTTAATTCTCGATCTATGACCGTTGGAGCTGTCGTACACGACACCGCTGACACTATTGGAAAAGTTTCACCAAGACGAGTCCAACGGTGGTCGCCGCGTCACAGTCTGAGCTATCATTCTTTGAAGTGAGAAAGATGAAGTTTTAGGGGAAGTTCGTTCAACACGTTTTGATTGTCACCGCTGCAAACGGAGGCCACCATCAAAACTAGCAGCCAGAGAACAACGAGACTAGAACTTGCCACCGAAAGTCCTTTTATGCTCCACCACGTACCACCGGAGAGAGTGGGCGTGTGCAATAACAAGTGGGTGCACACAGCTACAGTGCACCGCGCCATATTGGATCTTGCACATGGGTGCACGTGGTTTTGGCCCCAGGGAATCACAGCCTGCAGGTGCACAATGGTTATCATGCGCATGCGCCTACGCCGCACCAGATTATTAAAGGTTAACCAGACCGCTGAACGGCTATTGACTTTTTTTAAGGGACCCTACCTAGGGTTTCTCGATGTTTCAAACTCAATGGCATAGTCTATTTTGCCAAATTTAAATTCGGTAAGCTATTTTTATGCATTTGACTCTTGAAATTCTTTAAAGTGTGTGTTTAAGTGATACTTATAGTTTTATTTGGTATACGAGGATTATTCTGGATCACATATCAAGTTGAGTAGAATATTCACGAAGCTCGAATGGGGATTTTAGCGATATCAGCTTAAGGTTAGTACACCTCAAACTCTCATTGCTTCATGAGCATCATAAATATGATTGCCTTGCGTGTTATCATATACAAAATATGTAGACGATAATTAAACATGTTTAGAGAACGGTAATTATAAGACTCGATGTTTATGAGATACATAATGATGTTATGATTATGATGAGATACGTGGAGGCTTTAGGGACCAGATAGGGTTGTTCGCGATGCTCGAATGATTATTTGACGATTTTTTTACTAATTGAAATAATTGTAATGTCTTGTATGCTTGTTCGGCTAGATTGATAAGATTTGACAAAAAATATGCTTAGGAGTTGTTTTCGTGGAGCACTACCAGTACAGTATTCCAACACGTGGAGGCTTTCAGAGTACGGTACTTGAGTTTAATGGGCTATGGATTCATAGGACCTTACGTGGTTGAGTTTGTATTTCTTATTTTTTTAAATTGTATTAATCAAGTCAAATGTTTAAATATTTTAAATTAAAGTAAAGCTCATTTGTAACTATTTTAATGGTTTATCTATATTTTCAACTATTGACTTAAAATGTTTTTGAGAAATAACTTGTTTGGGCTAAACCCAGTTTGAAAATTTTATGGTCTTGATTTGGGCTTCAGGCCTAATTGTGGCATTCGGGTCGGAGGTGTTACAAAAGGTACACAATCTTCTAATGTCGTTGATAACAAAAGAAAACATTGCAAAAATAGGTAAATTTTTTCCCATGTTCTTTGGTTCTAACCTTGGCCCAAATATGAAAGTGAAATAGGATGGTCAGTTAGCTATTAAGGTTGCCATGCATGAGGAAGACCCGTTGAAAATAGGGTTTAGCTCTGGATTTGTCATTGTTGTTGTGTATGTTGATGATTTGGATATCGTTGACGCTCGTAAAGAGACCTCCTTAACAATGTAATCATTGTGCATCAATCGACATACACAAAAAAATGTTTAAAGAGACTTTACATGCATAATGCATATTCATTGATCACCATTATGTTTGCTAGGTCTCTTAATGTAAACAAAGATCCATTTTGCCCTCGAGAAAAGGGTGATGATATTCTTGGTCCAAGAGCACCATATATATATATATTAATTGATCTAGAAGCATCATATCTTATTTGGTCCAAAAATACTATCTAAGTGCCACGAGACTATTAGCTTTAGACCTTTCAAAACTTGATGCCTCTCCAGATCATGTAAATAACTGCTATGCACGAGGCAAAGCCAAAATATGTGTTTGGCTAAACATATCCAGAAGATAAATAATTACTTTCACAAGATAAGATGCAAGCTATCTTGTGTAGAGATAATGAAAAATTTATATCTCAAGGTGGATACATCAAATGTGATAAAACGAAATATATTTCTTCAAAGTTTCGTCCCTCATGATCTTCAGAACAATAGAATTTGATGAATCCTTTCAAGCTGTAATTTAAAAGATACATTCATCAGTACATAGTCTATTTCAACATTTGAAGATTATGTTCAAGATTGAATTATGAAGATTCAAAGGTCTTATGTGATATTTTCATGAGGGGGAGTAAATACGTGTTGTACTATTTTCCCCTTAACCGAGGTTTTGTCCCAATGTGTTCTCCTGGTAAGGTTTTTAATGAGGCAACATGTTATGCGTATCAAAGGTGTGTGTACTCTTTTTGCTTCACTAAGAATTTTTTCCCATATGGTTTTTACCTTGTAAGGTTTTAATGAGTCACATTAGCTTCATGGATATCCAAGGGGGAATATTATGAATATCTTTATTTATGGTGGATATCCATATATTAAATGAGACTTTAATGTACTTTATTATTAGGGCTTAATACCCATTGAAATTAGGGTTTCCATCTTATGCCTATAAATATAGAGTTTGGAGAAAGCATTGTATACAACCATACATTGAGAATATAATATAAATCTCTCTTTTTCTCTCATCTTGTTCTTGTTCATCTATTTTATTCTTGCTCTTTACTTTATTCACATCAGTCTTGCTTTTTTATCCTAAGATGTGGTATTATTCTAATTATTTTTTAAAATATTACATTTGTTACAATAATTTGAAAGGTGACAACAGGTGGTGTTGAGTTTGAACAGTAAAATCAATTTTTTGAAAGAAAAAAACTAAACTCGATAGCAGGAGGTTCCGCCTATGACTAGTGGCCTGGATGCCACATGGTGCTTAACCAGATGCGCTACCATTATTCAAAAACGGGCTCTCTTGGCGCTGAGTTTGAATAGTACCAGAGTATGTTGCATCGGGTGGCAAACTTTTTAGCCGTGTCATGCATGTATGCATGCAGGGGTAGGGGATCAAGCAGTGTGCAGGATTCCCTTTGGGGAGTGTAATTTTTTATTGGGGATGGTTCGGTTGGATGAGTGGTTGAGATTTAATTTGATGGCGTTAAATAGAGGTTGAATGGGAAATGGTATAGATGTGTATTTGATTTTTTTTGAGTTGATAGAGTAGAAGGAGGAAGAAGAGTTGGAGAAAATATTGTAAGTGTTTTTTTTAATTTAGTAATATTATTATTTCATTAATTGGAATTTAAAATTTAAAATTGTATGTTCATTCGAAATATGTATATTTTTAAAAATTAAAATTGTGAAAATATATTCAAAATATATTTAAAAAATTAATATAGTATATTTATAAAGATATATATTCAAAAAGAACTCATCCCTGATGTTAGTAACAGTAATTTAAAATTTAGTATGTTCATTTTGATTTTTTGTATTATGATTTGAAATATATATTGTTTTGAACATGCAAAGAAAATGAGCAACAACAGATTTATAACGATTGTCCATTACAATGGAAAAATGGTGAAAACTAATGACGGGATAGTGTTTGAATTTGAAAGCACTACGAAGATGGGATTTAAAAAGGAAATCATGCTTCAACAAATGAAAAAGAAGGTATTCAAGAAAATTAGAGCTGAGATTCATGGTTTGCGGTACCGATGGCTGACATGTGACAATCCAGTCAGATATTGTGCGATCACTCTCTAAGATGATGATGATGGTGGAATGATGATTGCAGAGCATAAATTTATAGCGATTTGAAATATCGAGTTGTTTCCTGAGGTGCGTGATGTTCCCGGCCTATCTAGAAACATAATTGGAGAATCTGCTCAAATGGATTTTGGTAATGAGATTGATATGTCTAGAGGCAGTTTCGTCGCAATGTTGGCAAGTAGGACATCGAGTGCATTTCATCTAGGTGGCCTTCGACATATGCTTCATCATACGGGTCGACTATTGATCCAACTGTTGATGCTGATGTAGAAAACCTATGAGGTCGATGGGGAGAAACGCTTGAAGATTTTAGCGAAGATGAAGATATTGAGGATCTTGATTTGTTCCTTGATGACGTTGGTGATGCCTCTAATTTCGGTGTTAAGAGAATTCATTTCGACCGGGGACGACATTACATACTATGAACCTCCTGCTTACATAAGCTTAGTGGATTTCAATACGATGAGGGTGCCTCCATTCCCAGATATGCCCTAATTAACTTTGAGTCAACATGGTGAATTATCGGTTGGGCTTCAATTTAATGAAAAAGAATAAAGCTACATTGGTAGTTAAATAGTATAGCATCAAGAAACATGCGGACTGCGTTGTTGTAGAATCCAGCCAGAGGACTTTCTTTGCGTGTGTGAAATATGGACAAGAGTGCAATTGGAAGATATGAGTGTCAAAGCTTCAGAGGAATAATGCTTGGAGGGTCACGAAATACAATGACGATCACACATGTGTAATCACTAATTTTGTCTGGGGTAGACTCGTTTTTATTTTTGTTTATACAATAATGGGCTTATATGTGTGTGTGTGTGTTACTACTCTATAAAAATATGTTATGGGCTTTGTTTAACTTTAACTAGTTTATATTATATATGTATGTGATTTTTATTAACCCCCCTCCCAAATAATAATAATATTGATTGCTAAGTGAGATGTGTCTTTATTATGTTGTTATCCAATTAAAACCCCTAAATATTACTAGTATAGTATATTACCTCCTTTATGTTATCTTATTATTATTATTATTTCTTACTATCATTGTTATCTTTATTATTATTATATTTACATTTATTGTTATATTATCTTATATTGTATTATTATAATTAAATAGAAAAATACAAAATATAAATATATAGAATAATCAATTTAGAATAAAGCTCATGCTATTTGTTTATTATAACAGTCCAATATACAAAAGCCCAAACAAAATGATATATACATATATTATATCTGGCCCAATTTTAATTTAAACCTAAAACCCTAAGGCCTTTTGTTTCGGCGCAGCCCGATCTCTGTCGTTAGATCAAAAATTGATCTAATGACCACTAAGCAACAAAAAGAATGCCCCTTCAGCTGCTCACGCGTCCCACGCGTGCGTGGAGCTCACGCAGGCCTTCTCGAATTTCTCTTGACCGTTTAGATCCACAACGTCCCCACGCGCCTGACTCCTCATCTGCTATCACCAGCCGCTCGTAAGATCTGGTCCCTTCCCCCTCTCCGGCAGCCACATCACATGTGAGAACAAAAAAATAGCATTAGAAATGGTAGTAATGGACACACATGCAAACCGAAATTCTAGTACATTAAGGGGATTGAGGAACATTGCCAGAGCCGCACATGAATACAAACAAAGAGGGATTTCAGGGAAGGGAAACCAATCACAAATTTTATCCTTTTTTCAATATATCATAAATCAATGTAATTTCGGGTGCTACATAACTGAAACAAAAAACCAGTTGTAACCATAGATGGGAATTATTGGAGAAAATCAATAGAAAGCAAAGCCTTAAAGTTTTAGAGTATCTTATCTCTTTATTTCATTTCGAAGCATAAATAGAAAAACATTAGGGTTTCATTTTTCTTTCTTACCTTCGTGGCCATTCAATATTCGTCACGCCCCTTCGTTTCTGTTGGTGATAAGCCTTTTAGTTCCCTTCGGGGATGAACTAGTGAACCGATGGAAAGCAACCGTTGAGAAGGGTGGTGGAAACCTTTTTGGGTCTCGGTTTTCTTAGGTCTTAAGGGAAAAAGGGACTTGGTTTCAAAAATTAGGGGCTAATTCGGAGTTAGGGGAAGAAAATGAGTCTTTTGGTGTGGGTTTTGAGTTCGTCGGCCGTTGGCAAGCAGCGACCGACACGACGGGAAGAGGTAGTTTATGGGTTTTATACACCAACGAGCGACGATGTTCATCCGATTTAAGAGAAAAAAAAGGAGTCATTTCTGATGGTTTTAAAAAAAGGAAAAAGAGTCGAAATTTTACCCAAAAATGTGTTATATAGTCGGCCTTTGTTTTAAAAATGGTATAATTACAATTTAAATCCCTTCGTCCCAGCGTTATTATGCCCGCGGTCCTTCCACACTTCAAAATAGCAACAATAGTCCCTCTTCCCATTTTAATCACACTCCCAAGCCATTCCGCCTATTTTAATTACTCCCTCGGTCCTTGTGATTTTCAAAAACATTTCAATCTCGTCTCCTATTTTTCTTTCAATTCGTTCCTCAAAGTTTGATTTCATTCAATTTGGCCATTTTCCAGTGTTAAAACATTTTTTGGGTTGCTTCTTTTTGTTGTTGTTAATTTCCAGCTTTTAATTCCTGTTGTTAGTTATGTTCTTGCTTTATTTTGGTTGTGGATTTATATGCTTAATGTAGCTTGACATATATGTTTGTTCTATGTTTAATATATCTTATAATATATAGTCCTCATGTATATAATATATGTTATATGAAATATAATTTTTATGTATTTAATATAATATAGTTTTTATGAATATAACATGCTACATATAATATATAGTTTTTTATGTATAATGTATAGTTTTTATTATATGCATTACATATATATATAATATACGGTATAACCTATGTTTTTATGATAATGTGGTATATATATTATAGTTTTTTATATAAAGTATAATATATGTTTCTTTTAAATAAATGTGTAGTATATATTTTATAATATGTAGTCTTTTTCTTTTATAAAAAATATATAATATAAGGTTTTTATAATACTTATACAATATAAAGTTTTTCTATAATGTATATATAATAAGTTTTTTAATATATATAATACATAGCTTTTAAAATATGTAATGTAATTTCGAATATATATAATGCTTTTTAAATATGTGTTATAATAAATATATTTATAATATGTGGTTTTGGGGCCTTGTTATGCTTTGGGCTTATAGTGTTAGCCTATATAGTTTAGGCTTTGCTTTGTTTTGGGCTTTGGGCTTGCAAGTTTAGTCTTAGGATAGAATTAGGCAAAATTAACCTAATTAGTTTAAAATCGTGTGCTCGTCTCATAGGGGCACGATCTTTAAATTAATTAGATTAATTTAGGATTAGTTTTTAGAGCCGTAGTTAGACTTAAGGTTCAAATTGGTTTAGTGAATTTAAATGTACTCTTGGCTTATTAGAATAAATGTTAAATTCATTAAATTAATTAAACATCTCTTAACCACCTTTTTAGGATAAAATTGATTTTGAGATTAGATTGACATTTAAATTAAAACCATGATTAATTAACTTGATTTGTTTTAAATAGTATCCTTGGCTTATTAGAATACTAGTTTAAAACCGATCAAATTAATTATCATGTTATAAGATAATTCATAATTTGTTAGGGTTTTTTTAGTTTTTTTTGGTTAATTAATTTAAGGATAATATTATATTCACTTAGCCAATAATTAGATCACTAATTGGTTTTCCATAATTTGGGCCTTTTAGGTTAGGGCAAGCCTTTTTGTGACATCCATTATTAATTGTCATTCATGAGACCCGTTACTTTGAATTAATTAATTTAAATCATAAAAGAGGTATGTATTAATTCCAATATTTGTGTCGTAACAGTCCGAGCTTAAAGAATGTTGACCAAATATTTGAGTTAATCTTTACCATCCCGAAGTAAATGCTAATTTAAAATTAACAAAAATCATCACATCATATCTTAATTGCTCGCATCATGCATAAAGGTGACGTACGAAATTTGAACCATAAATTAACACGACAATCAATCTTATATGATGTCGATTTAATCCATGGTTTGATGTATCGTCATCCTTATTCATTAAATGTCCAATTAATTTGAACCCACCGATTTAGTAAAGACCGTTCAATTATGGTCAATTCTCAATTAAGTACGCTAAATTAAATTCAATTTAAATTTCAACAATTTTCATCCTTTTAAAAGCAACAAACATTTTGGTACCGATTTTTGGGTGTGATGGAGGTGCTAATCCTTCCCCATACGTAACCAACTCCCGAATCTTTTTAAATTGAATCTCTGGTTTTCTGGTGTCCGACCTACCTTATCCAAGTGGCCGGTGGCGACTCCAAATTTTTTATTGTTTTTCAAAAGAATACGAATTCTTAAGAGAAATCTCTTTTACAAAGAATGACTTGGGGGTAACCCGTAGCACTCGAACGTTTTAAAAGAAAAGGTCTCTACAACATGTTTACGAACTTCCATCGACCATGACCACCTAAAATTATACTTGAATGTAATAAGCCATCACGTGATGAAGTTGGTTGAAGCAAATCCAAGGGTTCCTATTTTAGTGATTCAGGCAACCATTGCACTACAGTTTGGATATCAGATAAAATACAAGAAGGGGTGGTGTGCAAGGGATAAGGTAATGCAGTTGGTGTATGGTGATTACGATAAGTCGTACAATGAGCTTTTGGCTTTATTACTAGCAATGACACGTTTCATCCCATGCATCATAATGAGGTATCAAACCACGAATGCATATGACCGAGAAGGTCAACTTGTTAAAGGGCATAAGTTTTTCTATCAACTTTTCTAGGTGTTCAAGCCATGCATTGAAGGCTTTCCAAACTGAAAAAGTATGGTCCAAGTTGATAGCACATGGCTGTATGGAAGATACTCTCATGAACTGTTGATTGTTGTTACGCATGATGGTGAGAACAATGTCTTCTCGATTGCATTTGCAATTGTTGAGCATGAGATAGCAGAAGCTTGGAATTTCTTTTTGAGCAATTTATGTGACCATGTCGTCCGAGAAGATGAGGTCTGCATTATATCCAATCGGGGGTAGTATCACATCCCTAAAATCGGCCTAGTCGGAATTTGGTTTTGGTGACCAGAAATTTTGTATCGAGTATGCTCAGAACTGTAATCTTTCAATCTTTGTACTCAATTTGAAGCAATGAAAGTTGTTTGGACTTGATGTAAGTTGTGAGGACCTTTTTGTAAGAAATTCAAAGTTGAAAAATGATACATGCATGAGCGGGGTCAAATTACTAATATTGAACAAGAAGCTGAATTTGTTTGATGCAAACAATAAAAGCCAAAACAGTGCAAGCATAGGAGGTCAAAAACGATGCATCTTGGACAAGAAATTGAATCTGTTTGTAAAGTCTGGAAAGTCAGCCAACTTGCGACGAGTTTTTGGATGAGATCCAGGCATTTCTGAGTCAAGTTGTCTTCTAACAAATTGCCCGTCATTCAGTTACCTTTCCACCGCATCTTGAAACGCATCAATCGGACATCAGAAACTCAAGATACGTCCAATTTACTGAAGACTGCGCATGCAGAAAACTGGATACGGGATTTTGTAAAATTCAGCCCAAAAGCTTAAATATAAGGCTTTGGACGAATTAAACTTAGCTCAATGTATTTATTATCCTTTAAATTGATGTTTTTAGGGTTTTATATACTTTAGAAACCAACCACCCAGCCCTTATCAGCTTATAACTTGCCTTATCACCCTATTCCTTGCCACACAAGCACAAGGAGTTTAAAGGCTGTTATTTTTTTATTTTTAATTAGACTAAGATTTCCTTGTTTTAGTAGAAGTTGAATTACTTTGTCTATCCTTCACCTATAAAAGGATGAAGCGTCCATCATTGTAAGACAGATTTTCTTTGATTTATGAAATATTTAGTGAGTTTGTTTTTGTAAGTGCTGATTACTTGTGCCTTCGAAGTCCTTTTCAACATAAGTTCGACGAGTTCTTGTGAGGGAGATCATCTTCACACTCTTGCTTGCCTAGATAATCACGTCTAGGAGGGTGGGTTAGAGCCGCTTGAGGTTGCTTGCTTAGATAATTGAGTCTAAGAGGGTGCCAAGGACAAAACAACATCAACAATTCGCAAGCCATCTTCATCTTCAACCTTCACACCATCTTCCATAATTCCATAAACAAAACTGGAATTTTCAGATTTGTTTTACCTATCTTCTTCTTAATATTTTCTCATCTTTTTATTTATATTCTTATTTCTTATCATCTAATCCTTCATCTCGTCTTTCTTTCTTTAATTTTCCAGCCTCGAATATGAAATTTTCAAGAAAAGCCCTTCTATTTTCTCTTGAATTTTCAGATCTGCCCATACTTTCTTGATTGAGCCTAGAGCTCCTAGTTCTTGCTACAACTTGATTGAAGGCTTCCAAATCCAAGATTGCGCTACTCTATCATTTGGTATCAGATTTGGGACGATTCTTGGCATGAATTTTGGCGTTTTTGGGAAAAAAACTCGAAAATTAGGGAAAATTCGTCAAAACCAAAAGAGTGAATTTTAAGCTAAAAATTTCCAGATCAGATCTACACCATTGGAGGAGTCACCACACAAAATTTCAGAATTTTTGGACTTCAGGAACACCTCGAACAAAGTGGATAAAGTTTCAGCCAAATTAGGGTTTCCCCCTACTTTAACCCTATTTTCATTATTTTTTCTTCAATTTTCGTTATTTTCAGTTTACTTACCTTGTAAAAAGGAAAAAATAGAAAAAAGAAAAAATGAAAAGAAAGTAAAGTGAGAAAGCTCATACCTAGCCATCAACCACCACAAGCATCACATTGAAGTGGATTCAACATTTGATTTCTTCCTTCAAGTTGTTTCTGGGTTTTTGGGTTATCATCTTTCTCTACTATTTTTTTTTCTACTCTTAGTTTCTTAAGTTCCTTTGTTTTGCTTTTTCTTTCTTCTATACGCAATTTAACACCTCTTTTCTGGTGTGAGTAGGACAACAAAGTTGCATTACAATCCTTCTTTCTTGCAACTATATTCAATTGGTGTCAAGCCTTTTCATTGGACTCCTAGTACAATTAGGACTCATTGTTAGGATTAAACTCTGATTGTAACTTGTTGACTTGTGGCAGGAAGGTCTTTAAAAAGCACAAGATCGGTTTACTTTCCTCGCTAAATATTTATTCTTGGAGTGTTTAGTGAGATTTCTAGTTTTCTTTTGCTTTTTACCTTTTAAATCTGAGTGTTTCAGGATGTCAAAAATGAGTAACGACGAAGAACCACATGAGGTGACTCTTCAAGAAGTTTCGGATACTCTCAATAAATTTGAACGGACTGTAACCTCATTGGCAACCAAGCTTGAGCACATCGATACAATCGTGACCGCAATCACTCAAACCATTGGGAGATTAGAAACCCTTTGCTATCGCAAGCGATCTTGAGGAGCCTAAGCATCCAAATCCTGTTCCCATTCAGAATAGACGCCAAAACCCCTTACATAGGCACAATCATCACATAGAACCGAGACGAGCAACAAACACCTTAGCCAAGCCAAAGATCACTGTACAACATTTTCAAGGAAGGTATGACCCGATGCTTATTGTGACTAGGAAAATCGAGTTGATCTTCTATTCGAGCATTATCAATGTCCCGAAGAGGATCAAGTTCCACTGTTGACTCTCAAATTCACTCAATATGCATCATTTGGTGGTCCCAATTGGTCCGCAATCGGCGTCTCAATAGAGAAGCCAAGATAACCTCATGGGGAGAACTTAAAAAAGTCATGCGAGAACGATTTGTTCCCCCATTATATCAACGAGAGATCAAACAAAAGTTACAAAGGATCCGACAAGGCTGCAGAACTGTTGATGAGTATCTCAAAGAAATGGAATAATTGATGCAAAAAGCTGACATACAAGAGGATGAAGAGGATACAATGACTAGGTTTGTTATCGGACTCAATGACAACATTCTTGAGGTACTTGAACTCAAAACCTACTACACCCTTCAAGAGGCATTCCAATTTGCCACAACAATCGAAAAGCGCATCAAAGATCGACAACGATATCGACAAAAGAATTATCACTATGATAGAGGTACCACTCAACTTTTATCTCATTCTAATTCTTCTAAACCTTTTCTCGACTCAAGTAGACCAAAGCAGAAAATTGAAACATCCAAGTCACTGGACAAAACCAAGACAAAAATCCCCATGTTGTCGGAAAACACACAAACACTCAAACAAGAGGATAGTGATAATGAACACATTAGACGAGATGACAATGCTTATAATCCCTCATGTGAAGTAGTAGGTCCACTTGCTATACTCTCATCACCTCCCCACAAAGAAAGTAAGTGTAATTTTTACCCTTCATTTGATTCTTGTCATATCATTCCGTTAGAAACACTTTCTCCTCTACAGAAATTGTACATTGATGATAATTTTTGTGAGAGGGATATGGGATGTGAGATACAAAAGACTGAGAGTACAGAGGTGAGAGAGTGAAAAAAGTCAAATTAATGGCCCAAATTTGGTGAGTGAAAATACATATGAGGTAAAAGTCACACAAAGCCCAAAAGAAAAAGACAAGAAAAAGAATGTGACGAGTGATTTCGTTTTGACTAATCCTTACAAATGTTCGAGTAGTGCTGTCTTATTTTTTCAGGATTTTGTTGAACCATTGAGAGGAGCTCAATTAGATCACTCCACATGCAACAAAAAAGCCTTTTCAATTGAAGTTGATGATTGTTCTCTCATTGCCAATTTAGATTCGAGGACGAATCCTTTTGAGGAGTGGGGGAATGATACATGCATGAGCGGGGTCAAATTACTAATATTGGACAAGAAGCTGAATTTGTTCGATGCAAACAATAAAAGCCAAAATAGTGCAAGCATAGTAGGTCAAAAACGATGCATCTTGGACAAGAAATTGAATCTGTTTGTAAAGTCTGGAAAGTCAGCCAACTTGCGACGAGTTTTTGGATAGATCCAGGCATTTCTGAGTCAAGTTGTCTTCTAACAAATTGTTCGCCATTCAGTTACCTTTCCATCGCATCTTGAAGCGCATCAATCGGACATCAGGAACTCAAGATACGTCCAATTTACTGAAGACTGCGCATGCAGAAAACTGGATACGGGATTATGTAAAATTCAGCCCAAAAGCTTAAATATAAGGCTTTGGACGAATTAAACTTAGCTCAATGTATTTATTATCCTTTAAATTGATGTTTTTAGGGTTTTATATACTTTAGAAACCAACCACCCAGCCCTTATCAGCTTATAACTTGCCTTATCACCCTATTCCTTGACACACAAGCACAAGGAGTTTAAAGGCTGTTATTTTTTTATTTTAATTAGACTTTTTTTCCTTGTTTTAGTAGAAGTTGAATTACTTTGTCTATCCTTCACCTATAAAAGGATGAAGCCTCCATCATTGTAAGACAGATTTTCTTTGATTTATGAAATATTTAGTGAGTTTGTTTTTGCAAGTGCTGATTACTTTTGCCTTCAAGTCTTTTTCAACATAAGTTCGACGAGTTCTTGTGAGGGAGATCATCTTCACACTCTTGCTTGCCTAGATAATCACGTCTAGGAGGGTGGGTTAGAGCTGCTTGAGGTTGCTTGCTTAGATAATTGAGTCTAAGAGGGTGCCAAGGACAAAACAACATCAACAATTCGCAAGCCATCTTCATCTTCAACCTTCACACCATCTTCCATAATTCCATAAACAAAACTGGAATTTTCAGATTTGTTTTACCTATCTTCTTCTTAATATTTTCTCATCTTTTTATTTATATTCTTATTTCTTATCATCTAATCCTTCATCTCGTCTTTCTTTCTTTAATTTTCCAGCCTCGAATATGAAATTTTCAAGAAAAGCCCTTCTATTTTCTCTTGAATTTTCAGATCGCCCATATTTTCTTGATTGAGCCTAGAGCTCCTAGTTCTTGCTACAACTTGATTGAAGGCTTCCAAATCCAAGATTGCGCTACTCTATCATTTGGTATCAGATTTGGGACGATTCTTGGCATGAATTTTGGCGTTTTTGGGAAAAAAACTCGAAAATTAGGGAAAATTCGTCAAAACCAAAAGAGTGAATTTTAAGCTAAAAATTTCCAGATCAGATCTACACCATTGGAGGAGTCACCACACAAAATTTCAGAATTTTTGGACTTCAGGAACACCTCGAACAAAGTGGATAAAGTTTCAGCCAAATTAGGGTTTCCCCCTACTTTAACCCTATTTTCATTATTTTTTCTTCAATTTTCGTTATTTTCAGTTTACTTACCTTGTAAAAAGGAAAAAATAGAAAAAAGAAAAAATGAAAAGAAAGTAAAGTGAGAAAGCTCATACCTAGCCATCAACCACCACAAGCATCACATTGAAGTGGATTCAACATTTGATTTCTTCCTTCAAGTTGTTTCTGGGTTTTTGGGTTATCATCTTTCTCTACTATTTTTTTTTCTACTCTTAGTTTCTTAAGTTCCTTTGTTTTGCTTTTTCTTTCTTCTATACGCAATTTAACACCTCTTTTCTGGTGTGAGTAGGACAACAAAGTTGCATTACAATCCTTCTTTCTTGCAACTATATTCAATTGGTGTCAAGCCTTTTCATTGGACTCCTAGTACAATTAGGACTCATTGTTAGGATTAAACTCTGATTGTAACTTGTTGACTTGTGGCAGGAAGGTCTTTAAAAAGCACAAGATCGGTTTACTTTCCTCGCTAAATATTTATTCTTGGAGTGTTTAGTGAGATTTCTAGTTTTCTTTTGCTTTTTACCTTTTAAATCTGAGTGTTTCAGGATGTCAAAAATGAGTAACGACGAAGAACCACATGAGGTGACTCTTCAAGAAGTTTCGGATACTCTCAATAAATTTGAACGGACTGTAACCTCATTGGCAACCAAGCTTGAGCACACTGATACAATCGTGACCGCAATCACTCAAACCATTGGGAGATTAGAAACCACTGCTATCGCAAGCGATACTGAGGAGCCTAAGCATCCAAATCCTGTTCCCATTCAGAATAGACGCCAAAACCCCTTACATAGGCACAATCATCACATAGAACCGAGACGAGCAACAAACACCTTAGCCAAGCCAAAGATCACTGTACAACATTTTCAAGGAAGGTATGACCCTGATGCTTATTGTGACTAGGAAAATCGAGTTGATCTTCTATTCGAGCATTATCAATGTCCCGAAGAGGATCAAGTTCCACTGTTGACTCTCAAATTCACTCAATATGCATCATTTGGTGGTCCCAATTGGTCCGCAATCGGCGTCTCAATAGAGAAGCCAAGATAACCTCATGGGGAGAACTTAAAAAAGTCATGCGAGAACGATTTGTTCCCCCATTATATCAACGAGAGATCAAACAAAAGTTACAAAGGATCCGACAAGGCTGCAGAACTGTTGATGAGTATCTCAAAGAAATGGAATAATTGATGCAAAAAGCTGACATACAAGAGGATGAAGAGGATACAATGACTAGGTTTGTTATCGGACTCAATGACAACATTCTTGAGGTACTTGAACTCAAAACCTACTACACCCTTCAAGAGGCATTCCAATTTGCCACAACAATCGAAAAGCGCATCAAAGATCGACAACGATATCGACAAAAGAATTATCACTATGATAGAGGTACCACTCAACTTTTATCTCATTCTAATTCTTCTAAACCTTTTCTCGACTCAAGTAGACCAAAGCAGAAAATTGAAACATCCAAGTCACTGGACAAAACCAAGACAAAAATCCCCATGTTGTCGGAAAACACACAAACACTCAAACAAGAGGATAGTGATAATGAACACATTAGACGAGATGACAATGCTTATAATCCCTCATGTGAAGTAGTAGGTCCACTTGCTATACTCTCATCACCTCCCCACAAAGAAAGTAAGTGTAATTTTTACCCTTCATTTGATTCTTGTCATATCATTCCGTTAGAAACACTTTCTCCTCTACAGAAATTGTACATTGATGATAATTTTTGTGAGAGGGATATGGGATGTGAGATACAAAAGACTGAGAGTACAGAGGCTGAGAGTGAAAAAAGTCAAATTAATGGCCCAAATTTGGTGAGTGAAAATACATATGAGGTAAAAGTCACACAAAGCCCAAAAGAAAAAGACAAGAAAAAGAATGTGACGAGTGATTTCGTTTTGACTAATCCTTACAAATGTTCGAGTAGTGCTGTCTTATTTTTTCAGGATTTTGTTGAACCATTGAGAGGAGCTCAATTAGATCACTCCACATGCAACAAAAAAGCCTTTTCAATTGAAGTTGATGATTGTTCTCTCATTGCCAATTTAGATTCGAGGACGAATCCTTTTGAGGAGTGGGGGAATGATACATGCATGAGCGGGGTCAAATTACTAATATTGGACAAGAAGCTGAATTTGTTCGATGCAAACAATAAAAGCCAAAATAGTGCAAGCATAGTAGGTCAAAAACGATGCATCTTGGACAAGAAATTGAATCTGTTTGTAAAGTCTGGAAAGTCAGCCAACTTGCGACGAGTTTTTGGATAGATCCAGGCATTTCTGAGTCAAGTTGTCTTCTAACAAATTGTTCGCCATTCAGTTACCTTTCCATCGCATCTTGAAGCGCATCAATCGGACATCAGGAACTCAAGATACGTCCAATTTACTGAAGACTGCGCATGCAGAAAACTGGATACGGGATTATGTAAAATTCAGCCCAAAAGCTTAAATATAAGGCTTTGGACGAATTAAACTTAGCCCAATGTATTTATTATCCTTTAAATTGATGTTTTTAGGGTTTTATATACTTTAGAAACCAGCCACCCAGCCCTTATCAGCTTATAACTTGCCTTATCACCCTATTCCTTGACACACAAGCACAAGGAGTTTAAAGGCTGTTATTTTTTTCCTTGTTTTAGTAGAAGTTAAATTACTTTGTCTATCCTTCACCTATAAAAGGATGAAGCCTCCATCATTGTAAGACATATTTTCTTTGATTTATGAAATATATAGTGAGTTTGTTTTTGCAAGTGCTGATTACTTTTGCCTTCGAAGTCTTCTTCAACATAAGTTCGACGAGTTCTTGTGAGGGAGATCATCTTCACACTCTTGCTTGCCTAGATAATCACGTCTAGGAGGGTTGGTTAGAGCTGCTTGAGATTGCTTGCTTAGATAATTGAGTCTAAGAGGGTGCCGAGGACAAAACAACATCAACAATTCGCAAGCCATCTTCATCTTCAACCTTCACACCATCTTCCATAATTCCATAAACAAAACTGGAATTTTCAGATTTGTTTTACCTATCTTCTTCTTAACATTTTCTCATCTTTTTATTTATATTCTTATTTTTTATCATCTAATCCTTCATCTCATCTTTCTTTCTTTAATTTTCCAGCCTCGAATCTGAAATTTTCAAGAAAAGCCATTCTATTTTCTCTTGAATTTTCAGATCTGCCCATATTTTCTTGATTGAGTCTAGAGTTCCTAGTTCTTGCTACAACTTGATTGAAGGCTTCCAAATCCAAGATTGCGCTACTCTATCAAAAATGTTGTTTTCAAGCTAGGAGTATCGGTATGGTAGGATTGGTATCGGTAGGGTTTTGGCTAGGCGTTTCGGTACAGTAAGACCTGTATCGGTACGACCTAACTTCCATAACAAACTTACCTTTTTAGCTTGGTTGTATCGATACCGCCATAAGGTGTATCGATATAGGTCTCTGTAGAAATCTGCTTTGAATATTAAATTGAAAGATAAAAAGGGGTTAGGGTGACGTCTCACCACCTAGCTTGCCCTTCCCACGTGAAATACCTCAGAAAAGGTGACTAATTGTCATCCAATTGACAATTGAAAGAAAAGAGGGGAAGATAAATAAATTGGTTTTAGCAAACCCTCGAGGATAGAAAAGGTTTCTATTGGTTGTTAGGTAGGTGAGAGAGTGATTAAGGGTGGTGTGGTCTTAAAATAAGAAACAAACCTTTCTCCCTTACTTTTGAATCCTCCGAAAGCTAAAATTCACCCTTTGTCATCCAACAAGCTAACACCTCCATTATCATCCTCAACCTCGAGCAAAGCAAGCACCTCAATCCAATCCTCAACCTCTGATTGATTTCGATATAGCGTTTGAAAGCTTGTATCTCAGTAAGTAAAAGCCCTCAATCAATTTTCAAAATCTATGGATGGTTGAAGTTTAATTTCAAGTCGAGTTATTGAGTCTAATCTTTGAAATGAGCATTATATCTTTATAGTGATTGTATTAATTCCTTATGTTTCTTCTTAGCTCAAAAATTTGAAGGAAACAACCCGTCACCTCCAAACAAAGTCTAGGAGCAAAGAAATCGAAATCCGAGAACCTTGGAGTCTCCAAATACTAGGTGAGTGTAGTCGTGTCAAGGAATTGGCACGGAGCCATCCCGTTGCATTTGTTTTATTGTATGATTGTATTTTTGTTTAAGAGCTCACATAGAGCAAACGTGTGTGGATGCTAATGGCAAGCATGGTAAGTCCCAAATGTTATTTGAAAAGTATGCTATAGAATCTGAACTAGTTATTTCTGAGATTGTTGTCACTAACCCATTAGGAGATAGTGTGGTTATCCAATGGATCTGTAAAGCTTGTCCTCTGAAGATCCAAGGGATCTCATTTCTGGCCAATTTGATGGCCTTACCCTTCTATGAGTTCGACCTTATCCTAAACCTCGAATGGCTAGTCAAGCATCAAGCCTGGGTAGATTGCTCGAAGAAGAAGCTGTACCTTCGTGGACTCGGTAAGGAGAGCATAACCTTGATGAAATCCAAACTCGAGCTTAGAAAGATCCTTGTGAGTGCCATGGAGTTGAAGGAAGAGTTGAAACTTGAAGATGTGCCAGTTGTGAAAGAATTCCCTGATGTGTTTCTCGATGAACTTCTGAGACTTCCTCCAACTTGAGAAGTAGAATTTGAAATCGAAGTGCCACCAGGGACTACCCCAGTTTCCATTGTTCCATACCGAATGGCTCTAATTGAGTTGGAGGAATTAAAAGCCCAAATCCAAGACCTTTTGGATAAGGGATTCATACAACCATGTTTCTCACCTTGGCGAGCACCAGTTTTGTTTGTCGAAAAGAAGGATGAGTCGATGCGTCTATGCATTGACTATCGTTAGTTGAATAGAGTGACCATTAAGAACAAGCATCCGTTACCAAGGATTGTTGATCTCTTTGATCAATTGAAAGATTCTTCTGTCTTCTCTAAGATAGACTTGCGATCCGGATACTATCAAATGCAAGTAAAGGAGTCTGACATTCCAAAGACTATTTTTTGAACTAAATACGCCCACTATGAGTTCTTGGTAATGCCTTTTTGGCTTACTAACGCACCTACAACCTTCATGAACTTAATGAACCGTGTGTTCCGGCCCTATCTAGATGGATTCATGGTCGTGTTCGTAGATGACATCATGATCTACCCCAAATACACAGCCACTCACGAAGAACATCTCTGTATTGTGCTTCAGACTCTCCGAGGGAAACAGTTGTATGCCAAATTCAGTAAATGTGAGTTCTGGCTATCCGAAGTGTCATTCCTAGGACATTTGATCTATTCTGCGAGAATTCAAGTTAACCCAAAGAAGATTCAAGCGATCATTGTCTGGATTCCTCCGAAGAATATTGGAGAAGTTCGTAGCTTTCTGGGCCTTACAGGCTACTACCATAGATTCGTTAAGGGATTCTCGATGATTATTGCACCCTTAAAGAAGCTTCTCCATAAAGAAATCATGTTTGTGTGGACGGTGGAACAGCAAAGAAGTTTTGATCAGCTTAAGCAAGTTCTGACCCATGTCCCTGTCTTAGTGTAACCCGAGTCAGGCAAGGACTTCACCGTATACTGTGATGCATCCCACCTGGGGTTAGGTTGTGTGTTGATGCAAGAAAAAAAGGTCATTGCCTATGTCTCACGTCAGCTCAAACCACAAAAGCTGAACTATCCGACACATGATCTGGAGTTGGCCACCGTTGTGTTTGCCTTGAAGATTTGTAGGCACTACCTTTATGGCGAGAAGTGTTATTTATACACGAATCACAAAAGCCTGAAATACCTTTTGACTCAGAAAGAGTTGAATCTCTGTCAATGTCGGTGGATGAAGCTTCTGAAGGACTACAACTTGGTTATTTATTACCACCCGGTAAAGCTAATGTCGTAGCTGATACTCTTAGTCGGAAACCTACTTTCTCTCCGAAGTGTTTGAATGCTCACCTCTGACTCAAGAAGCATGGCAAGATATTAGCTGAATAGAGAGTTTAGTCAACCATTGTGTCCCGAGTCAAAGCACTCTAAGAATCTGATGACGAGTTACGAACTCTCATTAATAAGATAAAAAACAAGCTAAATCCCGACTTCGCTATGAATTCTGAGGGTTTGTTGTGTTTTTGAGACCGTGTTTGTGGTCCCGATGATGATAATCTTCAGGATCAAATCCTAAATGAAGCTCATTCAAGTCCGTTCTCTGTAAGATGTATAAAGGTCTGAAAGAATTATACTGGTGGTCCGGCAAGAAAGGTGAGATCACAGACTTTGTGGCTAGGTGCTTGGCTTGCCAACGGGTTAAAGCTGAGCACAATGTACCTACCAGTCTTTTGCAACATATCGAGCTTCCACAATAGAAGTGGGAACGTATTACGATGGACTTCTTAAGTGGCTTGCCACTGACACTGAAGAAGCACGACGTTGTTTGGGTCATTGTGGACCGATTCACCAAATCTTCTCATTTTATTTTGGTGAGAATAGAGTTCGGTTTGCCTAAGCTAGCTGAGTTATACATCTGGGGAGTTATCTGTTTGCACGGAGTTCCTATGTCCATCATTTCCGATCGTGATCCATGCTTTACATCCCGGTTTTGGAGAACCCTACAAGAGGCTTTAAGAACTCGAGTGCACCTAAGCACTGCGTTCCAACATCAAATCGATGGCCAATCCGAAAGGGTTATTCAGGTAACCTTATATCTTCTTTTGATTCGTGTGTGTAAGCAATCCACGTGAATTTTAATTCTTCCTTGTAGATTCAAGAAGATATGCTCCGAGCCTGCGTTATTGACTTCGGGAATACGTGGGAGAAATCTCTACCCTTGGTGGAATTTGCTTACAACAATAGCTACCAAGTCTCGATTCAAATGGAACCCTATAAGGCCCTTTACGGTAGGAGATGTAGAACCCATCTCCGTTGGATCAAACTTGGTGAAGGCAAGATGTTAGGCCCTGACTTACTTCAGGAAACCGAAGAAAGAATAACAACCATCCGTGATCGGCTTAAAGCTACTTTTGACCGATAGAAAGCTTATGCTGATTTAAAAATGAGAGACATTCAATATGAAGTTGAGGAGAAAGCCTTCCTTAAGGTGTCTCTGTGGAAAAAGATCATTCGATTTGGCAGGAAGGAGAAGCTAAGTCCTCGTTTTATTGGCCCATTCGAAGTGATTGAAAGAGTTGGACCTGTTGCTTACCGACTAGCTCTCCCTGAGGAATTAATTCGAATTCACAATGTCTTCCACGTGTCTATGCTACAGAAGTACTTTTCAGATCCTTCCCATGTGATCAAGCCAGAGTCTGTGGAGATTCAGCCCGATCTGACGTATGAGGAGGAACCTGTACAGATCCTCATAAGAGAAGTCAAGAGACTTTGAAACAAGTCTGTGCCCTTAGTGAAAGTTTTGTGGAGAAGTCATTCGTTGGAAGAAGCCACGTGGGAACCAGAAGAGACGATACAGAAGTAGTACCCCTATTTATTCAACTAAACTGAAAATTCGAGGATGAATTTTCTTAAAGGGGAGAGTTGTCACATCCCTAAAATTGACCTAGTCAAAATTTGGTTCCGGTGATCAGAAATTTCGTATCGGATATGCTCGGAATTGTAATCTTTCAATCCGTGTACTCAATTTGAAGCAATGAAAGCTTTTTGGTCTTGATGTAAGTTGTAAGGACCTTTTTGTAAGAAATTCAAAGTTGGAAATGTTGGTTTCAAGCTAGGAGTATTGGTATGGTAGAACTGGTATCGGTACAGTTTGAGCTAGGCATTTTAGTACAGTAAGACCTGTATCGGTACGACCTAACTGCCATAATGAACTTACCCATTTTAGCTTGGCCGTATCGATACAGCCATAAGGTGTATCGATACAAGTCTCTGTAGAAACCTGCTTTGAATATTAAATTGAAAGATAAAAGGGGTTAGGGTGATGACTCACCACCTAGCTTGCCCCTCCCACGTGAAATACCTCAGAAAATGTGACTAATTGTCATCCAATTGACAATTGAAAGAAAGAAGGGAAAGATGATTGAATTGGGTTTAGCAAACCCTCGAGGATATGAAAGCTTTCTATTGGTTGTTAGGTACGTGGGGGAGTGATTAAGGGTGGTGTGTGGTTTTAAAATAAGAAACAAAGCTTTCTCCCTTACCTTTGAATCATTCGAAAGCTAAAATTCACCCTTTGTCATCCAACAAGCTAACACCTCCATTGTCATCCTTAACCTCAAGCTAAGCAAGCACCTCAATCCAATCCTCAACCTTTGTTGATTTCGATATAACATCTGAAAGCTTGTATCTTGGTAAGTAAAAACCCTCAATCAATTTTCGAAATCCATTGATGGTTGAAGTTTAATTTCAAGTCGAGTTATTGAACCTAATCTTTGAAATGAGCACTATATCGTTATAGTGATTGTATTTATTCCTTGTGTTTCTTCCTAGCTCAAAATTTTGAAGGAAACAACCCGTCACCTCCAAACAAAGTCTAGGAGCAAAGGAATCGAAATCTGAGAACCTTGAAGTCTCTTAATACTAGGTGAGTATAGTCATGTCAAGGGATTGGCACAGAGCCATCCCGTTGCATTTGTTTTGTGTTATAATTGCATTTTTGTTTAAGGGCTCACATAGAGCAAACATGCGTGGATGCTAATGGCAAGCATGGTAAGTCCCCAATGTTTTTCGATATGTTATAAGTTCCTATATGATATGTGAAATATGATATGTGAAATATACTACATGTGTATTTTGATATGGATGTGTTATAATATGAAATATGGAGCTAAGGCTTGATTTGTTATCCGATATGATGTGATCCGAAAGTAAGGATCATGATGAAATATGTGACTTGGACATTCATGGACATTGGATACAATTGGCATGCCATATGGTTATTCGAGCTCACCAAGTAAGGGATTGGACTACGGTCCGGGGCTACGACCTATATGTATGGTGAAATAAGGATGGATTGTGTAAGGGGCATTATCCAGAGCTACGGCTCAAGGCTACGACCTATTTCTGATATGTGTGGTGCACAGGGGAATTCGCGTATCCATTGGTTACCATGTCCAAGGAAATGATATGCTTATACGATCTATATTTGCTATATAAAATCATGACTAATGACTATGAATATGTTTTGCTATGATTGATGTTATGTAAATTGCTAGCCAAGCATGCTTATATGACATTCATGTAGTTAATAGATTTATTGTGTATTTGTTATAACTACCTCACTAGGCTAAGTAAGCCTAACGTCTTAGTGTCTCATGCATTTTCAGGACATTGAAAGAATCTGAGCCTTAATCGTGTGTTGCGGTTGCAAGTCACTCTCGTCAACATCATGTATGCTTAACTTTTGCTTTGAACTGTGATATCCTAAATAAGAGGCTTAGTATAATTCTACTAACAAAATAGTTAAAGTGATCATTAAATTGTGTGACATGAAAGAATAATTAAGAAACTTGGGACCGAATTGAATTAAAAGAAATTTGGTTAGCTCAATTCTAAGGACATAACAGAAGGTCTAAGTAAACCTAGTGATTGCATGTTAAGAACCTAAACCTTGGAGGGCATAGGCACATGTCCTAAATTGTTGAAGACAAGTTTGTAGGGAGATAGATGAATGGTTCGGTTTTGGGAAAAGGAAATGATAGAAGAAATGTTTGTCGTCTTCATTGGATTCAACCAAAACAAACTAGTTAGGGAGAGAAAGATAATTCAGCTTAAATCCATGGAGTCTTGAGGGATTCGTTTATGGTTGTTTACCCTCTTGCATGTCATTTGATTCAATAGAAAAGAAGGTAAGAACTTCTTGAACTAATTCAAATTGTTTCAAAAATTTGAATGGCCATAAAATTCATTAGGTTGCATGGAGATTAAGGGTGTTGATGAATGATTTTCCTTTAGGATTTTATGTGAATTATATGTTCTTGATTTTCTATGATTAACCGTGTGTATTGTTAAAGGAAATACATGTAATTAGAGCATTTGAATAACTCATCGATTGAATTGCTAGATTTTTTTGTACAATTGTCATGTAAGTTGAAATGTTAAAATCTTGGAAAACAATCTTAAACATTTCTAAGATGGATTGCATGTTCGAATGGATAATAGTTTTTTTTGTGTAAATGGAATGAATGTCAAAACTGTGAAATGCTATAAGTTTCGATTTGGGGACTGTTTTAATAAAGATTAAAATTGTTTTGGGATGTTTGCAAGTAAGTATAACATGCTGGGCAGTTTTGGTGATGTTGGAATGTATTCGATAAAAGTGTATGTGTGTATATGATAGGCGAATTGTTTGTTTATGATTAAATACATTAAGGGTTGCTTAATTATATAAAAATAGGGGAAAATACCTTTAAAATACATATATGGACTGCTTGAACAAAAGTATATGTATGTGTCAATTCAAGACTATTTTGCACGATTTAAGAACATTGTTGGATTTTTTTGAATATGTAAAAACAAGGGAAGATACTTGAACATTTGAGGAGTCTGTTTTAGGATTATAAGGAAGAATATGGATTGTTTGATGCATCAAAACGTATACATAATTAAATGGATAGATTTGCACCCATATACACTTATAATGGACTGTTTGGATGCAAATAATGAGTATACATGAAAGTGAGATTTGTTCTGCATGAATATATGATTTGGTAGATTGTTCTGAATGTATGTATGATTGCGGATAAGTGTATTGGACTGTTTTGATTCTTTAGTGAGGTGGTGGATTGTTTGGTGTAAGATTGAATTGTAGAAATGAATCTAATGCATGGCTATATTGCTTATTATACTTAGACCCAGAAGAGGATAGAAAAGAATTGGATGAGTAGCAAGATATGATTGAGGATTCAGGTATCCCGTAACTTCAAGATAAGAGGTGAGCCCAGTTTAAAGTCTCGGGATAGATGAAACTATCCCGAGCGTCTTTATTTTATTTTTAATTAGTTTTGATTTGCAGGCTCACAAAGATTAAAATTGAAAAGGTGACTAAGCTTGGGTACAAGGTAAGTACTTTAATAAAAAGTACCTTACAATATGAGATTTAGTTGAAAGTATGAAATATGGTTTGATACTATATCCACTCTTGAAATGTAAGATGATAAGTTATTGTTATTAGATGCCTTGATTATGTTTGATTGGGTTTGGTATGCCTAGATTGAAAGTGTTACATAATTGAGCATGAATAATGCCGATCGTTGCTATAACCATTTGAATACAAAGAGGAATCAATGAGAATATGCTTAGTTTGGATGTGATACATACTTGTGAATAAAATGGTGTAGAATTTTTGTTGCAATCATTCAAATAGAATGATGAACAAATGAGAAATGCATGATTTGAAATTGTGATTAAAAGTATGAATATGATTTAAGACTTTGATGATGATATGAGTTATGAATGGTTCGAATGGCACACATGGTAGAGATGATTGATTTTGAATGCTAAACAAATTTTGCTCATGTTTATTCATATGAGAATTTGGCATGTTATGTAGCAAGCATGTTATAAATAATTTATCAAATGGAATCTTTAGGCTATAAAGCCATTCGAACAAGAAAAATAAAGGCTTAAAGTTCACATTGGTGAACATATATTTGTACCCTATATGAGGAAGGGTTAATGAAATCATTTTATGAGATCAAAATGGAGCAATGCTTATTATGATAAGATTAAGAATGAAATGTGTTAAAGCCTTGGTTTCGAGTCGGTCGTAGGTATAGTTGGCATGCCATATAGTCTATAGAGCTCATTGTTTGGGTGGACTACGGTTCGGGACAGTGGTCCTTATTTGGCAACAATAAGAGGGAAATGTGTGTGGTCACTTGGCGATAGTAGGAGGAATTGACCGGTACTACGAGTACCATTTTATGGGCGACAGTTGGTTGGGGATTCGTGTATCTAGGCTGAGGTTCGATTCTCAAGGCTATATTAAAAGCAAAAGAATGAAATTTGAATCTTAACTAATAAGCTATCTTAATTCCTTATGAGACTAATATCATACGTTTGCGGAATAATAAGTGATGCCTTGTAAGCTAAGAAATCCATGATTTTATGTGTTTAGTTGAATGTTATGTATGTTATATGTAATTAAAGAATTCTTGGTGAGTATTTTTATGTATATATTTGAGCATGAGGCTGATTAGAGTCTATTTGAAGGCTATATTAAAAGTAAAATAAGAAAATATGTAAGCTAAACTATTGAATACTTTCATTATCTTGTTTGATAGCAATTTATGTTTATGATATGTCATGTTAGAATATCGTGTGAAGAATGATTCATGCCTACAGTATGTTACGTGCAAACTTAAGCCTTTACTTGTTTTGATCATGGCTAAATTATTGTTTGAATTACTAAGATGAAAGATCACTTGCTTGGAAAGTAAAATCAAGCCACCTTTCGGTTCTTGAACCTAAAGATTTTCATGTAATTATAGTATTTGAGTCGTAAATATGATGTGACATCTTTGAATATGTGAGATATGTGTATGTAATTGGGTTGCTTACTAAGGGAGACAAAATACATAAATGTACCCATGGCTAGGAAATTTTGATTGGTCTAAATGACTTAGCTATTATATATGATTTCTTGTTCGAGCTTACTTGTTATGCTTTGTGTTACGATTATGAACTTGTTTGGTCACCTTTAAGCTCGGAATATAGTAATCTATTCTCTTGAGTTGTACCTGGAAATAGCTAAAGATTGTTAAGGAGAAAAATTATGTAAATCTTGCTATGGTTTGAACGGGTCTACATGCTATCAAGTGGAATAATTTAATTTGGAGTGAAAGCTACTCTTGGGTTACTTGCTCAAATAGGAAAATAAATAGATAAATTCAAAGTCTATTGGGGGTTTGGGACTAGTCAACTAAATACCTAGCTGTATGAATAGCAAGCAATGTTTGTTTGGCTTGATATTACTTATTATATTGATAATCACAAGAGGTTACAATGAGGTACAAATATTAGAAACTGATGTAATAACTTAAAGAACTTTCAAGTTGTGATGTGTTAGATATCTTATGAATTAAGTATTGTCTAATTATTGAGTGATAAGTTGTAAGGTAATTTTTAAGAAATGATAAGTAAGTTAAGCATGGAAAGCTTGTTAAAGGCAAACAATAAGATTTGCTAGTTAAACAATGAACTATGTTCAATGACTCATGTAAAGTATTCATGATTATGAGATACTGGATTTAATGACTATGTGACGAGTAATTAGGTTATGAGATGGTGTGTTTTATAAATTTCGTGATAAGTAAAAACTTTATCGAAACACTACGATTAATAACTTGGGTACTTAGTAATCATATTTATAAAGAGCTAGGTTCTGATATATAAATTGTGATATGCTAAGTTTGGGGGCTTGTGTATTAAGTAACTTGAGTCTATCACATATTTGTTAATAACTTATACACTAAGCAAAGTTAAGCTCATGGGGGAATTTAGTTATGTTAGGGTAAGGCCTTGTGTTTGAAAATGTCTGATTAAGATAACTTATGTGATAAGAGGTATAAGGAAGCTTTCGGGTCAATGGTTGTTTTGCCTAAATGTTACACATGCCCTATGTTCGTATGACAACAATTTTATGTCTAAAGATATGTCATAACCAATACCTTGCTTATTAAGAAATCATTGTATTGATATGTTCACCTAATGTTTTGTATGATGAGAAGTTTATAAAGATTTTGCGTTAGGCTCGATGCATAAATATAGAAACTTGTGAATTAAGCAATGTAGACTTTAAATGATATAATATGTTAATTGGAAACTCTATAATCTAATACTTGTGGACTTAGTGTAGGATTAAATGATTGCATCGGCTCCCCCTGAATCTTAGAAAGTTTGGGAGAAAGGAATGGGGATAAAATCTTAAGATAAATATTTGTTTTAGAATCGTAATACTTACCCACTAAGCGTAAGCTTATCCCCATTCTTACTTTGCCTTTCAGGGTGTCAATATTTCCAATTACCTACAGAGCTTGGTCGAGTTCACAAGCGACTAGATATACATTTGTAACTCCTTAAGTACTCCTAAGTGTGGTGGCACATGATTGTGATGTAAGCATTATGCATTTGAAAGCATATTGATCATATATGTATTTATATGAAGCTCTAAGGAGCATTATAAGTTGTAATGGGCCTTTATATATAATTTTCTTTGGTTTCTTGCTGCTTGAAAGTAATTTAGTAAGCATGTTTACATGATTCTTTGCAGATATGCTTTGCTAAGCTTGATATGTATTATTTGATAGTGATACATTACTTGTGATATTATGATTGCTGATGTGGTGGCATTAGAATAAGGTGTGGACATACAATTGATAGGATAGCTATGTTCATGAAAAATGGTAAACATAAAATGAATGAGAAATGGGCTATAAGTATTTGAGTGCTTGTCGTAGCTATATGGTCTTCATTATAACATATTTGATAAATAAAAATTTGGTGTATGAAGTCTAGCCAGTCAAATTATACCGAGTTATGAATCGATGCTTGACTCATTCTGTTGTTGGAGTCTAAAGTATGCTATTGTTCGTTTTTTATGCTTATTCTTGATTGGAGATATGTTTAGGTCAATTATCATTGTAAAGATGAAAAAAGGGGTCAAATGAAAGAGTTTCAAAGTAGCTACGAGTTAAATTCAAGGTGGCTGATGAAGAACTTTCGTCTTGTTTGTTCCTTTTAGTTCATCTTCGAATGACCTAAATGTATAAGACCTTGTTGGTGTGATTGTTTGTATTAAACATGAAAAAGGGTCTGAGTGCACACCTTGACTTAAATTAGAAATATTCGTATATGAGTTTCATACAGAAATATAATTTCTTTATAAGTTGGAAAGACAAATTGTCTTCCATGACAAGTCATAAGAGCATGTTAAAATTTAGTTCTTAAAGTACCTTGATGTTTAAGCATGTGTTTTTGTTCATGTTCTTGGTGGGAGACTAAGTTACTCCTTATTTTAAGAGTTGATTTTAAATTACTCAGTTTTTTTTCCTGAAAATTATACTTACTTCTTATACGAGTTTGTCATGTTTGTGCGTGTGATTATTTTTTAACACATCCTAAACTGATCTATCTCTCAAGCCGGGTTAGGGGTGTTACATGAACTCCTAGTAAGGTGGCATATGGTCTAAACATGTTATAAATGTGCTTTACTATGTATGTGTAATAGCATAAAGGTGACCAAATGCTTAATGGTTAATATGGTATGATTGTGGGTTAGTTAAACTAGTAACATGAGCTTAAAAGCCCTAAAAGGTGAAAACTTGGTAAATGGACTTAAAACGCTCTAAAATTTTGTATGCTATTAAAAATATGGATATTGGACTTGCTGGTAAATTTTGGTTATATTAGAACAACGTTCAACAGGTTAATTCGAATAAAAACCAGATAAAATCTGTCATTATAAGACAAACATATCGATACGGGTCAAACTGTACCGATACGACCTTGCATAATTGGACTTGATAAAACAGGGTGTGCCGATACACATGAGGGTGTATCGATATGATATTGGACAATAAGGCCTGAAAAATAAATTGTATCGAAATAGTCTTTAAGGTGTATTGAAATGGTTAACCTAGGTCAATGCATATCGATAAGGGTTTAGGGGTATCGATCAGGGCTTGTTATCCTTGAATCTGAAAAATGAAAATTTGGATTAGTGTACCAATATGACCTTAAGTGTATCGGTACGGAGTTAGTTAATTGTGTTAAAAGGCTTAAAATACAGTTTTAAGAAGTTTATAAAATAGTCACTAAAACTTGTATAGCCTAATTGGATAGGTAAACGATCTCCGTCAGTAACAAAACTTCACAGTGTAATAATTGGTAAGTTTAATTGAAGATTGGTAAAAAGGAATTCCGATTAAGTCCCTCAATTGGTAAATTTACAATTTAGTCCCTATTCATAAAAGTTTAAAATTGACCACAAATCGAGTAAGCTAATTATGAGTTAGTTCGATAAGTCATAAAGAAAGATTAAAAAGACATGCTGATTAAGATTTTGATCTCTGATCAAAGTCTTTGAACTTCGAATCCGTCTCCGGTAGCATTCTCTGACCCGGATTCTTACCAGGCCGGGAAAAGGGTGTTACATTTGTGGTATCAGAGCCTAGGTTTAGTCAATTCTAGGACTAAACTGAAGTTTGTTATGAGTCTACATCTGTGTATGCCACCTAGGAGTTTATTTATATATGTTATCTGTGACTTGCAACTTACACGTTTAAATCCTTCTGTATGAATAGATCTGAAAATGTCCACACCCACTGATGGCATGCTGAGAATGAACCACATCCCAGCTCCACCTTGACTAAGGGGGACAATTTAGGAGCCGAAGTTAGATCCAAGCAAGTGGGACAGAATGACCCACCTCATCCACCCCAAATGCCTCCCGTTCAGTAGGAGTATCTGATGTCTATGGCTGAAATGATCAAACAAGTGGTTGTGTCTCTCAGGCAAGAACCACCACCTCAGCCTACTAAAGCGTCTTCTTCTGTTCTAAAAGCTCCCATTAGCGAGCTCCGTCAGTATCCAGTTTACACTGATCAGAACCTGGATAATCCTGAAATAGCAGAGTATTGGCTGGAAAATACTCTTAAAGTTCTGAATAAGCAAATGAAGTGCCCCGAGGAACACAAACTAGAGTGCGCTCTGGCATTGATCTCTGAAGAAGCTCAGAGCTGGCGGGACACTGTGACGCTCATGGTACCCGAACATAAAGTCATATGGGACTTCTTTCTGCAAGAGTTCCGCAAGAAATGTATTAGTGAGCATTACGTTGCCGAAAGACGTAAGAAGTTCCTCCACTTGAGACAAGGAGGAAGACCTGTGGAGCAGTATATCCATGATTTTCTGCAAGTATGCGAGGTATGGTGCTGAGATCATACACATGGAAAAGGAGAAATACAGAATGTTCATTGATGGTCTCTATGATGAATTGCATCCTCTCTTTGTTGCTTTGGAGATAGAGGATTTCCAGACCTTGGTCAACTAGGCCATTGCTACCGAAGCCTCCCAGAAGGCCTATGAAAGAAGAAAGAGGAATCAAACCCGATCTAATAAGAGGTTTCGAGATGATTTCAAGCCTTATGTGCCTCAAAAGAAGGGTAGACAGTGGGATCAGAAGTCGGCCACCTATCAACAGCTACCAAGGTCAGGATACGTGCCCTATTTCCAATCTTCGGGGACATCTGTTGCCCGTACCGCTTCAGTTGATAGTACGAGAGGTTTCGGAAGAGGTTCACGGCTTCCTTTGTGTAACTTTTGTCAAAAAGGCACCTTGGGCAGTGCCGCAGACAGTTTGGATCCTACTACCTCTATGGTGAGTCTGGTCACTTCATCAGGCAGTGCCTGCAGAATCTAAACTCCCCTACCACTGTGGCTTCTCAGAATAATCCAAACAAGGGAAGAGGAACAAAACCAGTGTCGTCTAGATCAATGGGGAAACCTCACAACACTAACACTCCCTTAGTTAGACGTGACTCTTAAATCTCAGCCCAGATGTATCATGTTCGAGGTCGAGAGCAAGAGCAAGAGGATGATCCTAATGTGATAGCAGGTATGGTGGAATTATGTTCTTAACTTGCTTATGCTTTAGTAGATCCATGTTCTACGCATTCATTCATTCGTGAACCGTTGATTGAAAAGTATGCTCTAAAATCTAAACCAGTTATTTTTGAGATTGTTGTCACTAACCCACTAGGAGATAGTGTGGTTATCCAATGGATATGTAATGCTTGTCCTCTAAGGATCCAAGAGATCCCATTTCTGGCTAATGTGATGGCCTTACCCTTCTATGAGTTCGACCTTATCCTAGGCCTCGATTGGCTAGCTGAGCATCAAGCCTGGGTAGATTGCTCGAAGAAGAAGCTGTACCTTTATGGACTCGGTAAGGAGAGCATAACCTTGATGAAATTTAAACCCGAGCCTAGAAAGATCCTTGTGAGTGCCATGGAATCTAAGGAGGAGTTAAAACTTGAAGATGTGCCAGATGTGAAAGAATTCCCTGATGTGTTTCCCAATGAACTTCTAGGACTCCCTCTAACTCGAGAAGTAGAATTTGAAATCGAAGTGCAACCAGGGACTACCCCAGTTTCCATTGCTCCATACCGAATGGCTCCAATTGAGTTGAATGAATTAAAAGCCCAAATCCAATACCTTTTGGATAAGGGATTCATACAACCATGTTCCTCACCTTGGGGAGCACCGATTTTGTTTGTCAAAAAGAAGGATGGGTTGATGCGTCTGTGCATTGACTATCGTTAGTTGAATAGAGTGACCATTAAGAACAAGTATCCATTACCGAGGATCGATGATCACTTTAATCAATTGAAAGATGATTATGTCTTCTCTAAGATAGACTTGTGATCCGGATACTATCAAAATCAAGTGAAGGAGTCTGACATTCCAAAGACTGCCTTTTGAACTAGATACGGCCACTATGAGTTCTTGGTAATGCCTTTTGGGCTGACTAACGCACCTGCAAGCTTCATGGACTTGATAAACCGTGTGTTCCAGTCCTATCTAGATGGATTCGTGGTCATGTTCATAGATGACATCTTGATCTACTCCAAAGACACAACCACTCACGAAGAACATCTCCGGATTGGGCTTCAGACTCTCTGAGAGAAATAGCTATATGCTAAATTCAGTAAATGTGAGTTCTGGCTATCCGAAGTGTCCTTCCTAGGACATGTGATATCTTATATGGGAATTCAAGTTGACCCAAAGAAGATTCAAACGATCCTTGACTGTATTCCTCCAAAGAATATTGGAGAAGTTTGTAGCTTTCTAGGCCTGTAGGCTACTACTGTAGATTCATTAAGGGATTCGTTAAGTGAGATTTTAAGTATGGGTAAGTATTATTTTTTTTAAACCCGTTATATATGCATATCCATTTATATGTTTTAATTTTTCTCGACACTAACAACATTTATTATGACACAAGATATCTACTACTACGACCGAATTTTTAGAGGAAGATGGACAATTTAATGAAGTACAACAAGCGCGTTTGAAGTTGTGCAAACAATATCGAGAGGGAAAGATGAGCCCAATCGTATGATGAAAGTGGTAAACGATACGGGAAAATGGCAACCAACCTTGTGGAGTGCATAAATAGAGTACTAAAAAGATCACTTCAGCTCTCAATAGCAAGCTTGGTGAAAGAGACGTACTACAGGTTGGCTAAAGTTTAGGATGTTAAAGGGAAGGAAATCAAGGCCTTAATAAACAGGGAAAAAGTTGGGCTCCTGAGCTTGTGAGAATTTTTTTTGATAATGTGAAAAATGCAATGTCGATGAATGTTAACAGGTTCGACCAAATTAATCAAACTTTTGACGTTGTTAGTTCCAAACGCAACAATGAAGCAGCATACTCAAATGTATTTCGAGTCGATTTCAAGCGTATGTGGTATGACTATGACGCATTCCAGGCATGGCGATATCCATGTGCTCATGCAGTTGCAGCATGTATGTTTGTAAGGTTAAACCGTACACTTATGTTGATGAATGCTTCAATCTCCACAAGATGGTCAATATTTACAAAAGTAAGTTCCCACCAATCGCGAATTCAAAGTATTGACCATTAGTGGAGCATGAAAAATGGTTACCGGATCCTAAACTCCGTAGAACTCCAACGGGGTCGACCTAGATCGACTCGCATCCATACCACTATGGATCTTTATCATAGAGAGAAGGGACAACGAAAGAGATGTACCATATGTAGGGCTGGACACTATTCGAGATCAAACTGTCTAAATGAACCAGGATTTGTGCCTATGCCTTAGTGATTTATTATGTTTGTATTTAAAAATATTCTAATTTGCATCAATATTAATTAGTTATTTATAATGTTATATTTTTACTACTATCATATTGCTTAATTCTGATTTAATAATTAATGACAAATTGTTAAGTATGACTAATCTGTAAATTTCTAAAATTTTAAAGGACCAAGGAAATTTTTCATTTTATTAGTAGGAAATATTTTTAAATTCATGTTCATCACAAAACTTGAACTTCAAAAAAACGGCGACTGAATCGGAGTTCAATTGAAAAAGTTATGAGATGGTGACTAAAACGTAAAAATTCAATAATTTAGGTAAGATTTTGAAACCTATTTGAAATGTTTTCAAACATATTAGATAGGTTTCGAAACCTATTAAAATATGAAATTTTAAGCTATTTTAACCCCTAATTGTCACTTTTATTATTAGGTAACTTAATTACATAGTCTTTAAGCATGAACATGAACATAAACAATAAAAGTTCTATTAAGCAAATAATAAAAAGATGGAAAATCATTTCTTGTGTAATTTTTGTCTATGACGGGGTGTGGTCGAAAGATAACTCTGTGGCGGTCTTCGGGCACGTTGTGGCCTTTGTGGTGCTTTAGGATCCTCTTCAGCATCATTTTTAGTGTAGCTAACCTCATCAATCACCGAGGGCATAGGAGGCGGTGTTGTGAACAAATCCATGTAACCGCTATGTCTTCCCAATCTCTGGTGAATTCAGGAAATTTTTCATTTCCTAAAAATTTATGTTCTCGCCAAAGTTCAAGTAAATGGGTGACTATGGCAGAATAAACTCGGGTCTGTATAAACCAGCATCATCAAACCCTAAATTATCTGAGGAGCTCAAGTCCACTTCTAATTATACACATGTAGGAGGCTGATAAAACTCGAATCTATATAAACTAGCATCATCAAACCCTAGATTATCTTAGGAGCTCGAGCCCACTTTTGGTTTTACATATGTAGGAGCCGGTTCTCTTTCCCATATAGCTGTCGGCATATTTGGCTCCCATGTGGTTGGCCAATCTTTGGGGTTTCTACTCCAAATGTTTCTACTCTCAGATGCGCCCATTGTAGTCTTCGATGATTTACCTTTGCTACCATATTTTTCTTAAACCTCTAGCATTTATCTTGTCCTTCGAGAGTAGTTAAGTACAGCTTTCCATGACTACGATAATAGATAGAGTACTCTCAAAATCAAAATCATCAGGTTGTATTGGACTGCAATTCAATAATGATAAAGTTTTGTTGTTTCACAAAGCAATGTAATCAGTATGTACGGATGCTCAATACGTATCTGGCCTGCCGCATCCATCAAAGGGGTGAAGAAAATAATGATTACGTGGAATACACGAAATGGGCTGGTGGAAGCCAAATTACCTCAACACTTTATCTCCAAAGTGGAACTCTACAGTAGCAAAATGGATCAACGGTGTAACACTACACCATAAAAATGAATCCTTATCAAATAATCCAGTAAAAATATGCATTCATCGTTGTACGCCATCCAAATAAACTACAAAAAATATGATTCGATATAATAATACATCTAACTAAATGTAAATAATACACTTAACCAAATAAACTTTCCATTCAGATACATGCTTTTGACAATAGAATCAATGGCTGATCTACATACTCTAACGTTGTTGTGCAAAAATCCCGTCTCATGATTTTCCTTGCACCATCTGCATACAAATCACAATAATATTTTAAAAACAAGTAAACTTAATTTAAAAATTCAACTTAAAATCAGGACACTTACCTTGCAACAACAGGAAACTATATGTGTTCGAGTAATCAGTGTAAAAAAGGGAAGTCGCTGCCAAGCCCACGCTTGCAATAACAATAGACATCCACCAATACCGCTTACCTTCTTACCCTTTTCTAGTATAGCGGCCTTGAACAACTCACAATTCAAGTACGCTAATATGACAAATCCCCAACTATATTGACAACCAACTTCCCAAGGAGTATCCAAAAAACGTAGATAATGTACACTAACCATATTGCTAAATTTATCAGGCATCATTATCCCTCCAATCATCTATAGAATATATGTTCGAATGGCCTGGTAAGTCTCATCAACTGTACTATATAGATTGATTCCAAATTCACTTTCCAACCAACTCAATTTCACACAAGAACTGCTCACATTACTTCCATATGGCACATTCCTAAGGTACTTTTCGCAAATTGACGCAGTTGAACCCTGAGTACGCTCGATCAATGGCTTCCCGTTCACCGGGACCCCAATAAGATAAACCACATCTTCTAGCATGATCATGCATTCTCCACAAGACATATGGAATGTATAAGTTTCAGGTCTCCAATGCTCAATTAGAGCAGTAATCAACCCGGGGACCAACTTGTGCCCATGAAGGTATATCGCATGATAAAATGCCGCCATATACAAGAAACGGAGGATTCTATTATCTAGGGAAGTTGCTACCATGCTCTGATGATGTTTAAATGTATCTTCCGTATCTTGTAATTAATGCATTATTTAAACATAATTATTAACAAAAATACATAAGTGACTAATTTTGTAATAAAATAAATTATTATAAAATTTGTACCATCTCATCAATGCTAAGACTGATAATGTGTCAATCTTGTAAATGCAACAGAGGAGCTTGCTCAGCCATCCTTATGATAAGTAAGAAAATATTAGTAAACCGGGACTAAATCTACTATGTTAAAAAAATAACAATCGTAATCAAATAAAAAATAACTCAGGATAATCTTTACTCAATTTTCACACAAAAATTCTTCTACAACTTTTTCACCTTTAACCACCTATTTAAAAAAACAAAATATTCAAAACATCAAACATGACAAGTAAGAAAATATTAGTAACTCGAGACTAAATCTACTACACTAAAAAATATAATCATAATCAAATACTAAAAAAACACACTTTAAACTATTTTTAGTTTAATTTATTTACGTAACTAAATTCTAAAAAGAAGTTAAAATAAATAATTAAACTTACTTTACTTTACTTACTACTAAATTAAAACTACTCACATTTATTTTATCAAATTTGCTCGCTCTAATTATATCAATGCTTACTATTATCTCTATAAAATTAAAATTCTAAAAAATTTACAATACATTAAATTAAATTATACTACTCAAGTGTTTAAATATAATCTTCTTTTTTCCCTCTAAATCATATCAAAAGTACATTAAATTATACTAACTAAATACAATAAATTATAAATTACTTCAAAAATTAAATTCTAAATGCATTAATTTACAATTAAACTTAGGTGAATTAACCTTAATGAATGAAAAGTATTAGTTTCTTTTGCAAATTTCATATATGTTTGAAATTAACTAGATAATTATATATAACATTTTTAATTAGGAGTAAGTAAATTAATCGAATATTTAGTTAATTTTAATTTCAATCTAATAATATATTTTTTACATTTGTAGATATTTTCGATTTTAATGTTTGAAATTTAATTTTTAGTGTTAAAAATATAACATGCACATCCATAAATTAAAAAAATATGATGACCATAAATAAATTACTTTTTAATTTACAAATAAGTTAAATTAATTTTACCAAACTTATTTCAAATCTTCCTTCCTCTACTTCTATTTTCCTACAAAATTAACAATAAAATTACTTCAAATTAACAATCAAATTATTATGTTTAAAATTTCTCAAACAAATTTCACAAAACTTACTTCAAATCTTTCTTCTTCTTTAAATTAAACTTACTTCAAATTATTTTTCTTCTTCTTCAACTTTACTACAAAATTATACTTCTTCTATCCTACTTAAATTGTCCCTTATTGATTTTTTAAATGTCAAATTTTTTAAACTTTGACCATATTTATTTTAAATATTTTAAATTTTTAAATTTTATAAAATATATATTTTAAAATTACTTGATTAAAAGTTTATAAAATATATTTTTTCATATTTTTATCAATAATAATTTTTAAATAATAAACGGTCAAAGTTGAAAAAAATGACCTAAAAAGTCAGTAAGAGACCAATTAAATGGGACAGAGAGAGTAACAATAATAGATATAAAATACAATTTAAAAATAAATCATACATACTTACCATATTTTTTCCCTCACCCCCCCCCCTCTTCTCAGCACTTCAAAAAAAATTCCTACAATTTTTCACTCTTTACTTCATACCCTATTTAACATAAAATTTCAAACCATTCATCCCATTAATACCCCAACCAAATTATTTATTTTACAATCACCTCCCCACCCAACCATTCACTCCCCCACCGTGTCTGCTAACCCATGCCCCTACAAAACACATGCATGTCGTCTGCCGCCTGCCAAAGCTGCTGCAACATATTGTGGCACTGTTCAAACTCGGCGCCAAAATAGCTCGTTTTTAACAGTGGCAGCGCATCTGGTTGAGTGCCACATGGCATCCAAGCTACTGTTCATAGGCGGAACCTCCTACTATCGAGTTTAGTTTTTTTCGAAAAATAGTTTTATTGTTCAAACTCGGCACCACATGCTGTCACCTTTCAAGTTACTGTAGCAAATGCAATATTTTGAAAAATAATTTGGATACTACTATATTTGGGGGGGGAAGCAAGACAATATTTTTGTCTTCCACCTCCACTTACGTTAAAATTAGTAAATAAACTCAAACGCCATATGCAGGTGGCGTTTTTCACTTTCACTGTTTATTTTGTCATAGTTTCCAAAATAAAACTTAAAAACCCTTATTTCCCTAAATTTAATTCAAATGGGCAATATTCCCTTTTGATTATTAAACATTAAGAAATGTTCAAATTATATCTTTGGCTAATTTTAAGTGTCTGAACTATTTATTTAGTAAATGTAGGTGTTTAAGGTTTCATTTCGTTAATTTTAAGTGTCTGATAATTAACTGTTATTAGAAAAACCAATTAACCATTAAAATTTGACACGTGATATGTTTTAATTTCTAATTTTTTTAATTATTTTTTATTTTTAATAATTTAAAATTTTTCAAAAATATTGAAATTCTAAAAATCTTTTAAAATAGTCTCAAATCTCTAAACCCTAAATTATCATTGTCTTCGTCGTCAAGCCTACTCCTTCCATCGTCGGGCCCAACCGGCCATTTTCCCAATGTGTCGTAGCAGGAAACTAAAGAACGGTGTGTCAGTTGAATATTCAATGACAAATGCAAAATTGTCATTCGGTTGGCATGTTGTTCGTCAATTTCTGACGATGGCACGTTGAGGAAAATGGTCGGCTAAGTCTGACAACCGAAGGAGCTGGCTCGGTGATGACAATCGACGATAGCAATAGTGAGAATTTCGGGTTATATATTTTTTAGAGATTTGGAGATTAATTTGGGGGATTTTAAATATTTTAAGATTTTTTAAAAGTTAAAATTTTAAAGTTTTTTTTTTTAAAAATTAAAATTATCACAACGTGTCAAGCATTGATTGAATAATATATTTTTTAAAAATGACATTTAACGACCATGTACCTTAAATTGTAACGATATAAACATTAGATGCCTATTTTTACTAAAATATAGTTTAAGCACCTAAAGTTAAAATGAGGTATAACTTAAGCGCTTATTTGTATATTAAGCCAAAAATAGTCAATCAAATAAAAGAAAGTTTACAAATTAACCGATTTATGTCAAAATAAAATAATCGAGGTGATAATTAATAAAATGATAAATTATATTAGTGAACTTTCAGAGTTAAGAAAAGGCATAATGTCAAAAATGTTCATAACGTTAGACCGAATAGTTACTTTGGCTTTTATTCTTTTTTGAAGCGATTTAGCACTTAACGTTTCATTTTGGGTCAAAATGGCCTCTCTGTAAATGAAAATTATTAGTCAACTAACAATAAACAACTTGAAATGATTTGACATAATGACATGTCAGAAGAAAAAATATTTTACATTTTATACAATTTTATAAAATTATTATTTGACTGTTGTGTCATTTTGTAAAATCAACACATTTTTTATATGACACTGCTATCGCAACGTGCATTGCCATGTAGGTTTATCACGTCATTTCAAGCCATTTATCGCCAGTTGATTAACAATTTTCATTTGTAAAAGGGCCATTTTGACCTAAAATAAAACGTTGAGGGTTAAATTACTTCAAAAAAAGAATAAGAGCCAAAATGATTATTTAGTCAAACGTTATGGGTAATTTTTGGCATTATACCTTAAGAAAATGAATACTAAAATCTATTTTTTTATCAAAGTCATTGCCGTTAAGAAAAATATTCATTTCAGTCACTGAACCGTTAAACGTCGGACTTAGTAGAAGTTAAATTTAGGGTAAAACACAAAATTGAACCACCTAACTTTTTAAAATTTTCAGAAATGGTGTCAAACTTTCCAAATTTTGTATATTTTATCTCAAATTATCAAAACTTTTAAATTTGGTCTTGGTTTTGCTAGAATTCACAATTTAACCCTCACACTTCTAGATTCTTCATAAAAGTACCTCTAAAATTTAAAAACTTGTGATTTAATCTTCAAATTCCAAAATTTCTCAACTAAACCCCTAAATTCCATCTTAAGCCTACTAAATCCCTAACTATCACAATCTTTGAAAACTACTCCTTTTCAAAAATTACAATTTCATTCCAAAACTATTTTTTTTAAATTACCTTACACAAAGTAATTATAAATATTTCATATCTTATGTAATATATACGCAAAAATTAATTTTTTACAATATTTTTAAAAAATATTACCTTATACAAAATAATTATAAATATTTCATATCTTATAAATATTTCATAAAGTAGAGGAATTTTTATTTATAACACAATGTTTAGTACCAATTTGAATGTGCATAATATTATGAGTGACAATATTTTTATAAATTTAAAGAGTAAAGACCATCAGATAAAATCTCATTTCCAACAACTTCAGATTTATTAATTAAACTGAAACCAACATTTGAAAATTAAAATAATATCTCAATGGTACAAATCCTGAAACAAAAATTAAATTTCCACAAAAATTAAGAATATAAAATGTCTTTTTTAAAATTAAAAATAAAGCCACTAGTAAGTACTAATTCACAGGTTTCAATAGCTTTCACATGTGAATGCATCTTGTTTTTTTGAATAGATGTGTCGCTCAGCTCCCACTAGTTCCCTTGAGTTTCTTAATCTCTGTAAGAAATTTGAGATACAGATTGTAGAACCATAATCAATAAGTTATTTGTTATAATTAACATCAACTATATTTGAATCAAAACAAACAAGTGATATTGACTTACCTTTCTTTTCAAGGCAGTCCTTATACTTGACACAATTCTTCTTTAGGCGTCTCTTCTTTTTTACAAAAGACACATGAACTCTTTCTTTATGTCAGCTTGTGATTACATTTTAGCATTCCCTTTTTTACTTGGCTTGGACTTATCACCTTCCTTGAGTAACTGTCAGTTCACTCTCTGTTATCTATATTATGAGCCTACCCTCTCTTGATCACACATGGTCAAAAGTTCATCAATAGACCATTTATCTTTATGTATGTTATAAGAGATCTTGAATGACCATATTGAGGTGGAAGAGTGTTCAATATATAGTGCACTTGAAAAGATTCAGACATTTTAACCTTAAGCATCTTAAGTTGAGCTGTTAAATCTCGTATATTATTGATGTGATCATGCACACCTTTCACTATAGTGAGTTTCAGTGATGTGAACTTTATAATTAGGGTGTTGGCTAACGACTTTTGAGAAGTCTGAAATTGTTTCTCTATGGATGTTAATAACTCTCGGACATTCTCATTATGCTCATTTGAGCCACGAGCATTAGCAAGAACCTTGCTCTTAATGTACGTGATACTTAAACGACTGAATTGTTCTCATTTTTTTATACAAAACAAGATGAACATGATTGTTAATGTCAGTAATATGTGGCTCGAATTTTCTTATGGCATAGTTAATATCCATACACCCAAATTAGAGAAGAATACTTTTTTTCTAGAACTTAAAATTCTCACTAGTTAATTTAGGGATACCTACTATATTATTAGACATATTCAAAGGTTGCAATGTTGTAAAATAAATTGACATGCTTAACATCAATTTTTGTCAATCATAAGTCATACCTTACCAATGCAAATTATGCAAATAATGAATCTAGTGACATAAAAATTGAATGTGATAAAATTATTTTCTATCCCTTAAAAATATTATTAAATTTATTTTCATAACTCCTATGAGTAATTATAAAATTCATCTAATAATTTTTATCTTAATAAATTATGTAATGTGATTTGATACCTAAGCTTTCCATATGCGATTCTTAATCTTAGTAATTTTATTTGATTAAAGATGTTGTGGTTAATCTTTAACTAAATAAAATTATAAAATTCACTTAGCTCTCTAAATTTTATTTAGACTTGTTGTTAATTCCTTATGTAATGTTTTATGTCTATAGTCAAAAAGAGATCTTTACTGTAATAAATAATTTTATTTAACTAAAGTTGAGGTGACTAAATCTCTAACTAAATAAAATTATTTAGATTTCTAGACATTGATATATGAGAAATAATGCATAAAATTGTTATGCTTCTAAGCTCATATTTTTGTCTAAATACTACTGATTTTTTGGCTTAATTTTGGTTAGGAGCTCGATTGGTGTACGTCAACCTAAAACCCACAATTAGAAAGTAGATTTTGGAAGCTTATCGAATGTCATGAAGGAGTCGTGGGTACAAATCAAGGCACGATGCAGTCAGAAGTAGTTCCAACAAATTTCGGGATAAGGATCAACATCATCTGGAGGATAAGGCGGAATTCAAATCTGGTCGCTAGTTTAAACGAGATCTCTTATCTTGAGTGTTTTGAATTTTAAATTCATGATTTATGGATATTTTTAAACACCTAGAATCTTTGTGTATAAATTCCCCTTAGGCTAGTTTATGAGACGGATTGAATTTGAGAACTTTTTTGTTCATATCTTTTTCCCATTAATCTAGTTTCTTATCTCATTTATTTCATTTTTCATTCTCTTCTTCAATTTTATTTCATTTATTATGTTAAGCATGTTTCAAATCATACTTAGCTAAACTCCAAATTAACTTAATGCTTTGCAATACTCAATTAATGATCGCAAGAATTGAGTAGAGTACTATTTACCTTCAAGATAATATTCTTTGGTTCTTCAAATTATTGGAGTGGCAATCAACAATTCCTTCAAAAGTTAAATCATCTTCTACTCAAAAAAGGGCAGTTGGCTTGAAATTCATTTTGTCTTATAGTTGAAAAGTCGAATCGGTTGGTCGTAATTTGGCTTCCTACAAACAAAATTGACGACAATTCGTCAATAGGAAACAAGATCGGGTTTGAACAAATATTCGTTGGTGAAACATTGTTAACTCAAATTGAGGTCTTCCAGAAGAATCGACTTTTCGAGTTGGTTCGGAGTCGATTAACAAATGAGGAATTAGCTATAAGAATTGATTCATGTAGTCTGTAACCATCTTACTATCAAAAAGGAAAAAATCAACATTCGATGACCGATCCTAATTGTGCAAAGTAGAGTTTAAGGCTAAAAAATTCCATATTTAATTCCTCTCAGTTTTTGTTCAATTATTTTTCTTATTGTTCTCATTCATTGTTTAATTATTTCAACTCTTTTTAAACCACCACTTTTACCTTTTGCAGCTATATAAGGCGGTTAAAATAAGAAAGCGACATTGTTTAGTTTTTTAAGTACTTATGGATCGACCTTATTTCTTTATACTCCAGCTTATTTTAAATAGAGATTAAAAACTTTTTATTTGACAAATTTGACACCCTATCAGACATATATCCTAAAGCTTTATTGCTAAGTACTTATGCAATAATTCCTAAAGTCTTATGAATCTAAAATCATTTATATGACTAATTATAAGATAAATTATATATCACTATTTAATTTAGGTACATACAAGCACTATAGCAAAATATGTTTTTAGAGTCTTATGCATCTAAGTAGGCTCTTTGTTGCATCTCGCAAGCAGTCCCTCGTTGGCCCGATTCCCAAATCCAACGACAGGTAATCTCTCTTCCTCTCTTTATTATGGAATAAATATGCTCACAAAGACGAGGAAACAACAACAAAACTATTAAAATCTTACAAAAGAGAAAAAGTAGAGCCCTTCATTTTCTTTTTTGTCTCTGTTATCATGCTCCCGACTCTGAAGGATTGAGATTCTTCGCTTTGTAAGCTCTTCACTGATCCAAATGGGAAGTTCAAGCAAAGATCTTCTACGGTTTGAGCACAAGAGTTGCTCTTCTTCACCCTTAGGTAACTATTTCTTGAAAATTTATGCTCTTTGTTTTCAATTCATTGAAATTTCATATATTTTGTGTCTCTGCAATGCAACAGAATCTGCGCTTCTTGTTTGTAAGGGAAAAGACTCGACCTTTCCAGTTGATGCTGCCAAGAAACCAACCATCACTCAAATCCCTAAAAGTCAAGGTAAATCCTCCTCAATACAGTATCTTTTAAGCTTTTAGAAAGCATAATAATAAAAATTGATTATATTTAATACTGTTATTTATATGCTGAATGAAGAATCTTAAAACTGGTATTATGTAATTTGGGACTGGGATTATGACCTTTGTTTGAGTCATGGGGTATTGCAGTTTTGGGAAAAATGAAAGATTTCTTGGGAGTCATGGCAGAAGCTAATAAAAGGCTGGAGCTTGATGCAAAGGTTTGCTTTCCCCCCCCCCCCCCTTCAGATTTTGATTGTTGTTGGGCGCTCTTTTAATTTCTAACCTATGTTGTTGTGGATCATATTGTAGAATAATTCTCAAGCATATGATATTGAAGTACTCAAGCTTTCTAATTGCTTCAAGTTGGAGTTTCCTTTATTCTTATTTTTCCTCAATTTTAATTGGTTATTTTATGTTTTAATTGACTGAGTACTCTAGCTTTTTAGTAGCGTTTTCTTCAATGACCAATTTAGTTGTTTTGGTTCAGTTAGTAAATTTGAAATTTAGGATTTTCTTTTTTAGGACCAGATTATTGATTACTTGCTTTTAAGTTCAGTGATTCTTGTAAAAAGCTGTATTTTTTAATCTATGTGCATTTCCCTTTTCTCAAGGGGACAAAGCAGGATCAACTTATGTAAAAATGGTGAATTGCTACTTGAAAGTAAGCAGTTTGGCGTAATAGCACCCAGTTCTTACTTCTAAGTAATTTAATTATCATGTAAGTTTTAATTTGACTCTTTTGTTTGTTTTTTAATGATCTGTAGTTAGAAAGCAAACATGAAGCATCTCAAGCTTATGTTAATGTTGCTCAGTGCTATAAGAAAACATCTACAAAGCTTATGTTAATGATCTACACGTGTGCTTTTTTCTTGCAGGAAATTGCTGAATTGTACGAGTCTGAACAGAAAATTGAGCATGACATGGATTATTTTGAAAATTCGCACAGTTTGCTGCTCAGATAGAACAATGAGCATACTTGCATCTTTTTGACATTGTTCTTGCAACACTTTTGTTCGGTCATACTTCGCACATTACTTTGCTAACACTTTTGTTCTGTCGGCTTTATCAAAGTAAATGTGGTTAATTGCAGCTTGTTTTTGTTGAGTTTAAAACTTATTCAGAAAAACAAAATATTAAAATTTGTCATTATGGTTGCGTTGTTGTCAACAACATTCATTAATGCTCTTTTTTTAGACTTTATTGTGATGATATGTATCACTCTTCAACTTGCTTATTTCTAGACTTCATTAAGGTACTCTTGTAATGGTTAATGTTATTGTAATCATATTCTTCGTCGTTTGTTTAAACAGTTTATTAACCGATGTTGTTTCTTATTTTCTTTGTAGTACCACTAAAGAGTTATATATGATGTAAAGTGGGAAGGTGTCAAATTATCTTTCTTTGTAGTATGTTCTTTGGATTTTGATAAGCTTCAAGAAAATGTTCTTTTAGTTAATTTAGTATGAATTTTTGATTGTTGAATTAAGAACACTTTGTCACCCCTCAATGATGTTTTCAATTCAATAAATTTATTTACTGTTAAGTTTATTAATTGTCTTTGCAATGCGATGGTTGATAATTAGTTATATGTGTTCGCCTTAATGATCAATTTAATTTTGGGTTTTAAATTTTTATTTAATATATCAAAAAATTTAAAATATTTGTGAAAAATCATTGTGCTCTTTTACGACGTTTTGGGTTGCAAACGCCACTGAAGGCGTCACATTCGCGGCGTTTGTGGCAAAAAAAACGCCACATATTGCGGCGCTTGTACAGCAAAATGCCGTTCAAAAAGGTTATTAGTGGCGTTTGTGACAAAAAATGTCACTAAAAACCGAGTTCTATAGCACCATTTTGTTATCAAGCGCCGCTATAGAACTCAATTTTTAGTGGCGTTTTTCTGCACAAACTCCGCAAAGCGGTACTTTTCGTGGCGTTTTTAAGCACGCAAGAGTTTTTAGCGGCGCTAGAAACGCCACTATAAAGCTAAACAATGCCGCTAGAAACCTATTATGCTGTAGTAAAGATTATTTTAAAATTTATTTTTAATAAATTATTGATAAATTTTAGAAATTAACTTTAACAAAATCCTACGATTTTAAACCATTAAGTATCCTAATCAATTGTACGGCGTAAGTGTAACAATGCATAGTCCAAAATAATAAGATAAAACCTTATAAGCAATAATAACATAAATGCAATATAGACCTCTCTTGTCAATATAGTTTTCATTACAAATTTTTTTGCCATAATGAAACAAGGATACATTCCTTACTTTATCATGAAAAAGTTTAGAAATTTCAAACAAGCGATATCACAAAGTTTGTAACATAATTTTTTTTATAAAATTTTTAAAAATTAAAGATCAACATGAAATTTTAATTTTAAAAATGTACAAATTTTAAAATGACAAGACATAGATTTAATCATGCTATGATACAAAATGTAAGCATTAAACGAGCATAAACGCAACAGAAAGATCGAAATAAATAAAAACATCCAATCATTGCTTAAATCATATGTCAAAAATTGATACGTGGTTGCACCAACTTCAAGCATGTTGAACCACCGTGGCACCAACGTCGAACATTTTAAATTTGACTACACGAAAAACTAGAACCGCCAATGATATTTTAAGCACTCGAAAACCTCACTTAGATGAAGTAGAATGCTTTGAGTTTTTTTTTTTGGTAGTGAAGGTTACCCATCAAAAACCTTTAACTTACTACCATTATCTTGAAATCATGGGAAGTTAATAACCCAATATGCCTTGTAAACTACTTAACGTGCAAAAAAACCTTAAGCAAGTAAGCAGAACATGCAAATGTGTTGCGGTTATCCCAACAAAAACTACGAACCATCATTAAGAGATTAACCAACATGTACTCAAATGTTTTCATAGTCTTAAAAGATTTCTCATACTATCCATAAGGAAAGCAGCGACTGTCTTTGGGACACAGTCGAATATGTTGGCTCCAACATGTTCGATGCCGTCCACCTTCGGTGCAACAGAAACAACACGAGGAAAATCGAAGTTGATGCCATTAATCCAAGGGAACACCGAACACCTTAACCAACATACTCAAAGCAGTTCCACTGCCTCCATCGAAATCAACAAACTTTTAAGGCTGTCTAACACTTGAGGACATCCTTCAGTTATAGCCGACATTGCCACATGCTATTGTTTCTTGGATGAGTTTGCTATGACCGAGGTTCACCTTACATACTTCTCATTCGCTACCTCAAATGGTGAACTCCCACTGTTAAAGATATGAGCACTTAGATTGTGCCATGATGCTACATTCTCCTTTCTTCATGTCGAATCAATCCACGAGACATAGGTGCCAGTGCAAAGTCGATGGAATCTCAAGTTATGGGCTCCTCTTTGAATATTTGGTAGTGGACTAGGAGTATAGGAACCTCGTAATGCAGTAAAAAGGAGATGGTTCACGGCTGAGGATAGTTGTTAGCTCAGAGAGTGTGAGTGTCATGGGACTTCCATGGTTGTTGATAGCCTCAGAGATCCCGATGGCACCTTTAACTACTGCCATCTTAACATATCCGAACACATAATTCCATATATCTACTTCTGCTTCATCATCTTTTACTTCCCTCTCGCTTTTATCTCTCCTGTCTCCATCATTCTCTCTTTGAAATCTAAGAAAATTATACCCAAATCTGTTAGTACATGCGAACTATCACCACGCAAACACTCAATTAAAAGACCGCATGCGAACGTACCAGCAGACTATGACCATGCGAACAATCTAATGACTAATGAAATATGATCAATCAATGAAATATGGCCAAGAGGGGTGAATTGACAAAAAAAATGGCGAAAGCAATGAAAATGTAAAAAGATTAGGAAACAAGAATTTATTTTCGTTCAACCTTCTAAACAATGTTTAGGTCCACTACCTTAGCTATTCACACTAAGGATTTCTCAAATTCACTAGATTTGCTTTTCTTTTGAGGTTCAAGGAGATAACCTTACAAACTCCTTAAGACTTATACCCCAAAGTCTTAAGAACTCTCAACGAGAGAAATACAAATGAAGCAAACTGAAAATCCTCACAAAGGCTAATTGTTTATACAATTCTAGGCTCACTCTAACCCCAATAGTTGAACAAAAAGATTAAAAATGAGATCACTCAAGTGAGTTACAAGAATTTGACTCTAAAAGTTCTAAGATTGTTGAATGTATGCTTGAATGTTTTAGACTCGATCAATAGCTGTTGCTGAAACTTTGGAGAGTTGATTTTATACCCCTCATTAATTTCTAATCGTTTGGGTAGTTGTGATATTAATTATAGCCGTTGGACTTCATTTTCCCACAATAAATGTTGTATGCCAACATTGGGTATCGGTACACAAGCACTCGTATTGGTACCTGCTATAAAAAGAAAGAGCTGTTGTACAAAGGGGTATCGATACGCGAGAAGCCGTATCGATACGGAGTGTGTTATTTACAAAGGGTATCGGTACGGTAAAGGCCGTATCGATACCGATTTTGCTCACTAGAATCCTTGAAAGTTTTGCACAAAAAACATATCGATACGCCTATGAAGGTATCGGTGCGTTAACTGATTTTCAAAGTTATGGTTCCAATAAAAACTGACAAGCAATGGTCGAATATTAATTGCAAAGGATTTGGAAAATCTTAACATCCCGTATCGGTATGTACTACGTCGTTCCGATACTCGAAAGCACAATTAATTTCTAGGTTGAATGGCGTACCAATACAGCTACACGCGAATCGGCACCCTATAGCCATCAAGTATAAAACGAAATTTTAGTAGCTAAAAGCTGTCTCGATACGGTCTAAAACGTATCGATACTCCTGGACCAGTTTGGCTATTTTTGAGTACCAAAACACTTAGAAAATATTTGAATTTTAAGGTTTTGACTTAAAAACTATTTTAAATTCGAATCTTTGTCAATTTCTGAGTATTTAAAATTGTATTCCTTTTATAAATTAGTCATTATTATATCAAAATCCAATATAAGTTTTACTGTATTGGATTTTATGGTTTTCCATTAGTTTGCATGCATTGTTTTGTCATGATAAAAAAAATTCGTGTTGGAATCACTATTTATTACCCTACACTCTATGTTTTGCTTAAGGTTGAATTTTCTTCCTTTTATATTTATATAATAATGACAGTGTCACGTTTAAGCCGTTAATGGTTAAATAATTGGATTATGAAAACTTTCATGTTTATAATGCCTTTTAATTTATATACTGTTTTATTTTTATATATATTACTGGTTGTTTTCTTTATCTCCTCCAATAGCATTGTAACTACTGCTTGCATCTGATTGGATTTGGTTTATTATTACATTGGATAACCTACCTTAATTGTCCCTAAACTATGAGTTAGTGTTTTGTGTCCAACTATATTTTATATACTGTTTTGTTTTATATTTCTGCTTGTTTTCTTTATCTCCTCCAATAGCATTGTAACTACTACTTGCCTCTGATTAGTTTGGTATATTATTACATTGGATTACCTGCCTTGATATTCCCTTAACTATGGATTAATTTTTTTGTTGTATTTAACTATAAAAAAATTATAAAATGGTCACTCAAATTGATGAAGAGTTACAAAACTATTTTTTGAACAATTATATTTGGCCGGTTGGCCAAGCTATGCATTTTTATTCTTACATATTGTCTTAAGCCATGTGTTCTAGACTTATTAGGAGCACATCTTTCTTTTCCTACAATCCTCTCTTTCCTTTTTCTCTAGATAAGATTAAGATTAAAATTAGAATTGACAAAAAAATTACAAAACTATTTTCTGTGTAAAATAATGGCCGTCGTTTGTGTTGGACGTTAAACAAGTGATTTGAATTTGATAAAATTATTACTTAATTACGTGTAATATTAAGTCAGTTTTAGGAAAAGCTCTAAAAACTAATTAATTTTGTCTTTAAAATCTTATTACGCAAATAGAATTTTCCAAACATCATCTTCTTTTTAAAGCAAAATTACTTAAGCATTAAAGAAAGGAAGAGAGGGGTAGGAGACAAAGTTGGATATTAGAAGGAAGGAATGAAGAAAGGAAAGTATGGAGAGTGTTAGTACCGGTGAACATCCATCGCTACATGTCGCGGAGCTACGGCAGGCGAACAACGAACATATACCACAGGCGAGCGGCGATAACCTATTCGTGCAAACCCCCATATAGGTGAACAAGTATAAATGACTTGCGAAGGTATATAAGCGAACAATGTTTGGCGGTCACATGTCAGAATACATGATCGCTGTCAATGACAAGGCAAACTTAGGATGTCAAGTCATAGTCAGTCCAATTACAATGCCACGACAACCTTGTTAAGACACTTGTCCAAGTGGTATAAAAGGACGTATGCAACAACAACAAGCCACGTCTTCTATTCTAAGAGGACCAACACCATACTAGAAAGACTACACTTGAGCTCAAACCAAAAACCACAGACAAGACCACCACTGAACCGCTGTCTTCGACCCTTCACTTTACCGTTCAACAATTGATGTAGTGAGCATGGATCACACGTAACCTTCGATTTTTTCAGAATCTTTCAGATTTTTTGGTTTTCCCATATTTTTCAGACTCTTCAAAATAGACGGAGATCAACCGAATAACACAGGCGAGAGGAATACGGAGGATGTTAATCCAATGGACCCAATAACGGTTGTCGTTTTGCAACAGTCTAGGGGCAACCTCCTCTGTGGTTTACTACAGTGAAGGTAAGCAAGCATCGCGCCGAAGGGGCATCACCATCAGAAGAGAGCATTCAACAATTTTTAAGCATGCAAGAGAAGTTGAAAGTTATAGAGGACTTGGTATTAGTTTCACAAAGACAACTGACACGACAACGAGAATCTAACAGGGAGCATATGGAAAAACAGAAAGTACATGTCAGAGAAGTGACGAATCAATCCGAGGCATGAAGACGGGAAGGGAACGGTTTAACTGGGAAGCAGAAGAGAGCGTGCATGTAGAAAAAACAAACAAGATCTAGAATGCCAAAGCTTATAGATGGATAGTTTTGGGGGACATGAAGAGTATTACCCTGTAGAAACAGAAAAGAATGATAGCGATAGAAAAATGATCCAGGAGTTAATTTCGAAAAGAAAGCATGATCGCAGGGTCACTAGGGGTACCCCCGGAAGGAATGAAACAAACAGCGCAGAAGAAAATGTGTCCAAACCCCTCAGATTTTCCGGCAAGCAATATTGTGTAATCACTAACTTTGTCCGGGTCGAACCCGTTTTTATTTTTTTGTTTTACAATAATGGGCTTTATATATTACTACTAGTTTAATTAAATAAGAGTCTATATAGTTACCCTCTCTTATATAATCCAAGAAGTATGAGTTACTTATTCTATTTACCCCTTTTCCTTGCCACTCATTAGTATTGTTACAGTATCATTAAATTGAAAAAGAAGAAACCCCACAAACATTAGGTTATACTATTAAATCAGTTTGTTAGTATCATTTCCATCTTATTACTATCATTATGTTTATATATCATTATTATAGCTATTATCATCACCATTTACTATCATTGTTTCCTTTTATCGTCATATATTACCATTATTATTATTATTTGCACCATTGTCATTGTTATCATTATTGTTATATTTGTTATTAGCATTGCTATTATGGTTATATTCTTATTGTTATTAGAACAAAACCCAAAATCCCCAAAAATATTAGTATAAAATAAGAACCCAAGTTTCTCTTTATTTATATTTATATATATATATATATATATATATATATATATATATATATCTGCCCAATAATAAAATACATGTAAATATTATGATAGTTAAATAAAAACCCAAAGTCCTTTAAATATAAAAAGCCCATATTACATCTAAAACCAAAAGTTAAATACATATTACAAAAGCCCAACTTGAGCCCAAAATTATACATCTGAAACTTTAATCTGATATATCAATCTCCCTTGTGCAGTTATTCTTCCACCGTCGATCAAGGGTAATCAATGGCCCAGATTCGAACCAGAAGAAATTCATGCAGCAGCAACCAAATGCCAGGACCGAACCGTACAACATACACAAAAAAACAACCGAAGCTGGTCACCTCTCCATCGGCCAATTCACACAGCAACAAGAAAAGCAGAGAGTCAGATGAATACAAACAAAAATATGGGCAACCAAGGAATTACAACCAAAAATCTAACAACAAATAGAAGTTTAGATTTTTATTTCGTAGGATATTCACTGTAATTCTGGCTATAAGAGCCGAAAAACCAAAACAATGGAATGGGAGAGGATATTCAAGCATCAATGAAAAAAGCAACATTTTTCAGATTTCCTATTCTTCAGTTTTTCCCCTTTGCGAAATAAAAGAAAAGCTAAACAAAGGCAATCCATTTTCTCAAACAATACTCAGGAAAGCATTGAGATTTTTCTTTTTTTCTTTATCTGTTGGGTTCGAAACGAAAAGAAAAAAGAAAGAAGAAAATGTTACCTTCGATCTTCAACGGCCGGCGGCGACCGGAGCTCCATATCGGTAATCCCAACGATGGAGAGGTAGATCGGGGCGAGGAGAACGACATACCTCGGTTTCAAGTCGATCCGACGGTTGACGGCGTAGATCGACGACAAAGAAGGGCGGCGGTCTTGAGGTTTTTTCTTGACGTTTGGGGACGTTTCTGATGAAATCGAACTAAGGAAAAGAAAGAGGGGAACGAGAGAAACCATCTGGTGTTGACGGCGATCGGTAAAACTCGCCGGAGCAACCACACCGCCGTCGACGGTGCAAAGGGGTAGGGGTACTCGGCTGTCAAAGTTTTGGTTCAAGCATATCTTTTCATGGAACTAAAATGGGTTTTGAAATCCCTTCATTACTTTATTGATTTCCCCCCTTTAATGCCGTGTTTCCCATTTCTTTACTTTATTTTTTTATTTTCCTTTTATATACATACATGCCTACCATATAACATATACATATGCTCTTATATATTATATAGTATATATATTATACGTATGTAGTTTACGTATGGTATAATACATATATATATATTCAACTTTCATTTCATTTTCTTTTAGCTACTTTATAATATTTATATACATATATATATATTAGTACGTATGTTCCATATATTACGTATTAGTTATATAAATATATGTATTAGTTTATAATATATGAATATATTAATACTACGCTATTATGTGTTTCTTTATTCTTATATATATGTATTATTTTATTTCTTGCTTTTAATCCTTGTTCGAATCGACCTTACGGTGACCTGCAACGGGGATGATCCGTATTATTCATGGCACGTTTAATCTAACTAACTCCTAACTTACTAACATCTAACTTTTAATTTACGCTTTTAATTTCTCTTTTTGTGTTCTATCCGGTCCTTTCCGGGTATTTATTTACTTTTCTGCATTTTAAATTTTCCACTTTAATTTCTCGCATTTACTTTACGCTTTTTTTGTTCGATCCGGTTCTTTTTTTCAAATTTTCTCTTTATGCTCTTTATTTATTTGTTTTTACTTTGTTTTTTTTTAATTCCTTGTTTTTGGTGACAAATATTTTATTTGTCATCCATCTATCTATTGTTATTTAATCTCACCTTAAACTTGATAAGTTAATTAACTTTAACTACAAAAAGGAGATATTTATTAACTCAGATATTTGTGTCATAATATCTTGGCTTATTGGATATTGACTAAATATTCGAATTAATTCACATCGTCTAAAGGTAAATTTCGAAATGAATAAAATTGGTTAAGACATAACATCATGATTAACTGTTCGCATCATGCATAAAGGTGACGTACGAAATTTGAATCATTAATTAACACGGCAGACATGCTTATTTGTTGTCGGTTTAATCTATGGTCCGATATATCGTCATCCTTATTAATTAAATGTCCAGTTAATTTGAACCAACCAATTTGATAAAGCCCGTTCAATTAAGGTTAATTTTCAATTAAGGTCACCAAATTAAATTCCTTTCAAATTCTGACAATTTCCTTTGATTAAAAGCAACAAGTATTTTGGTATTGATTTTCGGGGGTGATGGGGGTGCTAATCCTTCCCCCACACGTAACCGACTCCCAAACCCTTTCAAAATGAATCTTTGGTTTTGTGGTGTCCGGCCTACCTTATCCAAATGGCTGGTGGAAAGTCCAAGTTTTTATCGTTTTTTAAAAGAATAAAAAATTTTCAAAAGAAATCCCTTTAAGCCAAGATTACAGAGAAATGGTTTTAGGGATAACCCGTAGCCCCGAACTTATAATTTTTCTAAAGGTTTTTTCAAAAACATCGCTACAGCATGGCGACTCTGCTGGGGACATAAGTTGTTTTTACAAAACAAAAGAGAGTTAGGCCAAATAAAATATTTGTTGCTTTTTAATGATGGAAAATTGTCGAAATTTCAAACGATTCTAGTGAGGTTGATCTTTTCTTGAAAATGTAGCTACAATTGAACGAGATTTGATAATTGGTGGCCTTTGAATTAATTTTTCATTTAATTTCAAAGGAATCATCGACATGTGTTGCACCATTTCATCAAGCTCTATGCCTGAGCTCCATCCTTTAAGTGGGAGTGAAACGCCACATACCCACGTGAGCAGCCCTCCACGGGTCGGTAATTCACTTCTGGAATCCACACCTTTTGACATGTAAGCAGCCTTCCACGTCACTAGGTCGTGCTTTCCCTCGAACCAAAACTAATTCGCAAGCTTGTAATGGGCCAGAATTGGGGTTCTTGTTGCCTTATTAGGTGATAAGATCGGTTTGGGTACCCTAATTAGAACCGAACTCATGTGCGTGAATCTAAGAAGCCCACCCCATTAGAGCCATGCGGATAGCCTTAGCAAACTAGAATTCACGCGGTTAGGGTTCTTGCTTTAATTGTTTGCCTTTTGCTTAATTGGTTTGTGTTTACCTTTTATCGTTTTCAAAATGATTGCTTATTTTATGACTAACACACTTTTGTTTGTTTTCTTTTTCGTTTCTTTTTACCTTTCTGCATATATTATCATATCATGAAGAGCACATTGAGTTAGAAATAGTCTAAACTTAAAGTATAGATTAACGGGAGATTTGGTTCGTAACAATGATAAGAAGAATCCCGGTGTACAAATATTGTCAAAAAAAGAGCAACTACGACGGGGATATTATTCCTGTCAGGTTTAGGTCAGCAATGTCGGCCGAAACCTTCATGTGATGATGGTCAGGATTATGATGAGAGAAATGCTTTCAAAGTCAACAGTTGTTTTGTGATTGGCTACTTTGGTTTGACCTCGACAATTGAGAAATACCAAGTCTTGCGAAGAGATCAATGAAGACCATGCCAAACGAGAACGAGGCATTCCGGGACAGGATTGGAAGTTTCTCAAACATTTTGCCATCTTGGGTCGACAATCGAGTCTCAACTCAGAACAAGAATGAATATTTCAAGTCGGAAGGAACTTCTGACTTTAGTACACGTTGAAGGTTGAATCATGTAGGACTCTTTTAAGGGAGCAATTTAAGTGCACCAAATGCCAACAGTGGAGCGACTATAATTCACTGCCTTCTCTATTTGGAAGTAAGAGGGAGAATTGATGCAGGAGGCCACACGGAAGTCACCATTCCTAGGGGAAGATATTACCAAGCTTCAGGACTATGCAGATGATGAATCCGGTGAGAGAGAAAAGACTGTTGACCTATATGCTAGCTTAGGACCGTTTGCAAAGCGGGTTTTTTTGGTTATTGTAACGAAACGACATTCTCATTAATACGAGTCATTTAACAATGATATTTTCCGAACTCAGTGTCGTTCTTTGCATTTATTCATGTTTTCATAGTAGCATTATTTTGTGACTATTATTATTTTTGTACATTCACATACATCATATCCATCACAAATCGGGAAAAACATTCACCTCAGAAGGTATGAGTAAGGAGTGAATGACTTCTGACCAGTTCGACTCTAGAAATATGAATGATTTAGCAACTAGGGTAGCTAGACTCGAACAACTTCATAAACAATTGGTTTGGAATCAAAGGGAGACAATTTCATACGTGAAGAAGTTTCATGAGGAAACAAAGGGGCAAATCGTTGAGTTAATGGGTATGATGACCAAAGAAGAGGGCATGAAAGAAGACTCTTTCGTGCAAGAGGAGGGTGAGAGTCGGGATTACAACTTCATAGCGGAAACGGTTTTGTCTGACAAAGACCAAGCTATCCTTAACCAATATGAGATAGCATGCAGTGCCTCCGAATGCCTAACCGATCTGGTGTTGGACAACGCTGAAGACTCTCCCTTAAAGATCTTGTCATCGACAATAAACGAAGAACCGAAAAGCTTGAGCTACAAGATGAGAAAGGTACAATATGCAACGAGAAGATGAGGATGTCGGCTACACTATCTTCTGAATTTTTATTCCTACAATCACATGACCAGCATGTGATTCCAAAACCTCATCGATTGTCAGTTAACCAAGCTTTCAAGGCTCAAGAAAAGAAGGACGAATTGAAGGACGCCTAGTTCACTTCTAGCCCTTTCACTTACCGAGATTGTATTCCAAGCTGCTACACGCTTGATTAGTGGCACATTATTTTGTCAAAGCCCTGTCACCTCTATATCTGAGTTGGTTTAGTGAGAAAGACCATTGCGATTACCATGCTAAAACTCTGGGGCATCCTATCGAGAGATGTGTACGTTTTAAGCGTAAAGTTTAACATCTCCTAGATATAGGGATGTTAGAGTTCGAGATGATGAATGCAGGTCTAAAAATTAATTTTCCAGCTGCGGCCAGTACTATGAAATTAGGAGAAGATCGGTTCACCGTGATGAAAGAGGTGGATGAGGCAAAGTTGCCGACATCGGCAAAATTAAGAAACATCAACAGCCATCATAATCACAACCATTCAGCGGAAAGCTTGGTTTCGAACCCACTCAAAAGGTCCGAGACAGTTCTAAAAGAGCCCTCAAAAGTGACATGCCCTGATAATAGCGATGTCTCCAAAGAAGGAAAGCCCTGCTTAAGGAAAAAGAAAACTAAAGAGCATGATGCAAGAGGATGTGACAATAGGACAAAGATGGTATTCTCGATGACAAATTCAGAGCTGTTACATCTGTCAGTTCAAAACAAACTCTTGAGGCTACCTCCCCTAAAGTGGAATGCCTATTTCAGTCCCAATGTGCTTAGCAGTAAGGTTCTATACGAATATCAACAGGGTGACTTTGGCCACACAACGGAAGAGTACGTGTTTTTGAAGGGCAAGGTCTATGAACTCGTTAAGAACAAAATGCTTTCCTTTGAGAATGAAAGACCTAAGCTTAAGAAAGAGGCCAAGTTTTGGGAATGTTTGAAATGTCGGGATGAATGACCAATGTTGCGAGGGTCAAGGATTTCTAGGGCATCCTATCCATGTTTTATTGTTTTTGCTTTATCTATTTTTCTATGCATATTAACTTTGCTTTTGTTTACCTGAAGGTAGTAGTGGTGATATTTTGTGAATATTCATGTTATTTTTGCTTTTGCCATTTCAATGAAAGGATGCTCTTTTCTTAAATGTGTATATGTATATATTATTTCCTACATTCGTAGACCCCCGAATATCACGTGCATGATGCGACATTGATTCTAATAAAATAGATCAATTAAATGTTGTGATAATGATGAAGCGTGATTCCCTCTTAGTCTGCTCTGATCGATAAAGCGAGAGAAGAAATATCACTACTCATTCGTTGATGGTCGATGTTAAGAAAATCTCCTAGGCGAACCCAAATAGATTTCCTTGAATGTGCCTAAAAGGAAAATAAAAATAGAATAAAATGAATTGATTTAACTTTCAGAGCCTGGTAATAGGCATTTTTCAAAAAAAATACTTCAAAGCCTGGTAATAGGCATTAATCGAAAAGCATTCCAATGTTCGAAACCTGGTAATATGCATTTTTAGATACGAGTACAGAATTTTAGGGGCACTTCGCTGAAGCCTGAAACTCATCGCTTCATGAGTGATGGTAATATTTTCAAAATCGTGACTATGCTGAGTAACTTGGGGTATTGTTGTATGTTCTATCATTATTCTCGAGACAAAGGACTATGATGAGTTGGATTCCCCTACGAAAAAGGAAATGAATAAACAAGTTGAATAAGTCCTGGAGCATCCTGATGGAGCTGTGGGGGGAGAACAAATCTAATAATGAGCTATGCTTCACTTGTTCAATACCCTAGCGTCAAAGATGAATCTTTGAGGACACTGACACCATATTGATTAAAATCAGGGACATACACTTACACTTAGAGTTCTTAGAATGACATTTTTTACGCTCTATTGGCTAAACAAAAGTCAGAAAGCTTGAACATACACATGAATGGAGAAAGGTGAAGAGAACTAGAGAGAGTAGTTTTCGAACCAATCAAGCAAGTACCATAGTCATGATGATGAACCTAACATTTTGAGAGGAATTTCACAACCACAAATATCGCCACAACGTTCCAAGATAAATTGTTGATCATTAGGGGATTTAATCCAAGACGCTCTTGCATTTGATTTTGGGGCATTCTATTCATTTTATTAATTTTGATTTTGTATATTAACCGAAAAAGGGCATCATTTGTTGAAATGATGATCAGCAAACCGATGTATAGACAAAATGATAGGGAGAGAAAAAATGAAGGAAATAAAAAGAAGAAAAGAGATAAATAGAAGAATAATGTATCTTCGTGCTTTTTAGAATGGAGTGTAGGATGTAAGGTCAAGTGTGTACATGATCGACCTAATGCAAACTTATCATTGCTTTTGAAGGGGATAATAGCAGGCCTTCATGTTACATGATTCAAGAACCCGAAATAAGTATCTATTGCAAGGCCTTAGTTAGTTTAGAAAGATTAAGGTTGAATTCTCTTGAAAATTGGGAGACTCATGGGGCATGTCTTCAGCCTAGTATTGAGAAGGAAGAAGGACCATACCAATGGGTCAAGGGTAAGTAACCGTTGAACTCGAGGAAGAGATGAAGTACTGCTAATATTAGGAAAAAAGAGGCATCGATTTAGTCGTCCAAAGTTGGTATAAAGATAACCAAAGTGTACAAGGTGACAGTTTATCAAGCGAGCGGGGTATACTTACATCCGCTTACAGTAGAACGAGTTGTGAAAGATGAAACAAATCCGGTAAAGATGGGGTTGACGATCACAAAGTTGGTCCTGTATGAATTGTAGTGTATCACACACTTAATGAATGTCCAAGTTAATCAACCATTGTTTCGAGCCATCTTTCAGTCTTGGAATCTCGTTTTCTGCTAACGAGAAGGACCCGACGTCTACAGTTAAGGAGTATTTTGCGTTTCTTAATAGAAGAGTTTTAACAAGGGCTGGGTTTCTATAAAGCCGTCAAAGTCCCATGATTATCCTTTGAAGCTTAGAATTTTAGCCAGAATGAGTGAAGATTAGGGCAAAGGTTTGACTCAGAATCGTGGATATATCACCACCTTGTCATAGGAATGTGTCTGCACACCTGAAGAAGGTCATGGAAACGGATCTGTTCACAGTGGGGATTCATGGCTCAATCATATTCCTTAAAGAATCTTGGGTGGTATTAATGGTGGTACCTTGAACTTGTTCGAGCATTTGAATAATGAGGTTTTCCGGCACATCTTCAGATCAATGGCCTAATTGGTTGGCATAACATAATTTTTTAGTGACTACGAAAAGAGCAATTGCAATACCATATACGCCAGATCGCTCGAAGATTTGAGAATGAGGAGAACTTGAAAATCGGTGGGGCATGGGTCCACCTCATGGCTGAAATTGTAGAAAGATCATCATAAAGACCCCGTGAAGAGGCAAGAGTTAAGCCAGTGGGTAATGTTACTTCGACTAATGAAAGTTAGTACCTTTCTTCAAGAGGAAACGAAGAAAGAAGGTTTAGTAAAAAATGAAGATTATACCTTAGGGAAATGAAGGGTTGAAAGATTTTTTGGGGATGAGTTCACCCCAATGACGAGAGTAAAGAGGACTCACCATGAAGAGTCAATGAAGAGAAAATAACGAAGCCCAAGTTGAGAGGGGCAATGTTTCGAAGGCGGACTCAAGAAAGTGACAGATTTTAGTCAAATCAGTTTTGGCCAACAATATCCTTTCAAGATAAGGTACAAGTGAAGATTTAGTGAAGGCAGAAAGCCAGTAGAAGTTAAGGGTGATCAACCAGAAGTCGAGAATTTCTCCCTAGCATCTCTAAAAATGACTCAACTCATGCATCACATTTAGTTAGACATCCATATGATAGGAGCATGCTAACTCATATCATCAAATCATTTTCGATTGTTTTGACAGATTCGAGGAATTAAGAAAATTTTGACCTGAAGCTTTATATTTTGAAAGGTAGATCTTAGTAGAGATAAAGAGTCTCTAGTGAAGAGAACGTGCTTAACAAAGATTCAAGGAATTCTGATGAGAATGATTCACTTAGCAAAGAGAGAGCTGACCATAACGAAAAAGCTCAAGAAGAACTGTTCAGGCATCAATCTTGATGGAAAGATGAGAACCTCAAGAACTTGTTTGTAGTTGAGAAGAACAACTTCAAACTCCGAATTCTGTTCGATAATCCAAGAAATTTGTAGTGAGAAAAGCTTTAAGCTTCGTCGACCAATTTATTTCGCGCTAAAACTTTCGGGCCAATAGTAAACCATTCGAGAGTGATGCTAAGCTGCCCACACAACAAAAATTAGGGCATAAAGAAATCCGTAGTCTTAACCATGAAAAGGCGAAAAGTTTTGAAAGAATCGGCAATCTTAAGGCCATAGTCAAGGAGGCGAGATAAAAATTAGCACTTTTTTCGGACATTAAAGGAATCTGCAAAAACTAATATGGTAGGACATTAGGTACGAAATTGACAAAATCTATCAAGAAAATACAACAGGTGTTTCTCATCTAAGGGACCAGAGGCGAAAACCCGTACGGGCGCCTAAAAGGAAAAAAAGAAGAGAAAAAGAAAAAAAAAGAAAAAAAAGAGAGAGATGAGAACGAAAAAGAAGAAGAAGAAAAAAGAAAAAATATGGAAAGAAAAAAGAAAAGAGAAAAAATAAAGAAGAAAAAAGAGAGAGAAAAAAAGAATGAATGAGAGATAAATGAGAAAAAAAAGAAAAGAGAGAGAAGAGAACAAAAAAGAGGAAAAAAAAGAGAAAGGAGAAAAGTGAAAATCTGAAAGGACACTTTGAGAGAAGCAAGTCTAAAGTGAGAACTTGAAAAGGATTTCAAAGCCAAAGGTTCTATAAAGGAAGAACACGAAGCTCCAGGATTTCAACGCCAAAGGTTCTATATAGGAAGAATCCAAAGCTCAAAGATTTCATGTGAAGGATTTCAAACTCGTCATATTAGAACTACCAAGCAAAAGAGGTAGATACTCATAGTTCAGAATTTTTAGAGCGAAAGAGGCATATACTCAAAGCTCAAGGATTTCAGGCGAAAGATTTCAAACTTGCCATTTTAGAACTACCGAGCGAAGGAGGCAGATACTCATATCTCAGAGTTTTTAGAGCGAAAAAGGCAAATACTCAAAGCTCAAGGATTTCAGGCGAAGGATTTCAAACTCGCCATATTAGAACTACTGAGCGGAGGAGGCTGATACTCATAGCTCAGAGTTTTTAGAGTGAAGGAGGCAGAAAATCAAAGCTCAAAGATTTTAGGCGAAGGATTTCAAACTCGCCATATTAGAACTACCGAGTAGAAGGGGCAGATACCCGTAGCTCAATTTTTTGTGGGACAAAGGAGGCAGATACTCATAACTCCAAGTTGTAGGGGGAGGAAGGGTGAACAGTTCTATATAGGAAGAACTTGCAGCTCAAAATCTCCAAACAGGGAACTATGACAAAATTAGTGCTTATGGTCTTTGTTTTATTCTTGTTCCACAATGATAAGCAAAGAGGGGCAGCTGTAATCACTAATTTTGTTCGGGTCATACCCGTTTTTATCATTTTGTTTTACAATAACGAGCTTTATATATTACTACTAGTTTAATTAAATAAGGGTCTATATAGTTATCCTCTCTTATAATCCAAGTAGTATGAGTTACTTATTCTATTTACCCTTTTTCCTTGCCACTTCAGTAGTATTATTACAGTATCATTAAATTGAAAAGAAAAAACCTCAAAAACATTAGGTTATACTATTAAATCACTTTGTTAGTATGATTTTCATCTTATTACTATCATTATATTTATATATCATTATTATAGCTATTATCATCACCATTTACTATCATTGTTTTCCTTTTATCGTCATATATTACCATTATTATTATTAGTTGCATCATTGTCATTGTTATCATTATTGTTATATTTGTTATTAGTATTGATATTATGGTTATATTCTTATTGTTATTAGAACAAAACCCAAAATCCAAAAAAAAGATTAGTATAAAATAAGAACCCCAAGTTTCTCTTTATATATATATATATCTGCCCAATAATACAATACATGTAAATACTATGATAGTTAAATAAAAACTCAAAGTCCTTTAAATATAAAAAGTCCATATTACATCTAAAACCAAAAGTTAAATACATATTACAAAAGCCCAACTTGAGCCCAAAATTTTACATCTGAAACTTTAATATGATATATCGATCTCCCTTGTGCAGTTAATCTTCCACCGTCGATCAAGGGTAATCGAATGGCCCAGATTCGAACCAGAAGAAACCACGCAGCAGCTACCAATGGCCAGGATCGAACCGTACAACATACACAAAAAAACAACCGAAGCTGGCTATAAGAGCCGAAAAACCAAAACAATGGAATGAGATAGGATATTCAAGCATCAATGAAAAAAGCAGCATTTTTCAGATTTCCTATTCTTCAGTTTTTCCCCTTTGCGAAATAAAAGAAAAGCTAAACAAAGGCAATTCATTTTCTCAAACAATACACAGGAAAGCATTGAGATTTTTCTTTTTTTCTTTATCTGTTGGGTTCGAATCGAAAAGAAAAAAGAAAGAAGAAAACATTACCTTCGATCTTCAACGGCCGGCGGCGACCGGACTCCATCTCGGTAATCCCAACGCTGGAGAGGTAGATCGGGGCGAGGAGAACGACATAGCTCGGTTTCACGTCGATCCGACGGTTGACGGCGTAGATCGACGACAAAGAAGGGCGGCGGTCTTGAGGTTTTTTCTTGACGTTTCGGGACGTTTCTGATGAAATCGAACTAAGGAAAAGAAAGAGGGGAACGAGAGAAACCATCTGGTGTTGACGGCGATCGGTAAAACTCGCCGGAGCGACCACACCGCCGTCGACGGTGCAAGGGGTAGGGGTACTCGGCTGTCAAAGTTTTGGTTCAAACATATCCTTTCATGGAACTGAAATGGGTTTTGAAATCCCTTCATTACTTTATTGCTTTTCCCCCTTTAATGCCGTGTTTCCCATTTCTTTACTTTATTTTTTTTTATTTTCCTTTTATATACATATATGCCTACCATATAATATATATATATATATATATATATATATATATACATATGCTCTTATATATTATATAGTATCTATATTATACGTATGTAGTTTACGTATTGTATAATACATATATATATATATTCAACTTTCATTTCATTTTCTTTTAGCTACCTTATATTATATACATATATATTAGTACGTATGTTCCATATATTACGTATTAGTTATATAAATATATGTATTAGTTTATAATATATGAATATATTAATGCTACGCTATTAAGTGTTTCTTTATTCTTTTATATATATATATATATGTATTATTTTATTTCTTGCTTTTAATCCTTATTCGAATCGGCCTTACGGTAACTTGCAATGGGGATAATTCATATTATTCATGGCACGTTTAATCTAACTAACTCCTAACTTACTAATATCCAACTTTTAATTTACACTTTTAATTTTCCTTTTTTTTTCTATCCGGTCCTTTTCGGGTATTTATTTATTTTTCTAAATTTTAAATTTTCACACTTTAATTTTTCGTATTTATTTTACGTTTTTCTTTTGCTCGATTCGGTTCTTTTTCGAGATTTTCTCTTTATGCTCTTTATTTATTTGTTTTTACTTTGTTTTTTTTAATTCCTTGGTTTTGGTGAAGCATTTTTTATTTGTCATACATCTAACTATTGTTATTTAATCTCACATTAAACTTGATAAGTTAATTAACTTTAACTATAAAAAAGAGATATTTATTAATTCAGATATTTGTATCATAATATCTTAGCTTATTGAATATTGACCAAATAGTCGTGTTAATTCACATCGTCTAAAGGTAAATTTTGAAATGAATAAAATTGGTTAAGACATAACATCATGATTAACTGTCCGCATCATGCATAAAGGTGACATATGAAATTCGAACCATAAATTAATACGGCATGCAGGCTTATTTGATGTCAGTTTAATCTATGGTTCGATATATCATCATCCTTATTAATTAAATGTCCAATTAATTTGAACCCACCAATTCGATAAAGCATGTTCAATTAAGGTCACCAAATTAAATTCCTTTCAAATTCTGACAATTTGCTTTGATTAAAAGCAATAAGTATTTTGGTACCCATTTTCGGGCGTGATGTAGGTGTTAGTCTTTCCTCACACGTAATTGAATCCCGAACCCTTTCAAAATGAATATCTGGTTTTGTGGTGTCCGACCTACCTTATCCAAATGACCGGTGGCGACTTCAAATTTTTATCGATTTTCAAAAGAATAAATTTTTTTTCAAAAAATCCCTTTATGCCAAGATTACAAAGAAATGATTTTAGGGATAACCTGTAATACCGAATTTATAATTTTTCTAAAGATTTTTTAAAAAACGCCGCTACATCTCGAAGACAATTTATTACTCTACACAAGTTGCAAGGAAAAAGAAATTGCCACAAACCCCAGTTAATTTACAAACGCACCATCAACTAACGGAATCACCCTCGCAGATTTTAAGCACACAAGAATCTTAAAACCACCACCACATATGAGAGCAAATTTATGTCAGGGGTGCTCTAAAAAATATATGAATTCCATGAGCAACAAGGACACTATATTGATGAGTGCACCCACTTAAGGAATGTCATCGAGTTTACTGTTAGAAAAACAGTTATAGGGGTTTGTTATTCCCTCACGTGGAAGCTGGCAGAGTCAGAGTACGGACGACCATGAGGCATCAAGGTCAAGGAATCAAGCCAAAAGTAGTAATAACTGAGCTTCAAAAAGAGTCGCTCATTGACTAGGGAGATAATAACGATCATAGTTGTGTGTGATCCGCATGTATCATCAAGTGCCCAAACAACACCAACTGGTGACAGGTCATAATTATTACTATTACTATTATTGTTACAGTATGTTTATTTACATAGTAATAAGATATGTTTATTTTATGTTATAAATTACTAAGTGAGGACATGATGGTCAAACAAAAAACATAAAGCATCTGATGAAGTTTCATATAAGGATTTCCAGCGTCAGCAAGAAAAATAAAGGGTCGTTTAAATGCCCGCCACTTTTAAGAAGTGTGCATAAAAGAATCAGCTTAACTATCCCCGCTTCCAAAGTAAGCGAGCAAAAAAACATATTATCATCTAAGCGTCCGTCACTTTTAAGAAGTGTGCATGAAAGAATCAGCTTAACGATCGTCGCTTCCAAAGTAAGCGAGAAAGAATAACAAAAGGTCATCTAAGCGTCTGCCACTTTTGAGAAGTGTGCATAAAATGAATCAGCTTAACGATCGCTGCTTCCAAAGTAAGCGAGCAAGAAAAACAAAGGTTTGTCTAAGCGTTTGCCACTTTTAAGAAGTGTGCATAAAGGATCAGCTTAACGATCACTGCTCCAAAATAAACGACCAAGAAAAACAAAGGGTCGTCTAAGTGTCTGTCACTTTTAAGAAGTGTGCATAAAGGAATCAATTTAACGATCGCCGCTTCCAAAGTAAGCGAGGAAGAAAAACAAAGGTCCGTCTATACGTTCGCCACTTTTAAGAAGTGTGCACAAAGGAATCAACTTAACGATCGACGCTTCTAAATTAAGTGAGCAAGAAAAACAAAGGATCGTCTAAGTGTTCGTCACTTTTAAAGATGATACTTTTACAAAATATAATCATCATTGTTTCAATTTAAAAAGATATATTCCTTCAAACTTAAAATAATCATTGAATAAAGTAAACCAAAAGCTCAAACAAGACCGACCAAAAGATGATATCCACTACATACGAAAGAGGAAATACAATATCCTATCTATATCCCTTCATTCACTACCGCCAACGACAACATAATGCGGTTACAAACAACAAATAAGCAGCAATATCTAGAAAGAAACCAATAAAAGGATAAAATCTTTCTAGATATGTTGCTTATTGAAGGCTAACAACATCAAAACTAATAAATCGAAAAGACCAATTGTATTGCCCCGGTTTTGGGCCTAGCGGTTATAAGCTGATTAGACGGTCCGGTGGACCGGGTTAGAGATTTAAGTCGGATTCAGGATTAAAATCAGATTAATTATTTTTGAGTGAAAAAATATTTGGGAAAACTATCTAAAAATCATTATTTAATATATAGATATTTTTGGTAAAGTCAATTTTGAAAAATGAAATTCGAAAATTGGACATTTTGGCTAGTGACCAAAATGTAAAGATTGAAAACTACTTTTAGTGACTGCTTTGCAAAAGGGTCAAAACTTTGAATCTTTAAGGAGATATTTTACCTAAAGTATTAATCTGAGTTTCTTCTTAATTGTGATTAATTTTAATGGGTTTTAATTAAAATAATTAAAGAGAAGTTAATTAGAAGAGATGATTATTTTTCCTAAAAACACATTTGACGTAACTTTTCTCTAAAGACTTTTCTCTTAAAATCTTTTTAGACAAACTCTATCTTTTTCATCAAAGCGCTGAGGTAACACTCTTGATTTCTTAAGTCTTTGATTTCTAATGGAATCATTAATCTTGTTTTACAAAATCTCATTGTTATCTTTTGTTTTATAAGAGTAAAAAGAGAGGAAATTCACTCATTAGAGGTAAGGTTAGTTCTTCTCCTCTAATGAATGGTTCTCTATTGAAATTCCCAAGTTATTGATCCTTTATATATGTTTTCTAATAAGTTTTAATGATTTAATTATTGAAAATTGGTTAAATCAAAGTTTAAGTGATATGATTATATGATTTTCAAATTGGATCTATTTCGTTGAGTTCTTGATTGATTTTAATCAAGGTTGTGATGTTTAATAATGTTAATAGATTGATTTTAACATTGGAATCCCGAAGATATGTGAATCTCTAATTTTTTAGGTTGCTAGTTATATATTTTTGAGGAGTTATGGAGGTTTAATGCTGGAGGTATAAGATCAATACTAGGTTATTTTTGGATGTCAATTGAAGGATTAAACCTTTAGGTTTTGGCTGGGTAGTGTTTGGTTGAGGTGTGATGTGGTTTTCGATTGTTTTCGAATGACGATTGATGGTTTTAGAGAGGCGAAGTTGAGGAGTTGTGTTGTTGGGATTATGAATACATGATGATGCATTAATCCTCTGTTGTTATGTGATTAAAATAGGGGAGAGTGATCCTAAGGCTATTGGTGAAGCTTTAGAGGCTTTGGACGCTTGTTTTCTCATCGGTGAATAAAGCTTTGCGTTGTCGGTGAGTGAGACCGTGGGTTTCAACTTTGAAATGGTTTAAAGGTTATTTTGGGAGTTTAAATTAAGCTTGAAACGTTGATTTAAACTCGGAAGTAAGTATAAAGAGATTTCTCCCTCGGTCGTGCTTTTATGAAATTGGTTTTATGCACTTGTTTCGAATTACATGGTACCTACTGTTCAAGCATGTTTTCGAGTATGTTAAATATTGATTTTGATCATGAAATGATGATGGATGCACGTGGTAAGTGATCCATGTAAGTATGTGTTATACTTGTTTAAAGCATGGTTTGTTGCTTTGGAAATAGTTTTGATATGGTGCATATAAAAATAGTGAGGTACATGGTTAAAATGAATTATATTGGCAAGTGATGTGGTTTAAAATGTTATTGAATATAGTCGGCCGACCATAGAATTGAGTGCACTATAAATAAGTTGCCTCGGGTGTTGAGGAGTTTATATGTACCGAATACTCCACCACAAGTACCCTAACGATCAAGGGGCTACATGGTAACGAAAACTCTTGTTAGTGGATCATGCATCTAACCGATGAAAGGGGTTGTGATTGTACCCTCATTGTAAGTGGTACCATAATTTCGGTTGAGATGACATGAAGGTTGAGATGACACTTGTTGAATCCGTGTATCTGATGCAATATTTTGGAAAGTGGATTTGTTTAATGATCATTTGAAAGACAATATAATTGTTGATGTATCATGTTGATGGTTGTTAATGTATAATGTTGGTTTATACATGTTTACTCTTTAAGCTTTGCATATGGGTTATTATGCATGGAAAGGCTTAAATTGAGGGTTAGCAATGGGATTTGCTGTTGATCCATGATACATGTTACATATGGTTTAATATGTTGTTTTTTGAAGTGTTAAGTGCATGGTTTTCAAGGCATGATGTTTTATACGATGATTGAGATGGCGATTTCAATGTGGTTTTGGAAAATGGTTTTAAAATGCATTGATGGTGTGTTTTTTGAGCACTCCTTACTAAGCCTTGTGTGTTTATGCTCTCTTTGTCCATCAATGCAGAGAATTAAAGGTTTAGAGGCAGTAAGTAGGTGAAGGATATCCAAGGACTTTGGCTATTGAACGTATGGTTTCAAACTAGACTTGTAGTAATAAAGGCAATAGGGTTTCATTGTTGATTTGGGAGGGTTTTTGAGAAACTCCCTGTTAAAGCATGTTTGTAATGTTGCTTTGGATTTGTAAATGGCCTCTTATGTTGGTTGTGGCTTTGATTTTATGTTTTGAATGTTAAATGGTTTGATTTCTAGGGAGCATGCCTCTAGCTTATTGGAACCATTGCCTTGTCAGTTTATTGGAACCATAAATTTGAAAAGTTGTTATACTGTATCGATACGCCCTTAGGCGTACCAAAACCTTTTTTGGTTCACAACTTTCTCAGATTCCAATAAGCAAAATTGGTACCGATACCGACTATTCTGTACTAATACCCCTTTATAAAATACACTCTTCGTACATATACGCCCCCCGCATATTAATACCCCTTTATACAACAGCTATTTCTTCTTATGGCAGGTACCGATACAGCTGTTCGTGTACCGATACGCCTGGTTACCTAACATCATTTATTATGACAAGAATGCAACCAATGACTATATTGATGATCTCAACTACCCAAACAGTTAGAAATCAATGAGAGGGTTATAATCAAGTATCCAAATCAACAACAAAAACATTTGAACAAGTCTTAAGCATTCAAGCACAAATCCAACCATCTTGAGCCTATTAAAGTCAAATTCTTGTAACCCACTTGAGTGTTCAGATTTGTAATTTTTTATTCAAGTATTGGTTTGAGTGAACTTGTAATTGGGCAAACACTTGAGTGTTCACCTTTGAGAGGATTTTCAGTTTGCTAAATCTTTTCTTATAAAAGAGAGTTGTTCTCAAAGCTTTGGGTAGAAAGATTTGAGTTTGTAAAAGGTTGCCTCTTTAGCCTAAAAAAAGGGAAGAAATTCATAGTGAATTTGGAAAATCCTTAGTGAGAAGCTAAGGTAGTGGATGTAAACCTTGTTAGAAAGTTGAACCACTATAACTCCTTGTGTCTCAAATCTTTTTATTTTCCAATTTGCTTCCAAATCATTTTTATTGCCAATTCACCATCTCTTGGCCATTTTCACCATTGATTGACCAAAACCATATCTCGACGTCCCAATTACTCCTTCAAGGATAAAACACCAACCACAGATTTAGGGCCTTAATAGGTTCACTTGGCGAAGGGTTAGAAGGAAACAAGGCCATAAGAGTCGAAAAAATTACATAAGGTGTTGGAACCCCCAACAGATATAGTACAATGCACAATGGTGGAATCCACTGGATTTGTTCCTGCAAAAACACCACTAAATAAGCTTAAACTAAACTAACAACCAAGCTTACAACATACATAAAATTTGTAATAAAGTACCTAGACAAGCAACGGAAATAGGTGGGGAGCTTGATAAGCCAATAGTCAATGGAGCAATAATTGTGGTAGTACTGGTTGAATCGACAGAGAAAGAAGACATATCCGTAGCGGAGCTTACTAGGCTCGCGGTTATAAGAGGAGTAACAGTAGCAGATGTGGCCAGAATGGCTGAAGATTCTACAAGCCTACTTGCACCCAAACCTTACCTTCTCATGGTAAGAAGCCTTCTTGAGCTATAAGTCCTTATTTGGCTAGCCACATTCTGCCTCGCCACCTCTAAAACATCTAATGATGGAAAACTTGCGTTCCCTACACTCAAGGCCTCCATAATAAAAATAGTAGGAATTTTAGTAGAACTCGTTAAACAAGGGACGACAACACTCGTGACTGCGACATAGGCCTCAATAGTTGCCAGCCTCAACAAGGAGGGCGAACATACTTGTTCGCCAACGACATTTCGCGGGGACATTACCTCTACTAATGCACGCGAATATACTTACCAACTCCTCAAAAGATATTATTTTCACGCATATATTGCCATGATACTTCTTGACTTTGGGTACATATTTGTGCATTTTGGCAGTAGTTTCATGCATTTGCATCTAGGAGTTATGGAATGCACCGATTTTATTGCCAGAGTGAAGGGGTATTTTCTTGTTGTGGTGTGCAAGTTGTGGCAGGTCTGGAGCGCATGTGGCAGGATGCAGGAAAGAGAAATGCTGAGAGCAATTGGAAAAAGTAAGAAAGAAGAATGCCAAGTGTGGTTGGCGAAAGAAAAAAGTCTGATTCCCGATAAATTAGCCGTGAGTTACAACCAGTTCAGCCCTAATTCAAAGATAAGATACCACGCCTACAACGGTGTGGAACAAACTTTAAAAAACTAAACCCTAATTAGGGTTTCCATGAGTGCCTATATAAAGAAGCCAACGATTGTGCAAATACGGCTGCGTCGCGAGGAAGATAGAGAGAGTAGAGGGTAAATCGTGATTCGAACCAAGTAGTGACCGAGAGCTCTGGATCCATTGAAGGACTGTATCAACGAATCTCCTTCTTTTATCCATTTCTCTTAGTTTTATTTTGATTTGATGGTGATGTTTAAAAACAATATGGTTTTGTTGGTTTCCCCAGCCATGAACTAATCTTCTAAGTTGACTAGGGGTGTTTTGAGATGAACGCTTAGCTTTTTGGTTTTTAATAATTGAATGCTCATTATCATTTAATATCTTAACATATTTAGGAGATAAGAATTAATTTCCAAATACTAAGGAGGGAAATTTCGACAAAAGATGTTCAAGTAGATGAGCTTACTTCGGAAGTGAATTTACCCTCTTAGGAGTAAAGATTAAAACTCTGCCAAGTTAATTATTTGAAAACATCGCTATAGACATATATGTGTTAACGTAATTAACTTTAAGTATTGTCATCGAAAGAGGCAATGATAATTTAAAATCTGCTCGGCAATAAAACCAAGGTTAAACATTATTATATGTTGTCATCGCTAGCGTGAAGTCCCAACATCCTTTGCCAAGTTCTTCAATCATCTCGACACAAGTGTTTGCCAATCTTCCTGAATCTTTACATTATTTTCCTTTAATCATTTTCTTAAGGCTTAATGCACTTTTTACCCCTAAACTTTACTTATTTTTCCAACTTGCCCCATAAAGTATTTTTTTGACCACTTTTGCCCCATAACGTTTTCAACGTTACCCATTTCACCTTAAAAAGCTAACACTGTTAAAAATTCTATCTTGACCAATCACAACGCACCACATCACCTAATTTTTTTTCTTTTTAATTTTTTAGTTTAATATATAAAAAATTTAAAAATAAAATAATATAAATATAATATAATATTAATAAAAAATATTTAATAAACACATCTTCCCCAACTTGCCATTTCCCATTCTTCTTCTTCACGTTATTTACCACAATTCCCTGCCTTTTCATATTGTTCAGCAACATCTGGTCTGCCTCGACCCGGATGTCACATTTGGGCCTCAAGCCCAACCCAAATCCATAAAAGTTCTTAACTTGGTTTAGCCCAAATAAAATGCTTTCCAAAAACATTTAAAGTCAACGATTTAAAAGTAAATATATAAATGATTAACACGTTACAAAGGATCTCCAATTAAATTAAAACATTTGACTTGATTAATACATTTTCAAAAATAAGGATTATAGACTCCACCACGTAAGGTCCTATGAATACATAGCCCATAAAACACAAGTACCGTGCTCCAAAGATCACCACATCCTGGAACCTCGAACCGATAGTGCTCTTCGATCCCATGATCTAACAATCAACCTACGCACAGAAACAACGATTCTGAGCGCTGAGCTTACAAAGCTCAGTGGTACACATCTACTCTACTATACTTCATGCTAATTATAAACATAAGCATGCAAGCTAGTACGAGCAATAAAGAGAGATAAATAAACACGTGGCGCTACCACTAGTCTCCTAAACACATGCTCTCATAAAAGCAAAACATCATACATGACATACAAGGCCCAACCAAGCCCGAGATCTCAACAGATCATCTAGGCGAAAGTACACAACAACAACTCTAGAGTGAGGATGGGTCATGTAGCATTGAAACATACACTCCGGGTGAGGCTGGGTCACATAGCATCAGAATATACACCCTTGCTCAAAATCCCCCCTTGAGCATCTACTTTTTGGGTGAGGCCGTGTCACCTAGCTTTGGTACATACACCCATACTCGGAATCCTCCATCGAGTAACTTCGAATGAGGTTCAGGTCACATAGCATCTATAACCTCCATACGAAATCTCTAACCATGGTGTTGCAACACTCTTTTACTGGGTATCTGGATCCCATCAATCAAAAGACTCAACCAATTAATTGCTTACCCGACATACAAGCAACATGATCCCAAGGATCTCCCTATCGGTTTTAAACGTCATCACATCATTTATTTCACATTACCAAGTTGTTAATACATTATAGAGAAGAGTATAATTAATCTCATTTATTGCCTCCATGTAACATCCCTAAATTGGTCTAATAAAAATTAGGTTCCGACGATTAGAAACCCTACACCATAAAGGTCCAAATGTTGTATTAACATTAACCATGTGGTCAATTACATCGACATTGGACTCTAATTGAGTCAATTTGCTAAGTAAGGACCATATTAAATTTATTTAAAAACTATTTAATGGCTATTTTGTGAAAATTGTAAGTTTGGGGGTAGAAGTATAAAGCATCGAAAGTCACGGGGCTAACCTTACGATTAACCCCTCTCCATTTTTAATCACCCATACATGGAGTGATTAGAATACCTTCCTCCAAAGGAAGAGACATTTTGGCCATATCTAATTAAAAGAAAAAAGAAGAATAGACTTACCCGATTGTTAAGTCTTACTTCTTCATCTTTTTCTTCATCTTTTTCTTCCTACAAGCACACACCTCCATTGGAGCTTGAATCCAAGCTTAGGGTTCTTTTGATTTGTTATACTTAGTGGGTAGCTATCCGCCAAGTAAGCTTAAACCCTTAAACTATTAAGCGGTTCCATGGATAGATTAAGCTTAATTGTTAGATGAAGTTATCGAATATTCAAGTTATAACCATAATCCTTATAACTTAAATCCATGGAAAATCATTGGCTAATAGCTATTCTAAGCTTTAACATCGATTTCGATATTGTTAAATCGATTCTAATAATCTCCTAATGTTGTTACCTAGCTTAAGAATTAGAGAAAGCTAATCCATCATCTCCGACAAAAGCTAGGAACAAAGGAATCGTAATCTGAGAGTCGTAGGAGCATTATAATTGAGGTGAGTGTAGTTGAAGTCTCAAAATTAGGCTAGGTGCCTTTTTCCAATTCTATTGATATCGATTTTCGTATAACTAACATTGTGTTTAAGGATATCATATTGAATATCATAGGAGATTTACATTGGTAAGTATCGGTAAGTTATTGCATTGATTATTATCCATTGAAATATTGCCATTGTCATAGTTGTCAACGAGGCATTGAAATAATGAACATTGATCATTGAATATCAATATTGTCATTGAAATTGCCATTGTTATAGGTTTGCTATTGTCATTGTTAGTGATCATTGGTATTGACATAGGCATTATAGCATTGATATTGAAACATTGCTCATTGACATCGATATTGAAGCATCGACTATTGATATTGACATTGAAATATTGACCATTGACATTGCTATTGGAATATTGAACATTGTTACCAAACCTTGGATTCGAAAGGACATTGGATACAGTTGGCATGCCATAAAATTCATGAGCTCGTTAGTACGGGTGGACTACAGTAATTGGCTACGACCTTTATTGTGGTGAGGCAGAGGTATGATGTGATATTGGTCAATTGGCGAGGCAGAAGGACTAGACCATTCATTGATTTGGCAAGGCATAGGAATTCGCGTATCCACTATCTTGATTCAATCCAATGTTTAATATTGAAACATGGTATAATTGATATTGAACATGAAACATAGCATTTATATTGTTAAAGAATGAGTTGATATACATTCCGTTATTATTAACATTGTATCTGAATACCTCACTAGGAAAAGATGCCTAATGCATTTCATCTCATGCATTTCAGGTTAAAGAAGTCATTGGTTCGAGATTGGAGCTAGTTGGAGGTTTTGGCAAGTCACCACAAGGCTAAAGTAATGTATATTGCCCTTATAGACTCCTAAAATAGTGGCAAAGTAGTTAGACTAGTCACTTTTAGCTCTTTTGTTATATGTGTATTGTTTGTGGCATGTATAATCCTTAAGGGCCCTAAATGACCTTTTTAGATTGGCTAAAAGTGGTAAAATTGGCATAAATAGCTTAAGAAAGTGAAAAATTAGTAAATGGATTCATTCTGACATGAAATTTGGCATGCTAGTAGATTATAGTGTTTTAACATTGCTGGAAAAATTTCATTGAATTTGGATATTGTTTGATAGGTTAAAATGATTAAAAACTAAAAAAAAAATCTATCATTATAGTGCAAGGCGTAACAATACAGGCATGCATTTTTGGGCGTGGTCAAACTTGGTTAGCATGGCATATCAATACGTCAAAGGGCATATCGATACGAAAAGTCAACACTATAATCTGTTTGCAAAAATTGCACCGGTACGGGTATATGGTATATCAAAATAGATGAACACGTATCGATACGACTTGAGCTATATCGGTACGAGTTTTGGTCACTGGAATTTGATAAATCTAATAACATGCATCGCGTACCGATACTGGTGAACACATTATCGGTATGAGTTCAACGAATCCTAACCGTTTTAATGGTCGTGACATAGGCGTATCGGTACGACCTTTCGTGTACCGATACCGATACAGGTAAATTAGTTATAAGTTATTTAGAATAAGTTTGAAACATTGCGTATTGGTCACTGAATATTGATTGGTTTAATCGAAGGGATAAATGTCTACAAATTGATATGAAAATTTGCATGCTCACTAATCATTGGTCATATTTCATTATAGTATTGTTAACTTTAGTAAAGGACCTTTAAAATACTATATTCATAGATTAGTCCTTGGAACTGGTAAAAGTTTAAAATTGGTCCTAAATTGATAATAATTGCCTCATATTGGGTTATTGAATTTACTAAACCACTATTGTATTTTGTATTAAGCATGAACTCATTAAATTACCGATTATTGATTAAAAATTGTTGCACTATTCATTATTTGCTTATTAGTAGCATACTCCGACCTGGTTCTCGACCAGGTCGGGAAGGGGTTTTACACTCCATTAGTCCTCATTATCTCGTTTATTAATGCATACTTCAATTATTAATTTTTACATCAATTTCCATCCTTAAATTACATTTAGAGATTATTTATCGCATCGGGTACCAGTACTCGTACACGAGTATCGATATCGCACCCTCGGGTATCGATACACACACACGTACCGATACTGAAACTGCTTACTGGAAATCTTTAATTTCCACAAGTACCGGTACGGGTCGACCCGTACCGATATGACCCCCAATCGCGTACCGGTACAACCAAAGCTCGTACTGGTACCCTATTCACGAGTTCGTACAAATTGCTCGACTTACGATATTACAATGCTTATTCGATCACTAAAGCTTATGAAAGTCATTAGGGTTTGTTTACTAATGCATTCGTTCAATTAACATTACTTAATGGCTTTATAATCATTTATTCAAATATTACCACTATTAATTTCTTACACAGTTTCAATCAAATACATTAATCTATTCGAACAAGTAAACAAGGCATCACGATTATCAATCAATCAACAATCATCCAATATCACATAAGCATAAAAAACGATCCTACACGCTCTCTAAAGTCTCCACTAATCCCATCATATCCTAACATCATCATGCATCTTATAAATATATCAAGTCTCATGATACCGGTCCACAACATGCTTATTCATCATCTACCTATTTTGCGAACACTAACAAGCAAGACAATCACATTTATGAACTCATGATGCAATAGGAGTTCGAGGTGTACTAACCTTAAGCCGATATCCCTGAAATCCTCATCCAAGCTTCCTGAATATTCCACTTGATCTGATATTCGATCCTGAATAATCCTCGTATATCAATTAATACCATAAGTATCACTTAATCACATACTTTAGTGAATTCGAAGGGTCAAATGCATAAAAATAGCTTACCAGGTTTGAATTTGGCGAAACAGACTAAGCCATTGGATCTAGATCATCAAGAAACCCCTGAGTAGCCCCCCCCCAAAAAATCAACGTCGATCAATGGCGCGGCGGCGCGGTCAACGGCGGTTCAGTTTGACAAGCAGCTCAGCTTGTGTAGCGGCGTTTATAAAAAATCGATACGAAGTATCCCACGTTTTGAAAAATTAAATTTGGGGGAATTTCTTTTAAAATTTGCATTTTTAAAAATAAACTTGAAGTTGCCACCGATCACTTGGATAAGGTAGACCGACACCATAGAACTAGAGATTCATTTAAAAATGGGTTCTGGAGTTGGTTTCGCATGGGGAATGATTAGCACCCTCACAACGCCCGAAATCAATACCAAATCATACGTTATTTTCTGTCAATGGAAATCATTGAAATTTAAAGTGGAATTTGATCAAGTGTTCTCAATTGAATATAAGCTTTAATTAAGCGAGATTTAACATTTGATGAACTCGAATTAATTGAACATTTGATCAATAAGGATGACATAAATGTGTACCATAGATTAAACCAACATCAATTAAGTCTGATTGTCGTGTTAGTTTATGATCCGTCCAGTACATCACCTTTATGCATGATACAAGCAATTACACATGATGTTATGACTCGTCAAATTTTATTTGTTTCTAATTTTACCTTTAGACAATACGAATTAACTCGAATATTTGGTCAATATCCATTAAGTCAAGATATTATGACACAAATATTCGAGCTAATAGGTATTTTCTTTTTATAATTAGAGTTAGTTGATTATCAAAATATCCATTGAAATATTAAGGTCAAATGAATGACAATTAAAGACATGTCACAACAAACATGCTAACAAATAAACATGACAAGAGAAACAAACACGCATGTAAATATAAACGGATACGGGCAAATAAGAAGACATAAATATTTAACATGAATATCATACAATAAATGGATATACACATAACCAAAGGGATACATAAACACACGTATTGCCAACACCTATATGTATATAATATAATAATATATAAGCTATATTATATATAAAACAACAACATAGTAATATATATGCATGGAAAATAGTATAGCATATAAAAATACATATATTACGTATATACATATATGGTATAAACATACTAATTTAAAAGCATTTAAAATATATGATATATTACATATAATAAAGGAACAAACTTGTATATATATATGCATAAACGTATTTGGCAAGAAAAAAAGGAAAATCAAATAAAAGGGGCATAAATGAGAAATAAAAAAGGGGGTTTGATCTCATATTTCAAATATAGAAAAGCAAAAGGGCTTTCCTCCTTACTCTCTATTCTCTCAACCTCAAACCTTGAGGTTTTCATGGCCGCCGTCAATATTGTTGCTCCGCCGTCCGTTGTTGCTCCAAAGACTCTTCCTGGCCAACGGTGGTCACGAAATGAGCCTCTCGTCACCCTCGTTCTCCTCCACGGATCGGATTCGCGAAAGCAACCTCAATTCTCACAAAATAACCTTGAGTCCATCAAGCTTCCTTGTCACTGATCTGAGCAATCTGCTGTCAAATCAACTTGGTTTCGAGATATGTTGTTATCCTCACCAAGACATTTCAGTCCACCATTGGGATTGCCGATCAAAAGCTCTGGTCGCCGAGAACCTCTCAGCCGAGAATGGGTAAGCCTCTCTTCCTCTTCTTGCTTTTTTTATTTTCTTAAAAAAAGCTTTGTTAGGGTTTTATACAAACCGAAAACATGACCCTTTGTTTTGCTTTTTTTATTTGAAAATGAAGAAACTGGATTCATCAACTCTTTGAAAATGCCTCTTTTTCATTTTATTTATGATAATCTCCTCTACAAATGTTTAGGGCTTTTGGTTTTATTTCTGAATGATGTTACATTTCTTTGATAGAAAAAATATACATAAAAATACATTGGTTGCTTTCCTTGATCTATTCTGGTATACCTTTTCCTGCCTTGTTCTTTCGTTCCTTGCAGATTACCACAATGGGGAAGACGTTTAGAACACTTCTGTCATGCAGAAATCCTAGGGGCTCGAGGAGTCACGGATTTCTCATGGTGGCCGAGGCTCTATCATGACCATTGATGAGGTTTCCATCTAACAGTTACAGGTTATTGAAAATTTGACGATTCAGATCATTGAGTGCTGGTGACGTAGCGCAAATCCAATAGTTGGAGGATTCCTGAAGCGTTGGTGTGGCCCCCTTGAATGTTGTGTATAATTAAATTGGTTTTCTTAAATCTCGGTCTGCATTGAAGAAGACATTCAAAGAGTCAAAAGCTGTGACGGCTAGGGTTTAAACTTAATTGATCATAATTTTAGGTTTTTTTGGTATTGGATTCGAGTGTATTGGGCTTAATGTAAATGGGTCATAAACTAATTTTTATTTACTAATTAAACCTTCATATATTTCTAATTAGTCTTTTGTTTGATTTCATTTAATAATAATAAATATAATAATGATGAAAATAATAATAAAAATAATAATAAAAAGTAAATAAGATAAGTAGCTAAATAAAACAAAAAATGATTAACCCGGACAAAAATAAGTGTTTACAGCTTGATAAAGCAGCTCGGCTCGCGGCTTGGCAGACTGGCTCGATCAGTTGGCCCAGCAGCTTGAGCCCAACGGCTTGGCTCGAGCCGATATAGTTTCCCACACAGCTGGACGTCACCCACGGGTAGGGGTGGCGTGTAGTGGCATGTGCGGTGACGGAGAAAGCCGTGATCGACTCTCTCGACGTTGGTGAGCACGATGGTGGCTTCTGTTCTTTATTCTGAGCCTTTTAACCCCATTCAACTCAATAACCTAAAACTTCTCTCCTCTCACCCCCTTCGATGGTAGTTCAAGTGACGACGGCATTGGTACCGGCAAACTCGTCTCGACGAGATGAACACAATGACATTAAAGATATCGATAATAGACGGCTGGATCTCCGTAGATCAGAGATTGAACATCCCCTTTTAACTTTTCTCTTTTTTCTCTTCTCTTTCTCTCACTTCTACTTTCCACATTTTTCTTTTTTCTCTCTCCTCATCCTATTTTTTCTCTTTTTTCCACCAACCACATATATTTAAAATTTAAACCTTCTCTTCCAAAATTAATGGGCCCACCTAAAAGCCCTTAACTTAATCTTCAAAGATAAAAGCCTAATCTCAGGCCTGAGACCCGATTTACTAACCCGAACATCGGGTCGTTACAACTCTCTCCTCCTTAAAAGAAATTTTATCCTCAAAATCTATACCGATAAACCAGAGAAGCTGCTGATCCCCTCTTGGGTTAACCCGGTGCAATGTGTGCTAGGAAAAATTGGATTGACTGTGGTTCTGAACAACAAGGATGAACTAATCCCCTCAAGAATCGTGATGGGCTGGAGGGTGTGCATGGATTATAGGAAGCTAAATAATGCCACCGAGAAGGATCATTTCCCGCCGCCCTTCATTGATCAGATGTTGGACAAATTGGCAAAGAAGGCATTTTATTACTTCCTAGACGGCTACTCGGGCTATAATCAAATAGCCATTGCTCTAAAAGATCAGGATAAAACTACGCTCACCTGTCCATATAGGACATTCACCTTCAGAAGGATGCCCTTTGGATTGTGTAATGCCCCAACAACGTTTTAGCGTTGCATGGTGTTGATCTTCTCGGATATGATAAAAAAAAACTTAGAAGTCTTCATGGATGACTTCTCAGTGTTTGGCAAAAGTTTTGATGAATGCCTTTAGAGTTTGGAACTTGTTCTTCGGAGATGTATTGAGAAAAACCTATTCTTGAACTGGGAAAATGCCACTTCATGGTGAAGGAGGGCATAGTTCTCGAGCATAAAGTGACCAAGAAGGGACTGAAAGTAGACAAAGCAAAGATAGAGGTAATCAAACAATTGCCACCACCCACAAGTGTCAAAGGTATTATAAGTTTCTTGGGACATGTAGGTTTTTATCTTCGTTTTATTAAGGATTTTTCAAAAAGAACTAAACCTTTGTGCTTACTTTTGGAACGAAATACCACTTTTGCATTTGATTATTCTTGTTTGAAAGCTTTCAAGGAATTGAAAGATAGGTTAATTAATGCCTCAATAGTCGTGGCATAAGACTGGAATGAGTCATTCGAGCTTATGTCTGATGTCAACGACTACGCCATTAGAATTTTGTTAGGACAAAGGTATGGCAAAATTTTCCATACCATCTATTATGCTAGCTGCACATTGAATGAAGCCCAACTTAACTACACAACAACTGAAAAGGAGTTCCTTATAGTTGTCTTTGCGTTTAAAAATTTCAGATCTTACCTAATAGGTAGTGTAACCCTCTAAACCCGCATATGCGTTACACCTGACTATAGGAGGTCATATTAGGGTCACAAGAATGACCCACAATAAAACCCAGATAAAATTCTATTTTCTAATACATTTAAAAAACTGTAGAATAAAAATCTTTGTTAGAACATCATTACAGAAAATTATAAAATAGAAATCCAAAAGTATATTACAAACTCTAACCTAAAATAAGACACGGCATACACGCCCACTAATTGTACCAGTACCGTACTCTAAAGCAACAACGAGAGAACTCTAAACACTAATGTTGGTCACTATACCATGATGGATTTCTTCTAACCTGCAATGGTAAAAACAACGTGAGCTTGGAAAAGATCAGTAATACAGAACTACCAAGAGATGCCAGGAATAAGGTAAAGCATAGAATGAACATAAAGATCATGGCATCAAAAGGTCCTCATTACGGTATAGAATCTCGTATTATGCCATACCTAGTGGCAGCATGGTTGTTCAACACTTGAACTTCTGAATATCAATGGGGCATTCTACAATCCAGAATTATCAGAAAAGAAAAATATTTTATAGGAATCGAGCAAGGGGTTTGGTGTGTCCCAACAACCGTAGATTGAGAAAGATAGACAGAAACTTTCAGACAACTATAAAATTTTGACAGAGAAAAAAGATGAGGTAGGAAAAATTTGGTATTAGTCTAACTACCCTCTAACAAAAATTCAGTATGCAATTCTAGGGAACTGCATCTATACATGCGTTAACCCAAACCCAATGGGCGTAGGTACCGACCTAAAGGGTTACCTTAGGTCCCGGGCAGAATCACCCTAGCCGAAGCGTAGGAACCGAATACAGGCATTAACCTAGGCCCAATGAGCGTAGGTGCATAAGAACCTAATACGAGCAGAATTACCAGCCTGATCAGGGCTGAATCTAAAGTCTTCAGTTAATATCCTAGTATATAGTAAAATAATATTGAACTGTTACAGACATCTCGATAATTAGTAACAATATGCTAGGAATTCAGGATACAAGCAAATCTTTAATCAGGAACCAGAAGTCATGTACATTTCTCATGAACTCAATCCTTAACACCAAATGTACCTTTTTGAGGAACATGTTACTCTTACAATTAACAATTTACTTTCTATAAATAAATCGAACATGCTTTCATATAGTATTCTTCTAATATTACATTAGTATAAAAAATGACCAACAAAGACGAATCCTGTATTACAACTTTTAGAGTCATTTCATACGTTTGGCTATATTGGTATTTCTTATTCCAAGTCTTAAAAGTGTTTTCAGTCAATTTAGTATTCTAGGGTATTTTAGACACTTCAATGCCTGAATGTGTTTCAGTTATTCTGATTCTTTCTGTCCTTCCAACTATTCATTCATTTTAGATCTCGAAGGTATATCCAGCATTTTTGGTTAATTTAGAAATTTGGTGCCTGAGAATATTTCAATAATTTTAATCAATTTAGTCTTTTCTGTTATTTTAATTTATTTAGACTTACGGAGAACTCCAAGAAAATTTATCATAAGAGACTTATTCTAAATTTAGGAAATATCCAAGTATTTTGCATTCTCGGAGGTATAAATCTTGTTATCCAATCTTTCCAAGTAAATCGAGGTTTTTAGATGAATCAATTGTTTTACAAGATCAAATGTAGATTCCCAGATCTGTAACACCCCAAAAATAGGGTTGGACGTTCAGAGGTTCAATTAGGTTCGGTTCGAACCAGATTGGCTGATTGGAGTTGTTTCGGGGGATTTAATATTTTAAAAATGTGAACGGTGGGAACTAAAATGAGTTGATGGTTTTAAAAAGGTTTATAAATATTATCAATTAATTTGGTAATTTAATTGGAGGTTTAATAATGGGATTAAGAGGAATTGTGTTTTAGTGACTAAATTGTAAAATGTGCAAAACTATGTTAGTGACTATTTTGTAAATGGGCCAATATTAAGAATCCTTAGAGAGCTATATTTTCCAAATATTTTAATCTAAAAATAACCACCTTAATTGAGTAAGAATTTATGGTTATTGTTTTCCTAAAATCATTTTGCAATTGTTTGGATTTTCCCTCATTTTCTCTCATAATTTTCCATCACTTTCCATTTCAACTTCCAAAGAAGATTTTCCAAAATTCTTTTCTGGTTTCCAATGGAGAATCCATCATTTGTTTCTTAACAAAACCTTACAAGATTTTCTCAAGGGCTTCATCAATTTCACAAATTAAGTTTCAAGAAAATCTTACTCCAATTTTGGTAGGGGTTTCTTCAAAGGTGAATTTCTTTTCCTCTATTTAAACTAAGGTTCTTTATTCATATTCCCTAGTAGTTGGCTGATTATAGATTGATAATAACATGGTTTTGCAATGGATTTTAAGATTTGATCTATTAACGGTAATTCTGATGATTTGCTTAAAGATTTGGTTAACTTGATGAAACCTGGAGATTTTAATTGGGTAAATTCATGTTTTAATGAGGTGTTCATAATGGGAAATGAGAATTTGAGATTAAATTCCAAAACTATTAGATTGGCTAATTGTTAGAGGTATTTTTATTCGTTTTGGGGCTTTTCTATGTGTTTTGAGTTGCTGGAGATATAAGGATGTTTAGAAGGTGTTTGTGGGTATGCTTTGATGTGATTTGAATGTTAGAATCGCCGGTTTGAAGTTAGGAGTTGGTAGAGCAAAGTTTGGTGATGATTTCGGTAATTTTGGCTAGTTTTTAGAAGGTTTATGTTAGGAATGCAGGGGATCATTGTTTAGCAACGAGTTGCATGCATAATGATGCATTTTCCCTATGGTTTTATGTGATTAAAATAGGGGACAATCTAGGCAAGGTTGCTTAGTTGCGTATGTTGCTTACCGGTGGTTCGATTCGCGTTGGCGAGCAAGGCGAGGTGTTTTGGTGAGTGTTTAAACGCGTTAAAGCTCTTTAAAAGGTTTGATCGATGGATCATGGGGGTTTAGTCATAGCCTAACAGGCTTAAATAAGCTCAAGCGTAAGTTTCTCTTATTTTGCTTGGTTATTGGCTTTGATATGAGCTTGCGGACTTCATATTTTGGATTAAACATGGTTTGGTTTACTTGCTGTAAATGCATCATTTTGGTTTAATATGCAATGTTTAAACAAATTAAGGGTTGGTAACTTGAAGATAGATTAAGTCCCTATAATTTTCTAGAATTGCAATTTGGTCTCTAAATTGCAATTAGGTGGATATTAAACCGACGCCCAATTGAGTTGTGTTTTCACCCGATGCTTTCATGTTCACCCTAGGTCTTAATCTTGCATCTAGATAAGATAAAAAGGAAAAAATAGATGTGTTTTTAGTTAAATCTTTACGGGTTTATTTCAGCAAACCCAATGTAGCTCGCTCGGTACGGTCTTGCATTAGACCGGGTTAAGGGGGTTACATTTGGTGGTATCAAAGCCAGGTTTGCGATTGTTGGGTGTTGTTGTTGGTTGCTTCACTAATGACATGTTGTTCGAATATATGTTTGTAATTGATGCTATTGATAATTGTTATGTTCGGGTATATTTAGGGAACACATTACCTATTACCTTGGTTTTAAAATGTTTTGTGAGGTTGTCTTAGATCCTTCGCCGAATGCTAGCCTAACTTTAATGCGTTATGTTGTATGAGTAGGCTTTTGTAAGTATGGGCTCGCGTTGTGAGACTCGAGCTAATACGAGTAGTGTCAGAGGTGGGCAGAATATCAGGGATGGAATGGTTCCTCATAATCCCTTACCTTCTCCTCCACCTATTCCTCCCGTTGGTGCTGGAGTTGGGGTTGGTGGTGGCCCTCAGGTTCCGCAAAGGCCAGTGTTTGGTGATATGACGCTGTTAATTCAAGCGATGATGGGAGCTTTCCAGGCGGCGATAGTTAGGGTGCATGTGCAAGCACCAACGCCTGATATGGTTGTTAATCAAGGGTTACCTCTAGAGCACCTTCATAGCTTGTGAGGTGTAGAGTTTAGAGGATTGAATCATGAGGTTGCAAAAGAGTGACTTGAGAACACTATCCGTATTCTTGTTCAGATGGACTGCAATGATGCACGTAAGTTGGGTTGCACCGTATCCTTGTTACACGGTGATGCGTATCATTGGTAGGTAACCTCGATTATGGGAGTTCCTAAAGTTGATGTAAACTGGGAGTTTTTTCAAACAGCTTTCAAGAGAAAGTATTTTGGTCCGTTGTATCTAAATGCCAAGAAGCGTGAGTTTATATCTTTGGTGCAAGATGTCATTATAGTGTTCGAGTATGAGGTGAAGGTTTTTCGGTTGAGCCAATATGCCCTTAAGTTGGTTCTGAATGATAGACAGAGGTGTGATAGGTTCCGTTATGGACTTGTGAAAGATATCAAGATGTACTTGTTGGCCACGGCTTACACGAATTTTGATGTGTTGGTCAACAGGCCTAAAGATATTGAGCAATCATTGGGTGGTTCTGCACAAGTGGTGAATAGGGGTTCGGGAAAGTGAACTGCAAATTCTAGTTTTTCTAGATGGCAGAACAAAAGATCACGTGATAAGCGATACAAGCCGGAACATAAGCGTGGTGGTGGTGGACATAATCAAGGTGTGTGAATTGCTGTCAATTTTGAACTTTGGGGTAGACGTCATGTGGGATGCGTGCTAGGGGACACCTGGTTCTTGTTAGAAGTGTGGATCACCTGATCATTTGAAGCGTGATTGTCCTCGCATTACGAGAGATGCACCGGTTCAGGCTGCTGCACCTGCTGGAGGCCAAGGTCGTGGTAGGGGTAATTTTTAGAGGCGTGATGATGGTCAGAGGAATGTGGCTCATATAATTGTTGTACGACCGGAGAATGGTGGGCCGGCATGAATCTATGCTCATCGTGAGAGGCGTCATGACAGCAATTTGATCGCAGGTACCTTTACCTTGCAATCTTTGTTATTGTTTTCTATAATTGATTCAGGGTCTACTTATTCATATATCTTAAGTAAGCATGCACATTTTTTGAATGTTCATGTTGAGATCTTGAATGTGGGTATGATGGTAACTAGCTCTTTTAGTGAGACGGTTACGGTTAGAAGGTTGTATAGGAGATGTCTTTTGGTATTTCGAGGTCATGAGTTTGTCGCGGATTTGATGAAGTTGTCATTTCATAGCTTTGATGTTATTTTGGGTATGAATTGGTTAAGTGAGCATAAAGCGTTTATGGATTGTGAATCCAAAAGGATTTCCTTGAGGCTTGCTAGTGATTACGAAGTTGTAGTGCTTGGCGAGAATGTTAAGTTCTTGCCTAACATTGTTTTGGCAACGCAAGTTGATAAGTTGATGTAAGGTGGTTGTCAAGCTTATCTAGAAATTTTGTTCAATCTGAAGGTTAAATGGGTTCAATTGTAATAAATTCAGACGGTGTGTGAGTTTCTAGAGGTGTTTCCTGAAGAGTTGTCGAGTTTGTCGGCGGATAGAGAAGTGGAGTTTGGCATAGAGATGTATGCGGGTACGACTCCAGTGTCCATTGCTCCGTATCAAATAGCACCAAAGGAGTTGAAGGAATTAAAGACTCAGATTCAAGAGTTGCTAGATCAAGGATTTATCCGACCTAGTGTTTCTCCGTGGGGTGCGCTAGTTCTTTTTGTAAAAAAAAGGATGAGATGATGCGTATGTGCATTGATTACCGATAATTAAATAAGAATAAATATCCTTTATCGCGAATTGATGATTTTTTTTGATAAATTTTATGGGGCGATTGTATTTTCCAAGACTAATTTGAGGTCGGGGTATTATCAGTTAAAGGTTAAGAATGCAGATGTGCCGAAAACTGCTTTTCACACGAGGTATGGGCATTATGAGTTTTTGGTGATGCCGTTTAGTTTGACAAATGCTCTAGCTGCTTTTATGGATATGATTAATAGAGTTTTCCATGAATATCTTGATCGTTTTGTGGTAGTGTTTATCAATGATATCCTTGTGTACTCGCGTACCGAAGAAGATCATGATCGGCATTTACGAATTGTTTTGCAAGCTTTGAAGAAAAATCAGTTATATGCTAAGCTGAGTAAATGTGAATTTTGGCTTAAGGAAGTGATGTTTCTTGGTCATATGGTTTCGGCCGAGGGTATTCATGTTGATCCGTAGAAGATAGAGGCTATTCTTAATTGGAAACAACCTAAGTCAGTGTCTGAGGTTCGTAGTTTCCTTGGGTTGGCTGGTTACTATCATCGTTTTGTGGATGGGTTCTCTAGTATTGCTGCTCCCTTCACGAAGTTGTTGCAAAAGAATGCTCCGTATATGTGGATGAAAAGTTAACAGTGTATTTTTTAGAAGTTGAAGAAGGTTTTGACACACGCTTCTGTCTTAATTCAACCTGAGTTTGGTAAGGAGTTTGTAGTCTATAGTGATGCATCCTATGTTGGTTTAGGTTGTGTGTTGATGCAGGATGGTAAGGTTGTGGCTTATGCATCAAGGCAGTTGAAAGTTCATGAGCGAAATTACTAGACTCATGATTTAGAGCTTGTGGCAGTCGTGTTTGCTTTGTAAATTTTGAGACATTATTTATATGGTGAGAAGTGTATTGTTTACATCGATCACAAGAGTTTGAAGTATTTGATGTCTCAAAAGAAGTTGAATCTTAGGCAATGAAGATGGATTGAGTTTTTTAAGGACTATGATTTGACGTTGAAGTATCATCCAGGAAAGGATAACGTGGTAACAGATGCGTTGAGCTGTAAGGTCGCTGTTTGCAAGGCTAAGTGTGACACAAGAAGGTGGGTTGTTGGCTGAGTTGCAAGTTAAGTCTACATTGTCTCAAAGGATCAAAGTGAAGCAACCGTATGACGATCCGTTGGTACCGCATGTTAAGGATATTTCGGATGGTAATCTAATAGATTTTCATTTTTAATGATGATGGTTTTTGTTCTTCAAGGATCAAAGTTGTGCTCGATGATCCGGAGTTGAGGCACACTATTTTGATTAAGGCTCATTCTAGTCCTTTTGCTATGCATCCGGGTAGTACAAAGATATATTAGGATTTGAAGGATTTGTATTTTTGGGTTGGTTTGAAGAAGGAAATGGTCGAGTTTGTTGCTCGTTGCATGGTGTGTCAGGTTAAAGCTGACTATTAGTTTATTTCTACGTTGTTACAACCTATTCAAATTCCAGAATAGAAATGGGAAAAATTACCATGGATTTTGTGATGGGTTTGCCTTTGACACTGTCCAAAAAAGATTCGATATGGGTGATTGTAGACCATTTTAAGAAGTGTTCGTATTTCCTTCCTATGCATACGACATATACGTTAGATAAGTTGGCTAATATATATATTGCCAAGATTGTGAGGTTACATACAGTTCCTAAGTTGATTATATTAGATAGGCATCCGCATTTCACATCAAGGTTTTGGGAAAGTTTTCAAACGACTTTGGGTACGAGGCTTAATCTTAGTACATCTTATCATCCTCAGATGGATGGACAATATGAACATGTTATTCAGTTTTTGGAGGATATGTTGAGGTGTTGTGTAATTGAGTTTCAAGGGACATGGGAGAAGCAACTACCGTTGGTGGAGTTTGCTTACAATAATAGTTATCAATCGAGTATCCAAATGGCTCCCTATGAGGCTCTTTATGGTTGTAGATTCCATACACCTCTTTGTTGGGCTGAATCGGGTGAGAAACATGTGGTAGGACCCAATTTGCTTAAGGATACGAATGAGAAGGTAAAACTCATTTGTGAAAGGTTTAAGACGGCTTCGAGTCGGCAAAAGTCCTATGGGGATTTGAAGCAAAAAGAGATGGAATATGAAGTGGGTGATAATGTGTTCTTAAAGGTTTAGCCTTGGAAGAAGGTGATAAGATTTGGACGTAAGGGTAAGTTGAGCCCTAGGTTCATTGGACCTTATGAGGTGATTGAGTGAGCTGGCCAGGTTACGTATAGACTGAGGTTACCGGCCGAACCTGAAAAGATACATGATGTTTTCCAAGTGTTGATGCTTCAAAAGTATAGATCGAATTCGTCGCATGTTGTGCCTATTGAGAAGATTGAGTTGTGTCCGAATTTGTCTTATGATGAGGAGCTTGTGAAGGTGCTAGATTCGATCACTAAGGTTCTGCGTTGGAAGACCATAGAGTTGGTCAATATATTGTGGCGATATCGAGGAGTCGAGGAAGCCACTTAGGAAACAAAAGAGGACATGATGAAACCGTTTCTTCACCTCTTTCCTTCAGGTAAATTTTAGGGACGAAATTTCTTAAGAGGGAGAAAGTTGTAACACCCTAAAAATAGGGCTAGACGTTTACAGGTTCGAACCAGATTGGCTGATTGGAGTAGTTTTAGGGGATTTAATATTTTAAAAATATGAACGGTGGAAATTAAAATGAGATTAGGGTATTAAAAGGTTTATAAATATTATCAATTAATTTGGTAATTTAATTGGAGGTTTAATAATGGGATTAACTAGAATTGTGTTTTAGTGACTAAATTGTAAAATATGCAAAACTATGTTAGTGACTATTTTGTAAATGGGCCAATACTAAGAATCCTTGGAGAGCTATATTTTCCAAATGTTTATTTTGCAATTGTTTGGATTTTCCCTCATTTTCTATCCTAATTTTTCCCTCACTTTCCATTTCAACTTCCAAACAAGATTTTTCAATTGCTGATTTCCAATAGAGAATCCATCATTTGATTCTACATTTATTTCTTAACAAAACCTTACAAGATTTTCTCAAGGACTTCATCTATTCTACAAATTAAGTTTCAAGAAAATCTTACGTCAATTTTGGTGGGAGCTTATTCAAAAGTGAATTTCTTTTCCTCTCTTTAAACTAAGGTTCTTTATTGATATTCCCTAGTAGTTGGCTGATTATAGATTGATAATAACATGGTTTTGCAATGGATTTTAAGAATTGATCTATTAATGGTAATTTTGATGATTTTCTTAAAGATTTGGTTAACTTGATAAAATATGGAGATTTTAATTGGGAAAATTCATGTTTTAATGAAGTAATCATAATGAGAAACGAGATTTTGAGATTAAATTCCGAAACTATTAGATTGGCTAATTGTTAGAGGTACTTTTAATAGTTTTTGGGGCTGTTCTATGTTTTTTTGAGTTGCTGGAGATATAAGGATGTTTGGAAGGTGTTTGTGGGTATGTTTTGATGTGGTTTGAATGTTAGAATCGCTGGTTTGAAGTTAGGAGCTGGTATAGTGAAGTTTGTGATGATTTCGGTAGTTTCAGCTAGTTTTTAGAAGGTTTATGTTATGGATATAGGGGATCCTTGTTTGGCAACGAGTTGAATGCATAATGATGCATTTTCCCTCTAGTTTTATGTCATTAAAACAGGGGATGATCAAGGCAAGGTTTCATAGTTGCGTACGTTGCTTATCGATGGCTTGGTTCGTGTTAGCGAGGAAGGCGAGGTGTTTTGGTGAGTGTTTAAACGCGTTAAAGCTCTTTAAAAGGTTTGATCGATGGATCATGAGGGTTTATTTATAGCCTAATAAGCTTAAATTAGCTCAAGTGTAAGTTTTTCTTATTTCACTTGGTTATTGGCTTTGATATGAGCTTGCGAATTTCATGTTTTAGGATTAAACATTGTTTGGTTTACTTGCTGTAAATGCATCGTTTTCATTTAATATGAAATGTTTAAACAAAGTAAGGAATTCCTATGAGCATTTAGATTTTTTCCTTGAAAGGAATGTGTGGTTGCCTTTGGAAATGAGGTTTTGCATATGAAATGGCTTTGAGAAATGCATTGAAAAACAGTAAGTAAATGTATTTGAAAATGATATATTGGTTATGTGACGTTGTAAAAGTGTTGGATATAGTTGGCTAGTCATAGGATTTAAGTGCACTATAATATATAAAATCGATCGTGTCATAGTCCTTGAGGAAAAACAGTTTAACTAGGCTACTCGGACTATTGGGTTATCACTTGGGTATGCAGTTTATCTAGCCAGCCTATTGTGATGGTATCTTGGATATCTTGTGAAGAAAACGAATGAGATAATATTTGGGTGGTAAAGCATGTTTTGAAAACAAGATGGTTTATGGTTTTCAAATGGTTTTTACTCACATGTGTAATACTTGGGAAGTAAGCATGTTTTGACAACAAAAGGCTTTATGGTTTTTCAAACGGTTTACAAGTGCATCAATGTTGTTTATGAGCATCCTCACTAAGCATTTGTGCTTATGCTCTCTTTTTCTCATTGGTGTAGAGTAATAAAGTTAAGGGGCAGCATTGGTTTGGCAAGGAAAGTCCAAGATCAAGATATTTGCTTAAGTATGAAACTCAGTTTTAAATTCGATCAATAAGGCAACGTGTTTACCATGTTTTGGGGGATTCGTAATCTGGATACTTGGTTGTTTGTGATGGTTTATTTGCTGAGACTTGATGGTCTTTGAGTTTGGTTTGAGATATGGTGTGTTGATGCTTTGTGTTTTCCTTAGTTACATAATTCTCGAATATGCTTTTGATCATGCTTATGGCGTTGCTATCTAATCTTAAATAATGGTAGAAGAGTGTTGATGCCACGCCTATAATGTGATATGCCTTGAGACTCTTTTTTGAATATTGAGTTGGTTGAAATATAGGAAGCATGCCTCTAAAATTGTGATTGAAGTTCCTCATTATGTATTGTTCATGTTACCTCGTGTTTATAGCATGGTTTGATCCTTAGATTAGTTGTATGTATGTTTATGTCGAGTTAAGGCATGTATGAATCCATATTCGAGAGAAAATCAGCAAATCGAGACATTATAGGTCTAGGCATATCGGTATGTGTGTCCCTGTACCGAAATATACAACCGTACCGATAAGGGCTTGTGTATTTTGGCTGGGCATTTCGATACTCGAAAAAGTGTTTTGAGGATGTGTTTCGGTACTCGAACAACCGTACCGATAAGGGCTTATGTATTTTGGCTGGGCGTTTTGATACTCGAAAAAGTGTTTTGGTACAGGTTTGAGCTACTAAAATATAGAATTTTGAAATGGTGAAAGTGTACCGATACACCTATTCGTGTACCGATACGGGGTGTCTGTTTTCTTAGTTAAAGTGTAGACTAAGCTTTATATTCTTTCATTTTGGTCCCTGATTGTTATGTATGCAATTGAATGAGTTTGGTTGGTCGTATCGAGATGAAAATTGACATGTGAGCACGATACCTGACTAATTAAGGGTCGGTAACTTCAAGATGGACATATAATTTTCCAAAATTACAATTTGGTCCCTAAATTGCAATTGCGTGCAATTAGATGTCAAATCGACGCCCGATTGAGTTGTGTTTTCACCCGCTGCTAGCATGTTCACCCTAGGTCCTAATATTGCATCTAGATAAGATAAAAAGGAAAAAATAGACTTGTTTCGAGTTAAATCTTTACGGGTTTGTTTCGACAAACCCAATGTAGCTCTCTCGGTTCGGTCTTGCGTCTAGACGGGGTCAAGGGGTTACAAGATCGCTTTGACTGTCAAGGGTATTTTGTTCATTCTCGCTCCTTAAGGGCATTTTTGTCATTTTAACTTAGCATTTTAGAAATTAAATCATTAACAAGCATAACCAGATTTAAAGTATAACAGTCATGTTTGTTCTTGTATCTCAAAAGTCCTTTTAGGTCACCCATTCCAATCTTAAATAGTTTACTATCTTTTTCCAATCGATTAGACATTAACAGAATTAACCACATGCTTAAACATGCTCATGTAAGCATTTACCGGATACCAATATGTTTCATAAGGCATACATGAGGTAGTAATGTATTACCTTGGCTCTGAGCTACATAGGTCGAACCATGATACTCCATTCGATCAGTCTCGAACCCGAATTCCATGTCCCTTAACATCTCAGATACAAGGAATTGTGAATACCTTCAATTACACAAATTCCAAAATCATTCCTTAATCACATTGCCTTTAAACTGAATATTTATGTACACATGCACACATGGGTTCAAGTTCAGATTTGGAGGATTTTGGGCTAGAATTTCCCGAAACAGACTTCAAAATCATACTTAGGATGTAAAAAACATTAAAATACGGGTTTTCAAAAAAAGTTGACTTTTTAGGTTAAAGTCAAAGTCAATGCTAACGTCAGCAGTCAACTGGTCAATCAGGCTGACTTAGACATGTTGACTCACTGAGTTAACTCAATTAGGTTGACTCGGTCAACGATTTGACTAAGGTTCGGATGGAACTCGGGTTAGACTCAAGTCGGGTCATTTAATGGGCTTAGACCTATTCAAAATGGGTTCAGGCTGGTTCAAGGTTTAAGGCTATTGGGCCTTAATAGGATGGCCCAATGCTTGGAAAAAAATCTAGGTCCGGTCTGTTACAACTGGATCAAGACCGAGTTGGCTCAGTTCAGGAGGCCGGATCGGTTCAAGGCTGGTTCAAAAGGGGCTCTCATCATGGTAGCCGAAAATCACCACTAGGCAGCGCGCGCAGTCCACGTGCGGCTTATATCGGTTGGAAACGCTTCCAAAATGAAGAAAACGATCTCAAAATTAACCATTTCATTAAATAAACCCATATTAGGTCAGAAAACCTTATCGATCTTACCAAAATGGAGGAATATAACCGATACAGACGTAGCTCTGACGAGGCCTTAAACGACAATAGACGATTGACCGATGGCGACAATTTTTCTCACTTTGGCACAAGAAAAATGATAGTGGTGTAGGTGTCTGGAACGGATGGCCACGGTGGTCAAAAAACACGAAAAAACAACATCAAATCCTAGAGGTTTCTGACAAACCTTGCAGTGATTTCTCATGGCAAATGGTGGCAAACCAGGGTGAGTGGTGGTTGGGGTTTGGTCGGGGTGAGGCGGTGGACACAACAGCACCGACGGTGACAACCATGACGCTGCGGTGGGGCAGATCAGAGCTGGGGACGGTGGTGGGTTAGGTAAGAGTACAATTTCCAGATTCAAAGATGGTTCAATAATTAATATGGTAGATGAAAAGGTTGATTGACTTTTAATTTATGTTTGGTAGTAACCAAACCGAATAAGCTTAAAAGAAAGCTGGGGTATCTCATAACTAGACTTAGCCTTGGCTCAAACGGTTAACACTTATGCTTACCACTTTAGAGGTCAAGGGTTCAAATTCCCTTGACTGTCATTTTACATCTTTCCCTTTTTTTCTTAAACTTAAATTTCAGGATGTTACGGGTAATAAGGTTGTGGTATACACAGACCACTCGGCAATCAAATACCTCCTGGCCAATAAAGATGCCAAGCCCCGACTGATATGATAGACACTCTTGTTACAGGAGTTTAATCTCGAGATACGAGATAATAAAGGGAGCGAGAACCTGGTAGCTGATCATTTGTCTCGTTTAAAGCACCACCATGAGGATGGAAATGCCGCTACCATTAGAGATGATTTCTGTCACATCCTTAAAACTGGCCTAGTTGGAATTTAGTTTCGGTGAGCAGAAATTTTGTACCGGATATGCTCAGAAATGTAATCTCTCAATCCTTGTACCTAATTTGTAGCAATGAAAGTTAGTTGAACTTGATTTAAGTTGTGGGGACCTTCTTGTAAGAAATTTAAAGCTGGAAATGTTGATTTTGAGCTAGGCGTATCGATACGGTTGGACATTTATCCATACGGTTTGAGCTAGGCATTTCGATATAGTAAGGCCTGTACCGGTACGACCTACCGCCATAATTAACTTACCTATTTTAGCCTAGCTGTATCGATATAGCTATAGGGCGTATCGATACGGGTCCCCTATTCAAAGCTATTTTAGTGGTCAAATTAAAAGAAATGGAAAGCAAGGTGCTGACTCACCTCTTTGCTTGCCTACTCCATGTGATTGGGTCACCTTTTGTGCTGAAGAGATGATAGCTTGATATCTTTAATTCATGAAATGATATTGAATTGGGTTTAGCAAACCCTCAAGGGTGGGTAAGGCTCATATTGGTTGTTAAGAAGGTGGGGAAATAATTAAGTTTTGGCTCTCCTAGAACGGATAAAAGAAAGAAAGCTTTCTTCATCGCTTAGTACTCCCGAAACTGACATCCACTCATTCTTTGAATAAGCTCACACCTCTATTGTTATCCCCAACCTCAAGCTTAAGCATACATCTCTCCTATTGAGCCTCTTAAGTCCAAGATTTCTTTGATTCGAAGGTATCATTCCATAGCTATCGATTGGCTCAAGAATTGGAGGAAGCTAGTCCATCATCCCCAAAGCAAGCTAGGAATAAAGGAATTACGATCCGAGATCATTAGGAGCTCCGGAATCCAAGGTGAGTGTAGTCGTGTCAAGGGATAGGCAAGGTGCCATCCCGTTGTATTCGTTTTGTGTTATAATTTGCATTTTTGTTTAAGGGCTCAAGTATAGCAAGCTTGTGTGGATGCTAATGGTAAGCATGGTAAGTTTTCGACATGGATTAGTATGTGTAAGTTCATGTATGATACTTGAATTTTGCTATGTGTGAATTTGATATAAATATGTTATGATATGATACCTGGATCTAAGGCTCAATTTGACATCCGATATGATATGGCTTGGAGTACAAAGGTAAGTTTATGTTGTAATATGTGATCTTGGACATTGGATACAATTGGCATGCCATAGGATTATTTGAGCTCACTAAGTAAGGGGTTGGACTACGGTTCGGGGCTACGGCCTATATGTGGTGAGATAAGGTTGGTTTGTGTAAGGGATATATTTCGGAGCTACGGCTTAAAGCTACGGCCTATTTCTGACATGTGTGGCATACAGGGGGATCCGTGTATCTATTGGTTACCATGTCCAAGGAAATAATATGTTTATAGGATTTATAATTGCTATATGGAATCATGACTATTGGTTTGAATATGATCTTATATGATTGACGCTATGTAAATTGTTAACCATGCATGCCTATATGTCATTCATGTACTTGATAAATTTATGGTGCTTTTGTTATGACTAACTCACTAGGATATGTAAGCCTAACATTCGTGTATCTCATGCATTTCAGGACCTTGAAGCCATCTGAGCTTTGATTGTGTAGTTATTGTTGCAAGTCACTCTCCTCAAACCCATGTATGCCTATGTTTTGTTTGAACTCCTAGTAAGGTGGCATATGGTCTATACATGTCATGTTTGTGCCTTATGATTTATGTGTAATGGTCTAATAATGTCTAAGGGTTAAATATGGTTTTTGGTATGCTTGTGGAATGACTAAACTAGTTAAAAAGAGCTTAAAAGCACTAAAAGGTGAAAACTAGGTAAATGGATTCGAAACGCTCTAAAATTTTGTATGCTATTAAAAACATAGATATGGTCTTGCATAATTAGACTTAAGTAAAACAGGGTGTATCGATACAGAAAGGGTAAGTTCTGGGAAATAAATGGTATCGATACAGCTATAGGATGTACCGAAATAGGTCAACCCTTAGTCAACGCATATCGGTACGGCCTTAGGTGTATCGATACGAGCATGTTACCCTTGAATCTGGAAAATGAAAATTTGTCTTAGCGTACCGATGCGACCCTAAGTGTGTCAGTACGGTGTTAGTTAATTCTGTTAAAAGACATATGAACTAGTTTTAAGAAGATTTCAAAATGGTCACTAAATTTGAATGGCATAATTAGACAGGTAAAAGACCCCTGTTAGTAACAAAATTGCACATATTAGTAATTGATAAGTTTAATTAAAGATTTGTAAAGGAAATTCTAGTAAAGTCCCTTAATTTGTGAAATTTATAATTTAGTTCCTAATTTTGTAAAAGTTTAAAATTGATCCCCAATTTGAGTAGGCTATCAATAAATAGTTCGTTTAAGTCTTAAAAGGGTTGAATAAACCTCTCGAATAAGATTATGAACTCCGAATATATCTCTGAATCTCTGATATATTTTCCGATAGCACATTCTGACCTGGTTCTCTACCAAGCCAGGAAGGGGGTGTTATATTTGTGGTATCAGAGCCTAGGTTTAGTCGATTCTAGGACTAAACTGAAGTATGTTATGAGTCTGCATCTGCATATGCCACCTATGAGTTGTTTGTATACGTTATCCATGACTTGTGACTTACACGATTTAATTCTTCCTAAATGATTAGATCTGAAAATGTATAAACCTACCGATAGGTGTGTTGTAGATGAACCACACCCCGGTTCCTCCTCGACCCATAGGGATAATTTGAGCCGAGGTTAGACTTGAACAAGTGGGGCAGAACGACTCACTCCACCCTCCTCTGATGCCTCCTGCTTAGCAGGAATATTTAATGTCAATGGCTGAAATGATCAAGCAAGTGGCCATGTCTCTTAGGCAAGAGCTGCCACCGCAACCGACTGTAGCTCCTCCATCTGCTACCAAAGCCCCTGTTGACAAGCTCCGTCAGTATCCAGTTTACATATTCATTGGCCAAGACTTGGATAATCTTGAGATGGCGGAGTATTGGCTGGAGAATACTTCTAAAGTCTTGAACAAGCAGATGAAGTGCCCCGAGGAGCACAAATTGGAATGCGTTATAGCTTTGATTTTTGAATAGGCTCAGAGTTGGTGGGACACCGTGACCCTCACGGTACCTGAACACTTAATCACGTAGAACTTCTTTCTTTAGGAGTTTCGTAATAAGTATGTTAGTGAGCAATATATTGCTGAAAGATATAAGAAGTTCCTCCACCTGAGACAAGGAGAAAGACCGGTGGAGCAATACATTCACGATTTTTGCAAGTATGCGAGGTATGGTGCTGAGATCATACATACCGAGAAAGAGAAGTTTAGAATGTTCATCGATGGTCTTTGTAATGAATTACGTCCTCTTTTCACTGCCTTGGAGATAGAGGATTTTTAGACCCTAGTTAATCGATCCATTGCCACGGAAGCCTCCTAGAATTCCTATGAAAGAAAAAATGAGAATCAAGCCTGGTACGACAAGAGGTTTCGAGATGACTCTAGGCCTCGTACGCCTCAGAAAAAGGGCAGACAATAGGATCAGAAGTCTACCACCTTTCAATAGCTACCAAGAATAGGATATGTGCCACAATCCCAATCTCTAAAAACATATGTTGCTCGTACAACTTCAGTTGATAGTACGTGTGGTTCCGCAAAAGGTTCTCAAATTCCTTTATGCAACTTTTGCCAGAAAAGGCACCCTGGACAGTGTCATAGACAGTCCGATCCTGTTACCTCTACAGTAAGTCCAGCCACTTCATCAGGCAGTGTCCACAAAATCCAAACGCTCCTACCACAAGTACAGTCTAGATCAATGGGGAGACCTCGCAACACTAACGCTCTTTCAGTTGGACGTGATCCTTAGACCTCAGCCCAAATATACCATGTTTGAGGCCGAGAGCGAGAAGATGATCCTGATACGATAGCAGGTATGGTGGGATTATGTTCTGATCTTGTTTAGGCTTTGGTAGATCCATGCTCCACTCATTCTTTCATTAGTGAATCGTTGATTGAAAAGTATGCTCTAGAATCTGAACCAGTTACTTCTAAGATTGTTGTCTCTAACCCACTAGGAGATAGTGTGGTTATTCGGTTGGTTTGTAAAGCTTGTCCTCTGAGGATCCAAGGGATCCCATTTTTGGCAAACTTGATGGCCTTACCTTTCTATGAGTTCGACCTTATCTTAGGCCTTGATCGGCTAGCCGAGCATTAAGCCTGGGTAGACTGTTCGAAGAAAACGTTATACCTCCATAGACTCGGCAAGGAAAGTATAACCTTAATGAAAACCAAAACTGAACCAACTAAGGCTCTCATGTGTGCCATAGAGTCTAAGGAAGGTTTGGAGCTTGAGAATGTACCAGTTCTAAAAGAATTCCCTGATGTGTTTCCCGATGAACTTCTGGGACTCCCTCCCACTCGAGAAGTAGAATTAGAGATAGAAGTGCAACCTGGAATTACTCAGTCTCCATTACTTCGTACCGAATGGCTTCAGTTGAGTTAAAAGAGTTAAAGGCCCAAATCCAAGATCTTTTGGACAAGGGATTTATTTGACCTAGTTCCTCACCCTGGGGAGCACCGGTTTTGTTTGTCAAGAAGAAGGACGGGTCGATGCGTCTGTGCATTGACTATCATCAGTTGAATTGAGTGACCATTAAGAACAAGTATCCGCTACCTAGGATAGATGATCTCTTCGATCAATTGAGAGATGCTTCTGTCTTCTCTAAGATAGACTTGTGATCCGGGTATTATTAAATGTTAGTGAAGGAATCTGATGTTCCAAAGACTGCCTTCCGAACTAGATATAGCAACTATGAATTCCTAGTAATGCCTTTTGGGCTTACGAATGCACCTGCAATTTTCATGGATTTGATGAATCGTGTATTTCGGCCCTATCTAGAAAGGTTCATGGTTGTGTTCATAGATGACATCTTGATTTACTCCAAAGACACACCCACTCATGAAGAACATCTTCGGATTGTGCTACAGACTCTCTAGGAGAAACGGCTATACGCTAAGTTTAGCAAATATGAGTTCTGGCTATATGAAGTATCCTTTATGGGACATGTGATCTCTTCTGCGGAAATTCAATTTGACCCAAAGACTATTCAAGCAATCCTTGAATGGATTCCTCCAAAGAATGTTAGAGAAGTTCGTAGCTTTTTGGGCTTTGCGGGCTACTATCGTAGATTTGTTAAGGGATTCTCGATGATTGATGCACCCTTGAAGAAACTTCTCCGTAAAGAAACCCCTTTCATGTGGACCGTGGAACAACAAAGAAGTTTTGATTAGCTTAAGCAAGTTCTGACCCATGCCCCTGTTTTGGTGCAACCTGAGTCGGGTAAGGACTTCACCATATACAGTGATGCATCCCACTTGGGATTGGGCTGTGTACTGATGCAAGAAGGAAAGGTCATAGCCTATGTTTCACGTCAGCTTAAACCTCACGAGCTAAAATATCCGACACATGATCTGGAATTGGCCGTTGTTGTGTTTGCCTTAAAGATTTAGAGGCACTATCTTTATGGTGAGAAATGTTATTTATACACAGATCACAAAAGTCTAAAATATCTTCTGAATCAGAAAGAGTTGAATCTCCTTCAACGTCAGTGGATTGAGATTTTAAAGGACTACGACTTGGTTATTGATTACCACCCCGGTAAAGCCAATGTCGTAGCTGATACTCTTAGTCGGAAACCTACTCCCTCTCCGAGACATTTGAATGCTCATTTTTGACTCAATAAGCATGGCAAGTTGTTAGCGAAACTGGAAGTTCAGTCAACTATTGTGTCTCGAATCAAAGCATTCCAAGAATCTGATGAGGAGTTGCGATCTCTTATTGCTAAGATCATGGACAAACCAGATCATGGCTTTGCTGTGAATTCCGATAGTTTGTTGTGTTTTCAAAACCGTATTTGTGTTCTCGATGATGACGATCTTCAAAATCAAATTCTAAGAGAAGCTTATTCAAGTCATTTCTCGGTTCATCTTGGAGCTATCAAGATGTATAAGGATCTAAAGGAGTTATATTGGTGGTCCGTTATGAAAGGTGAAATTGCGGACTTTGTGGCAAGGTGTTTGACCTGCCAATGGGTTAAAGCCGAGCATAAAGTGCCTACTAGTCTTTTGCAACCCATTGAGCTTCCATAGTGGAAATGGGAATGTATTACAAAGGACTTCGTAAGTGGCTTACCGGTGGCACCAAAGAAAAATGATGCTATTTGGGTCATTGTGGACCGATTCACAAAATCTTCTCATTTCATTCCAATAAGAATGGACTTCGGTTTGCCTAAGCTTGCTGAGTTGTACATTCGAGAAGTTATCCATTTGTACGGAGTTCCTATGTCCATTATTTTCGATCATGATCCACGATTTGCATCCCGGTTTTGGAGGACCTTACAAGAGGCTTTGGGAACTCGAGTACACCTAAGCACTACTTTCCATCCTCAAATCGATGGTCAATCTAAAAGGGTTATTCAGGTAACCTTATTTCTCTTTTATCCATACATATAAGCGCTCTATATCAATCCCGATCCTTCTTTGTAGATTCTAGAAGATATGCTTAGAGCCTGTGTTATTGACTTCGAGAATACGTGGGAGAAATCCCTGCCTTTGGCGGAATTTGCTTACAACAATAGCTACCAAGCCTCGATTCAAATGGCACCCTATGAAGCCCTTTACAGGAGGAGATGTAAGACCCCTCTCTATTGGACCGAACTTGGTGAAGGCAAGGTGTTAGGCCCTAACTTACTTCAGGAAACTGAAGAAAGGGTGACCATTATCCGTGATCGACTCAAAGCTACATTTGAGCAGCAGAAAGCTTATGCAGATCTGAAAAGAAGAGACATTCAGTATGACGTTGGTGAAAAAGCCTTCCTTAAGGTGTCTCCGTGGAAGAAGATCCATCGATTTGGCAAGAAGGGGAAGCTAAGTCCTTGTTTCATCGGTCTATTCAAGGTAATCGAGAGAGTTGGACCTATTGCCTATCGATTAGCTCTCCCCAAAGAGCTAAGCCAAATTCATAATGTCTTCCATGTGTCTATACTATGGAAGTACCGGTCCGATCCCTTCCATGTGATCGAGCCAGAGTCAGTTGAGATTCAGTCTAATCTGATGTACGAGGAAGAACTAGTGCAAATCCTCGCACGTGAAGTCAAAAGACTTCGTAATAAGTTTGTGCCCTTAGTGAAAGTCCTTTGGAAAAGTCATTCAGTTGAAGAAGCAACGTGGGAACCGAAAGATACAATGCAAAAGCAGTACCCTCACTTGTTCAATTAGAGTAAAAATTTGAGGACAAATATTCTTAAGGGGAGAGTTGTCACATCCTTAAAACTGGCCTAGTCGAAATTTGGTTTCAGTGACCAGAAATTTTGCACCGGATATGCTCAGAAATGTAATCTCTCAATCCTTGTACCCAATTTTTTAGCAATGAAAGTTAGTTGAACTTGATTTAAGTTGTGGGGACCTTCTTATAAGAAATTTAAAGCTAGAAATGTTGAATTTGAGCTAGGCGTATCGATAAAGTTGGACCTGTATCGATACGGTTTGAGCTAGGTGTTTCGATACAGTAAGACATGTATCAGTACAACCTAACTGCCATAACTAACTTACCTGTTTTAGCCTAGCCGTATCAGTACAACTATAGGGCGTATCGATACGGGTCCTCTATTCAAAGCTATTTTAGTGGTCAAATTAAAAGAAATGGAAAGCAAGGTACTGACTCACCTCTTTGCTTGCCTACTCCATGTGATTAGGTCACCTTTTGTGCTGAAGAGATGATTGCTTGATATCTTTAATTCATGAAATGATATTGAATTGGGTTTAGCAAACCCTCAAGGGTGGGTAAGCCTCTTATTGGTTGTTAAGAAGGTGGGGAAATAATTAAGTTTTGGCTCTCTTAGAAAAGATAAAAGAAAGAAAGCTTTCTTCCTCGCTTAGTACTCCTGAAACTGACATCCACTCTTGCTTTGAATAAGCTCACACCACCATTGTTATCCCCAACCTCAAGCTCAAGCATACACCTCTCCTATTAAGAATCTTAAGTCCAAGCTTTCTTTGATTCAAAGTTATCATTCCATGGCTATCGATTGGCTGAAGAATTGGAGGAAGCTAGTCCATCATCCCTAAAGCAAACTAGGAATAAAGAAATTATGATTCGAGAGCCTTATGAGCTTCGGAATCCAAGGTGAGTGTACTCGTGTCAAAGGATAAGCAAGGTGTCATCATGTTGCATTCGTTTTGTGTTATAATTTGCATTTTTGTTTAAGGTCTCAAGTAGAGCAAGCTTGTGTGGATGCTAATAGTAAGCATGGTAAGTTTTCGACATGGATTAGTATGTGTAAGTTCATGCACGATACTTGAATTTTCTATGTGTGAATTTGATATGAATATGCTATGATATGATACGTGGAGCTAAGGCTCAATTTGACATCCAATATGATATGGCTTTGAGTACAAAGGTAAGTTTATGTTGTAATATGTGATCTTGGACATTTGTGGACATTGGATACAATTGGCATGCCATAGGATTATTTGAGCTCACTAAGTAAAGGATTAGACTACGGTCCGGAGCTACGGCCTATATATGGTGAGATAAGGTTGGTTTGTGTAAGGGATATATTCTAGAGCTAATGCTTAAGGCTACAGCCTATTTTCGACATATGTGGCGTACATGGGGATTTGTGTATCCATTGGTTACCATGTCCAAGAAAATGATATGTTTATATGATTTATAATTGCTACATGGAATCATGACTATTGGTTTGAATATGATCTTATATGGTTGATGCTATGTAAATTGTTAACCATGCATGCCTATATGCCATTCATGTACTTGATAAATTTGTGGTGCATTTGTTATGACTACTTCACTAGGCTATGTAAGCCTAACATTCATGTGTCTCATGCATTTCAGGACCTTGAAGCCATCCGAACTTTGATCATGTAGTTGCGATTGCAAGTCACTCTCCTCAAACCCATGTATGCCTATGTTTTGTTTGAACTCCTAGTAAGGTGGCATATGGTCTAGACATGTCATGTTTCTGCCTTATGATATATGTGTAATGGTTTAATAATGTCTAAAGGTTAAATATGGTTTTTGGTATGCTTGTGGAATGACTAAACTAGTTAAAATGAGCTTAAAAGCACTAAAAGGTGAAAACTAGGTAAATGGATTCGAAACACTCTAAAATTTTGCATGCTATTAAAACATGTATATTAGACTTGCTGGTAAAATTTGGTTAAGTTTGTACAACGTTTAACCGGTTAAATTGATTAAAAACCAGCTAAAATCTGTCATTACAAGGTAGGCGTATCGGTACGGGTGATGGCGTATCGATACGGCCTTGCATAATTGGAATAAGTAAAACAAGGCATATCGATACACAAAGGGGGTGTATCAATACGGATTTTGGCAGTAAGGTCTGGGAAATAAATGGTATTGATACGGCTCTAGGATGTACCGAAATAGGTCAACCCCTAGTCAACGCGTATTTGTACAAGCTTAGGTGTATCGATACGAGCATGTTACCCTTGAATCTAGAAAATGAAAATTTGGTTTAGCGTACCGGTACGGCCCTAAGTGTATTGGTACGGTGTTAGTTAATTCTGTTAAAAGACATAGGAACCAGTTTTAAAAAGATTGCAAAATGGTCGCTAAATTTGAATGGCATAATTGGACAGGTAAATGACCTCTATTAGTAACAAAATTGCACTGATTAGTAATTGATAAGTTTAATTGAAGATTTGTAAAGAAAATTCTAGTAAAGTCCCTTAATTTGTGAAATTTACAATTTAATCCCTAAGTTTGTAAAAGTTTAAAATTGATCCCCAAATTGAGTAGACTATCAATGAATAGTTCGTTTAAGTCTTAAAAAGGTTGAATAAACCTCTCAAATAAGATTCTGAATCTCTGATATGTTTTTCGGTAGCAGTTTCTGACTTGGTTCTCTACCAGGCCGGGAATGGGGTGTTACAATTTCCCTAATGAACAGTTGATTGCGACCACTACCATTTCATGCTATGCTGACATTCAACTACCTAGTTAACAATACAATATGCTGATCAAGTCATTCGTCGTTGTATGCTAGAGGATGAACAACAAAACATTCTTCAGCTCTGCCATACAACACCATATGAAGGACACTTTGCTAGAATAAAGACAACGACCAAGGTGCTACAGTCAGGATTTTCTGGCCAGCACTATTCAAGGATGCCCATTATTTTGCCAAGACATGTGATAGGTGCAAGTTAACTGGAAACATTTCGAGCGGGCATCAATTGCCACTTCAAAATATCATGCTTGTTGAGTTGTTTGATGTATGGGGGATAAACTTTATAGGTCATTTTCCCTCATCGTTTGGCAATTTATGTATACTTGTGGCAGTAGATTATGTCTCAAAGTGGTTTGAGGTTGTTGCTATCCCAACAAATGATGCCAAGGCAGTTGTCAAGTTCTTTCACAAGCACATCTTTACCAGATTTGGTACCCCCAGAGCCATCATACATGGTGAAGGTACCCATTTTAAATGACATTTAATCACTAAAGCTCTGTACAGGTACGGAGCAGAGAATTGCCACTACCTACCACCCTCAAACAAATGGCCAGGTAGAAATTTCAAGCAAGGAGATAAAGAACATTTTGTAGAAAAGCGTAAACCCAACTTGGAATGATTGGTCTTTGAGTCTAGATGATTCCTTGTGGGCATACAGAACAGCTTTCAAAACTCCATTAGGGACTTCCCCATACAATCTTGTCTTTGGGAAGTCATGCCATCTTCTAGTGGGGCTAAAACACCGAGCTTATTAGGCAACCAAGAAGTTGAACATGGAATAGAAAGTTGCAGGTGAGAAGTGTTGTTAGATTTGAATGAGCTGGAGGAGTTTAGAGCACAAGCCTATGAAAATGACAAGCTTTATAAAGAAAGAACAAAGAGGTGACATAACAACAGAATATTATTAGGGCAGTTTGAAGTTGGGAAAAAAGTGATGTTTTTCAATTCAAAGCTTAAGTTATTTCCAGGAAAACTCAAATGTAGATGGTCAAGACCTTTTGAAGTTGTCAAGCCTTATGCTCATGGAGCAGTAGACATTAAGGACTTGAAAACGAGGACAACGTTCAAGGTAAATGGCCAGAGGTTGAAGCATTATTGGGAAGGAAATCAGAGTAATGCCAATGAGATTATTCTCCTAGCAGAGATTTAGTAAAATTTTCCATCATAATTTGATCATTCTAAATAGTTATAATAGTTATTTTCTTTCTGGTATTTTGGATTATTCATTTTAGTTTTTTTCTATTTTGAAAGGTTTTTTGTGAGTGTTAGCGCATGTAATTTTTCCAAGGCAGTATGTCAGGACAGGCTGGCATTCAGACACCCATCATCACAAGTCTAGATAACACGTGGATCAATTTTAGATCAGGCCCAAGGGAGATTCACCCCTTGCTAAGAGGGAAACCCTAATAGCTGTCATCCCAAGTGAAATTTCAAAGTTTGAAATTTTTACCCTATTTTAGCCATGCCTTATTTCCCATGCTATCACTCTCCCACTCGCCAAAAATCATCATTACCTCACTCCCTCATACACGCCATAACTGCCAAACCATCATTATCCCCACTAACTTCACCTTAAGCTATCCCCCATTATCAAGAATCTTTCCATTTTTTTTCAAACTGGCAAGAGAAATCAAGAATTGAAAATTCTTTTTCATCTTCCAAATCGATCAATCCTTTTTCCCAAATTCTTCAATGGCATCTTCATTAGCTCCGCCTCAAATCTTCTTCAACGATGAGATGAAGAAGAAGCATGAGGAGAACTACGTTGTGCGAACCTTTTGCTATGAAAAGGGGTTCGAATTCAAGAATGAGCCCAACTTAGGGTATTCATCAGAGGTGGTGGCCATCATCAAGAAAAACAATTGGGAGGTCTTTTGCCTTCAGCCTAGGGAGGTTCACTCAACCGTCATTCAGGAATTTTATGCCCACCTCACTACCAAGGCCTTGCCTTTTGTGTTCGTACAGGGTAAGTGTGTTCAATTTGATTAAGGGTATGTTAATCGCATGTGTCAGTTTGGATGGTGCTGGGGAGGAGCACTCGGCATTCGTCAAATTATGGATAATGCAAAGAGACAGTTGCTATTGAAGAATTTGTACGAACCAAGCACAAAGTGGAACGTCTTCTCCAAAGGCAAGAGAATAGTGAAAAGGTTGGCATTAAGACCACAATCGAGAGGATGGAACCATTTCTTGAAGGCCAATCTAATGTCGACCACACACAATGACACAGTGTCAGAGGACATGATGGCATTACTGCATTCGATCACGACATGAAGGAAGATTAGTGTGGGCTCTCTAATAATTGACGAGTCATACAAGTGTGCAGCTAAGAATTGTGGCAATTTGATTTTTCCATCACTTATCTCCAAAATTTTCCTACAGCATAAGGTGCCAACGCTCGACTCTGACAACGTCCAGAAATACAAAGGAAGAATCAACCCTGCTCTTTAGGGACAATTAATTGTCAATGAGGCTAAAGACAAGGGCAAGGGAAAAGCTACCCAACCGGCATCTGCTGCCAAGACACCCAAGGCAGAACCTTCCACCCAAATGCCAGTTGATGCGATGGCATTGCTTTCCTTTAATTATCAATGCAAGAAACTCAATTTGCAAAGTTAAAGAACGACGAGGAACAAAACTTGGTGCTCTGGCAATATGTTGGAGCTAGAGACCATGCCCTAAAGACGACTCTAGAGGGCATCTCCACCAATCCTTTGCCACCATATCTAGAGTTCTCAATTGAGCATCATGCGCTGGAAGGAATGCCAGCCAGCCCACAGTCTATCTATACTCCAACCCAGCAATCTGATGCCACAATATCAGTGTCACATGTTCACGTAGAATCTGCTAGAACCGAGACTCGGTAGGAGTCTGATGACTATGTACTTGCCAAAACTAATTTGCCACTAGTAGCTCCAGCCTCTTCGACCGCCCGTGTAAATCCTGTCGTACCTGAGCCGGCAAGGGTAATTGAGGAGGTTCAGCAAGACGTGAAGGCCTCTACTGCTGCCTTGAAGCAACAGCTGAAAAGGACAAAATCTTTGGCACCAAATTGAGGAAGCTTCATTAAGAGAAAGACATGCATCACTCGTGTCGAACATTTGGAAGGGGAGTCATTTCCCTTTAACTCCTTAGTTTCATATTTTTCATTTTTAGCATTGTAATCACTCATTTTTATCCGGTTTGTAAATATTGTTAATATATTAGCATAATAATTAACAGGGTATTATTATTGCATGTATGCATATTATGTTATAGGTTTACTATATATATGTGATTAATGAGTGTAAAACATGTATGTGATATGTGTAAGCGCATGCGTATTATACGTATTATGTATGTGTATGTGTATAGGTGTTGGTATATGTGTACCATATGTATGTTTATATTTTGTACATGTATTGTTTGCACATGTATAATATATATGAACAAAAGTATGTGTTTGTGTTTAAACGCATGTAATATGTATGTTGATTTGTATACACGTATGTCAGTCTATATGTATTTAGCTTAATGCCATTGTTGTTGTTATTTGTATGTATATGTATTATTAGCAATATTAGTTATTATTATTGGTATTATTGTGTTAGAGTTAAAATGGATCTGTAAATGTAAAAACCCATATAAGTTATTATTAAATGCCCAGTCCAATATATTACAAGGTCCATTATAGTTTACAAGGCCCATTTTGGCCTGACCCAATATCTTAAAAACCCTAAAAAACCAAGTTTGATACCCTTTATTTTCCTTGCAGCCGTCACCCTCCCAGCCGTTGGATCAAGATTTGATCCAACGGTCCAAATGACGCTAAGATGATACAGCTGGCGCACGTGTAATTCACCCCCGGGGCTGCTCGTCTCTCGCGAGACCGTTCGTTTTCCCCTGCCACGTGGCATGATCAGAGACCACCACTTCACCCTGTAGAACGCATCAGGGCCGTCGATCTTCAGGAAATCCTAACCGTTGGATCAGATCTGATCCAACGGCCAGGAACGCATCTGGCTGAAGACACCACCACCATACCTCCCCCACGCCGCCGTACCAACCACTATGCTCAGATGCACCAAAAATGAAAATACAGGGTGTCAGTACCAAATCGAACAAGACATGTATTGTATTTTATATTCTACCAAAAAACTCAGATCAGAGCAGGATATATGTAAACGAACCGAAAAATGTAAAGGTCGGTCTCTATGTTCCAGAAATAAAAAAAGAACTCAAAGATTCCAGTGGTAAATTTTTTTTTTCTTTTGCTTCTTTTCTTACATGCATGCAAAATAAATGGAATAATAAAGTAAGGGGTGAGAGTTTTACCTTCGGTCGTTAGTTCCCCCACCGGCAACAAGCCTAAATATGGTGAGTCGGTCAAAGAGGGGGACGTCTTTCAGTCTCGGTTTTCTTAAAAGGGGTGGTTTTCGCTTCCGGGTTTTCTTAGATCTAGATAAAAGGGGGAGTCTTGATTTAAATCTATGTTTGGATTTGAGCTCGGGTTGAAACAAGGGTGATTTTGGAGGTTTTTCTGTGGCTCGTCGGCGCCGGCTAGCGGCGACCGACGGCGGAAGATACGGTGGTGGGCTGCCGATTTCTGGGATGGTTTCGAGTTTGAGAGCAAATAAGAGGGGAGATGAATTTCAAAAGGGTAAAAAATGATGGAAAAGTGAAAAAGAGGGGGCTAAAGGTCTGTTATATAGACCAACAAAAAAATATAAATGGCATAATCACTTCATAAAGGTCCCCGTGTTTCGGGATTTTTCATCTAGAGCCTTCCTCATGGTCTAATTGCAACCCCAGTCCCCCTCTTCTTTGAAATTAGTTCAATTTGGTCCTCAAATCAAAACAAATCAGATTTCCCAATGGCATAATTACCTACTTAGCCATCCTGCGTTTTTGGATTTTTCACTCCGAGCTTCCCCCTTGGTTTAATCACATTTTCAGTCCTTGCAAGTTCTTCCCGGGTTATAATTCGGTCTTCAAATGTTTGTTTTTTATTTGTTTATTTAAATATTCTGTTTTCAGTTTATTTCATTTCAGTCCCTCTGTCTTTTTTATTGTTATGCTTGTGTTTTTGGTATAATTACATTTCCATTTTATGTCTCAAGCTCCTTGGTGTTCTTGCATTACATGCCTTTATGTTTTTATCATGTGTTTTTAGTTGTCATATTATGTTTTTTTGTGTTTTAGTTTATTTTGTTTGTGTTATATATGTCTATTTTGTAAGCTAAGTTTTAATTTCGTTTGTACATCATGTTTATGTGATTCTTCATGTTTTTATTTATTTAGGTTGATGTATGATGTGCATTCATTCATGTTTTTATAATATGCATTTTATCGTGCTAATGTATCATGTGGTTCATTTGTGCATGTTACATACTTGTGTTTTGATTAAGTGATCATGTTTAGTTTAGTTGTTTATCTTGAATATACGCATGATAGTATGTTTTGTTTTTGTCTTGTATTTTAGGTTACATATTAAAAATAAGTGATTTTTGTTACATATAAATATCGTGACGTGTTTTGGCATATGTATGTAATTTGTGTCATGTGATAAAGTTTTATTGTAACGTGGTGATAATATGGTTTTGTCATTTTAGTATCATGTCCTATATCCTGTTATGCATATTGCATTTGTGTTTTTAGGTACTTAAGCATATTATATTTAGTTAATTTAACCTTGAAGCATATCTTTTACCATGTTTGTGTGTATATGTTTTTTTTTATGTTTAGTCTAGATCCTTGAATATGTCATTTATATCTATGTTCATGTATTTTGTTACTTTTTGTTTAATATTATGAAATTCTTGTTTTTTATCTTTTTAGTATCACGTCAATGTAAATTGTATGCTTTATTTTTGTTTTTAAGTTGCATTTCGGATATATTATTGTCAAGGCGGTGCCCTTTTATCCGAGCGTAAATGGGGCCAGTATCAGGCGTAGTGATGGTGGTTGGACGTTTACTCTCGGATAACGGGGCCTTTAAAATTTACTCACACTTATAACCAAATTTTAATTTAATCGTCACTCTAATCCGGAAAGTTTAATTTTAATAAAGCGGTAATTATTAAAGTACCAATTTTGGGCGGTGTGGGGGGTGCTAATCCTTCCCCATCCGTAACCGACTCCCAAACCCAAAGTTTTCAAAATCTCTGGGTTTTTTTTATGGTGTCCGGCCTACCTAAGTGGCCGGTAGCGACTCCCTTTCTTTAAATAAAATACGGTATTTTTAAAACCCCGCGGAATAAATATTTTAATACCCGAAAAACCACAAACACTTCGAAAACTCGGTATTTTTTAGCGAAACGGACATCGCTACAAGCATTCATTGTATTTGTATATATGTGTTCTCATGCATGCATACCTTTGGTTTGGGGGTATATGTTGTCTCGCATTTATTGTCATGACATTCATTCATTTTTTATGTTTTTGTTTGCATTATGTTATTGCCATGTAGATTAGGTAGAACCAAGCATACCAAACTGCTAATTTTTTTGCCACGACTTGAATTTGAACTGATAATTTTGCCAACACATTGCTAGCATAGTTAGAATTGGCGCTAGTATGCCCTATCCGATGATGAAATTAGAATATCTAGTTTAGCATAAGCCGACAGATTTAGTAATGCCATGTTGCTTGGCAATTAATCTCTAGCTTAGGGAAATCTAGTTTCACTTAAACATGTAGTATGCATCTAGTTCCCAAGATAAACTTAGGATTCTTAAAACTGAATTCAAAACAAAAAATATGTCAGGGTAAAAGTAAAGAATAAGGCAACAATGTTTTGCCAAAGGCTAAGAATTTTTAAAACGCTCATCTACCTTAGAGACAATACGTAGCTTGGGGCTTCGTGGTTTGCTCCTTTTTAGTACTCATGCCAAAAACTTTAGGGTATGAGTGAATTGAATAAGCTTAGTGATGTAGTCTAAGCGAGAAAGAATAACAAAGGGTCGTCTAAGCGTCTGCCACTTTTGAGAAGTGTGCATAAAGGAATCAGCTTAACGATCACCGCTTCCAAAGTAAGCGAGCAAGAAAAATAAAGGGTCGTCTAAGCGTTTGCCACTTTTAAGAAGTGTGCATAAAGGAATCAGCTTAACTATTGCCGCTTCCAAAATAAGCAAGCAAGAAAAACAAAGGGTCGTCTAAGCGTCTACCACTTTAAGAAGTGTGCATAAAGGAATCAGTTTAACGATCTCCGCTTCCAAATTAAGCGAGAAAGAAAAACAAAGAGTCGTCTAAGCGTTCGTCACTTTTAAAGATGGTACTTTTACATAATATAATCATCATTGTTGCAATTTAAAAAGATATATTCCTTCAAACTTAAAATAATCATTGAATAAAGTAAACCAAAATTTCAAACAAGACCGACCAAAAGATGATATCCACTACATACGAAAAAGGAAATACAATATCCTCTCTATATCCCTTCATTCACCACCGCCAACGACAACATAATGCGGTTACAAACATCAAATAAGCAGAAATATCTAGAAAAAAACTAATAAAGGATAAAATCTTTCTAGATATACTACTTATTCGATGCTAACAACCTCAAAACTGATAACTCAAAAAGACCAACAAAGAAAAGGGAAGGAGAAAGGAGATATATTCCCCGTCTAAAAATAGGAGCATAAGGCGATCACGAACTTCTAACAAACAACAATATCTAGAAAGAAATCAACAAAGGATAAAATCTTTATAGATATGTTGCTTGTTAGAAATTAGGCAGTACAGGCATATTAAAACCAACAACAACAAGGAATGAATTAAAGCCATAAGCCACATGATGCACCTGGTGAAAAGCCTTATTTATAGCCATCAAGAGAAAAATACTATAGCGTGAATATCAAAATTTTAAGAGGAAATTTGGTTAGCTGATGAAGAATTCAAATTTTATAATTTCAAGCTCGCAACTATCGAGGAGTAATTTTAGCAGATATCTTACAATAATTAGTAAAAGAGAAAAAGTAATTACCATGCACACTCTTTAAACAACACAATAATAAGATATGAAACCTTCACTCATTACCAAAAATATTAAAATGACATCAAAAGTTGAAAATGAATAGGCAGAGTAGTAAAAAAAGCTAATAGTCGCCACCGCATCCGCAACCCCTTCCCCGCCCCCAAGATCACCGTCAATAGGGTCACCCAAAGACATAGGCGTGCTTGGTTCCGTAGTAAGAGGAATCACATTATTCCTATAGTCTGTAAAAAAAATCCGCCAAGAAGACCCAAAGGGATTCCTTACATCAAAATCCACAGCCGCCTCGCAAAAGACATTAATATCCACACCGGTAACATCAAATAGACCATGAGCTACTTGAAAATTAAGAATAATGGAATCTCGCGACCTACCCATCCCCTCAACCATCAAAGTAGAAGTCGTTTCTGTAGCTACAAGTGGAGTAACATCTGCACTACCTGTAGGAACAAGTGTAGCAGTTTCTCTACTAGCCCAGCCCCGAGGAGCATCGTCTTCCTGATATTTCCGCAAAAGATTGCGGCAATTAGTATGGGTAGCAAAGAAATTCTCTGACTCAGCTTCAATCCCTAAGAGAATCCTAGCTACACGGCAATCACCCCTTTCGCCGAAAGGCCACGTATTTGTACATGGGGACATTTGCTAAAGACCCATCGAAAAAAGAACTAAAATCTATCTCGTCCCAACCATTTGTGCTCTTACCTCCCAAATAATGCACCCACACATTCCTCATGGTGCATACTCCTTCATATCGTATGGGAAGACCCCTCTCTAATCTCTCAACCTACAATAGCTTCGCGGGTGTCAACTCACTTCGCTCAAGAGCATCAACTCTATATTTTGTTGGTTTATGCTAGATGACAGGAAAAGGTAAACCCCAAATTTACACTCTAGTTTAATGTACTTCTTTCTATCCATCCTAAGATTGCTAGCATAGTTGCTCATCACCGGCATCTTCTGGTCAGGCAAGAAGTTTGCAACTAAAGAAGTATGTCATCAAAGTCTACCAACCAATTCCAAATAACTGGTCAGGCAGCACATCGAACCAATTGAGCCAGTCCATGAAGAATAAGTGAAGCGGTAAGTGGAATACGGCTTCAAAAGCATACAATGGGATAAGACATCACGCCTTATCTCCATCGTGACAAGCACTCAAGCGACATGATCCTACGAAAAAACTAAATTTATAGCAGAAATTATCCAAAACGCGCAGACCTCTACACTCTAATGTAGTATGCATATCCTTGTATTTCGTAGCACACGAGTACTCATCACTCTCCACTACAATAGAATCAGCCATTGAAACAAAGGAAGTATACCCACGCAGCCGTCACGAACTCAAAACCAACAAATCGCGAATGAAAAAATGAAGTAAAACAAAAGAAAGAGAGAAATAAAGCAAATGAGCGAAATAAAAACCTAGAAGACAGACAAAGCTTATTTATAATCAGGAAACATAACTTCTTCAAGACGTTTCATCCATAAAGAGAATTAAATCGTGTCACGTTTCATATACAACGGTTCATTCCTAAAGAAAACCAAACGGTTCACCAATTACACACACATGGCAAGCCAATAGCCACATAAATATACCCAACAAATACCACACCATACAAATATTTTTCGCCCTAAAAACTCCTGCCATGGAAGCCCGCCGGATATCTCAAATTTGCCAATGTTAGTTTATAACCTTCCCTCACATAGTGCCAAGTGTTAGTACCAGCGAACATCCACTACCACGTGTCGGGGAGTTACAGCCAACTAACATATACCACAAGTGAGCGACCATAACCTATCCTTGTGAACCCCATGTAAGCGAACAAGTACAAATGACACACGGAAGTATCTAGGCGAACAATGTTTGGCGATCGCGTGTATCGTTGTCGATGATAAGGCAAACCTAGGATGTCAAGTCATAATCAGTCTAATCACATTGCCACGACAACCCTGTTGAGACACATGTCCTAAAAGGACGCATGCAACAAGGACAAGCCATGATCTTCCATTCTAAGAGGACCAACACCATACCAAAAAGACTACACTTGAGCTCAAACCAACAACCACCGTCAGGACCACCACTGAACCTCCATCTTCAACCCTTGTTCACTTTAACAGCCAACAGAGAAGTTAGGAACCAATAAAGACTTATTCTCGTTATGTTATTGAGGGAAAAAACTAAAAAAATGGAAGAAAGGAAAAAGAAAGAACGAATGATGTGAATTGTTTGTTTGACTGTATGTGTCGTGATGAATAGAAATTCTCAATCTTTTTTCGGTGCCCTTATTTATGCCAAACACTAAAAAAATTAAGTTTATGTTTAAGATTAAGGTTTAAGGTTAGAATCTATGGTTAGGGTTTAGAGAATTATGAGTTTAGGGTGTATTTTTTAGGATTTAGGGTTTATAGTGTAGGATTTAAAATTTTTGGTTAGAGCTTAAAAGGGGCACTGAAAAGAGACAGGATTTTTGTATGTGTCATGATAATGTGATGGTTTATGAAATGAAATTTGGTCTATTGATATAGGATTCATGGTGGGTTTAGATTTTGAATTAATTTTTAGGTAAAATACATAAATCATCATTGAACTTTACTCTCAAAACTATTTTGGTCACTAGAGTTTCAAAACATGCAATTTACTCACTAAAGTTTAGACATTAAATGTTTTTTGTTACTATTAAACCTCAAATGATCGTAGATGGTGGTCGTTCGGTCCTAAATTTCATCAATCGCTTTGTCTCGACCCCCTGAATCTGAATTCGACCTCTATTTTGTCAGAAAGTGCTCAGAAGTTCATGAATCGGCCAAAAACCTTATGGTTTCTTTCTCGTTGTTCTCCCTCTTCTGCCGTCAAATGGAGCTCGTTTCGCAGTATATTGCTTCTCTTGTGCTGAAGTCTTCCATCGTTCGGATCTTGAAGAAGTTTCTTCGTTCACCGATAAATGGACATAGTCAAAAGTTAACAGATGAGTGAAAAAAACTTTTAATGTCTAAACTTTAGTGAGTAAATTGAACGTTTTAAATTTCAGTGACCAAAATAAGTTTTAGAGTAAAGCTTAATGATGATTTACATAATTTACCCTTAATTTTTTTACGACAACCTAGTAAAAGGCGAGGAACTTTTTGTGCTAATTTTTTTGTATCCTAAGTTTAGGAATGATGGAATAGGTTTAATGTAATGAGTATGTGATGGAAGTTGAAACTTTAATGAAATTTGTTCTTTGCAATTGAGTTGAAATAGATTTTTCATATAAAATAAAACAAATGTGAAAATTTGTAAGTATTACGATAAATGATGATTAAGAATACAATTTTTAGGTGAAGAACATAAACGAAAAAAACATAAATAGACGACAGAAATTTTAATATGTCAGTGTGAAAACTCTGACATGGTGATCGGAAGGTGACCAGATGATAACTGGTGATGAGAAGAGATGAAGAGTCACGTCTATTTAAGATCAAAACTGAAAGAGGAAATCTGATTTATTATTATTATTATTATTATTATTATTATTATTAAACTGAAAGAGGAATTCTGATTTATTATTATTATTATTTAAGATCAAAACTGAAAGAGGAAATCTGATTTTGTATGAATTTAAATCCCAACATTTGTTTAAAGAATGTAATATCTCTATATTTAATCAAAAAAAAGTTCGTTGAAGTAAATATAAATATTTTCACGTCAATCTTTGCAACTAGTTAAAAGGTAAAAAGAATCAAATTTCTTCCATGAAAATGTGTCTAACCAATATTTAATTCACTTCCTCAAAACTATTAACCCTATTTTTTAAACATTACATATTCATTCAACTAAAGTATCGTGACTAAATCCTTACACATAAAATTAATGAAAGCTTCACTTATAGCTTTTGTCTAATGATCTCGCCTATATATATATTTAATCCGTTCACCCAAGTTGATATTTTTATTTCAATATCTCATTGTAACTATATTGTAAAAATAATTATTATATAATGTAATAATTGAATCATTTATAAATGTCTTATGGTCATGTTCTATTTTCATTAACCATGAAATGTCAGTAAGAAGATACATTTTAGTCTCTATCAAATTGTAATTTCATATCTATAAATATAATTGTATCATGTATGAGGTACATACTCAACATATCAGCAATCAACTTACTACCTTAAAGCACGTTGATTCTTGATACTTCAAAACATGTAAGTCACATATACATAATTTTACATCTACTCAAGATTACAATAAATATATTTTTAACATCATAAAAAAATTAATCTATAAATACATTTAAAATTAATTCAACGTAGGTCTAATGTTATATATTTCCGGTCCACACTAACACATCAATGTCTCTACTTGACAGATATACTACTCGATTATAGTCTTAACTTGAATTATTTAGGCATTATGTCAAAAAATTCATCTAACATTTGATTGGATCACTTTGACACCTGTTTTTTTAAGCACTTTAACCATTAATGTTTCATTTAAGGTCAACATAACCTTACTGTGGATGTTTTAAAGAATAAAAATCCTCTACCCACTTTTTGTGTCTTATGAATGTTTCAACATAAAAAAAATAAGTTTAAGATTTATAAATAAAATTTAAGGTTAATGTTTAGAGTTTATGGTTAAGAGTAGAATTTAAATTTAGAATTTAAAAAATTAAGGTTAGGGTGAAAGATTTTTTTAGGGACCGTGCTATTATTTTAGTACCCCAATTATTTTTTACCTAACGTTACATTTTGTTTTTATTTTGATACTCCACAATTAAAAAATTAACCACAGATTGACTATGAGAGAGAAAATCACACGTGACGGCCTACCGCGTCATTTTCTCTCTCTTAATCGACATTATGTTAAGTTTTTAACAATAGGACACAAATAAAAACATAACATTAAGTAATATTTTGCGAAACAAATTGGCGGGTATTAAAAAGTAACGTGAAAATAAGTATAGTACTATTTATATAATTTTCCCCTTTTTCTTATTAGAACGTAAACGTAGACATAAAAAAATGGGACAGTTACCCGACTTAAAATACCGAAGACAAACCAAACGTTAAGTCAAAATATGTCATACCTTTTGCTCTATTTCGTAAGTTTGTTGTACTCATTTATCAGTTTCGGTACATAAACCAAATAATACAATGCAAGCAAAAATTCTTAGATTCATGGAGATATAAAACAACATATAAGTTATCATGCTCGCATATCCACCATTTAAGTCTCCAACAATTATTCCAATAATTACATATTCGATTTGACCTATGGACGAATATGCAAGCATATGTTTCATGCTTGTTTGAGTAATAACAATAAGATTCCCCAATATCATGCTAGGAATAGCTAGAATTTCCATAAGAAGACGCCATTCGTTTGATGAGGCGTATATTCTTACTAATGTGATTTCCATTACAGATGGACAAATCTTCTTATCAGCCAATCTATTCAATGCCGGAGTCAAACCTGTTATTAATGTGAGAATTTCCGTTTCCAGAGTAAGATCTGCGGCCCCATTAGTATCCTTGGTATTAGTATAAGTGTCGGCGTTTGCCTCGTTATTAGTAAAAATCACTACGCACTTGAATTTTCTTGAATGAATTTCATGCTTAAATGGTGACCTTTAACTTCTTTTTTTTATCATAGATGACTTTTAACTTTACGACATTATTTATGGGTATTACCATAAGTATCCTAATCAGTAGTACGGTGTAAGTGTAATCATGCTTAGTCCAAAATAATAATAAGATAAAACCTTATAAGCAATAATAACATAAATGCAATATAGACCTCTCCTGTCAGTACAGTTTTCATTACAAAAAATTTTGCCATAATGAAGCAACGATACATTCCATACTTTGTCATGAAAAAGTTAAGAAATTTCAAACAAGCGATATCACCACGAAGACACTGGGCGGAAGCTGTCTTGAACAAGTTTCCAAAACAATTAATCAACGAACCAAAAGGGCAGTACAAGCCTACAACATATATAGAAATCAGACCAATCCAAATCCACTAATTAAAAAAGTAACCAAAAATACTCATATTGTTCTATCTTATATGAATTCAAATCCTCCTAACACTTTGAAAATATAATATCGCTTGAAGCTGGTGTTTAGTGGTGAGGCGTCCCAAAACCGACCAACAAGTCTATAATAAATTGGATTTCGAGGAAACCTAGGTAAAAAGTTACTGGGAAACTAAGCTAATAGAATAGGGTTAATCGGGCATTGATCGAAAAACCAAACTAAGCGCGGGATTATAAACCCATATATTGTGGTAAAACGGGGCTTTGCCTCCTTCGAGACACATCACCATATATGCTACTAGGCGTAAGGATAGGCGCAAGTTGGGTTTTTAACCCGAATGATCTAAAAATAAATACACTAGATCAACCCCGACCAACTCAGCATATACGAAAAAAATAATTTTAAAGACCTAATTGTCAAAAAATGATTTTAATAAACTTAATTGTAAAAAAATAATAATTTTAAAGATTAAATTATAATAAAATTCCATTTTAAGGACTAATTATAAAAAATATAAAGATATTATTATAAATATCCCTAAAAATTAAGAGAAAATTACATAATCAATCTCAGGTCAAATAGTTTACACCCTTAACCCGACCGAACCCAACAGTTTTATTGAAAAATACAACCACACCAGGTTGGGCAAATTGTCCATCCCTAACTAGAGGTACCAAAGCCTAGCATAAGGCTTTCTTTACTGCGCCTACTTTCCAAATCAATTTAATTTAGGATTAAATAATAAATATAGTGAACAAATTTATTAAACGATTCTGGGTAATGAACAACCTAAGACAACGGCCTAGATATCATTTAACGGTCGACATAAAAACATAGATACAAAATTCAAAAAAATTGATTTTCCAATTATTTTTGTTAAAATATAAACAAAAATGGAAAAACCAAAACTTTTATTCCTTTTCCCTTTTTTGACTCGACTCTTATAAACTTGTCTCAAAAAAATTTCAAATAAAATTTGAATTGAAAAATAGGACGTATAAACTCAAATAACTCAACATTTTGACTCGACTCGATCGAGTACCAGCCCTATGCAAAACCATGATGTGGAATACAACAATAAAGCTATAACCCTTGAAGATAATCTTATAAACAAACTGAACTCGTTAAGAAAATGATTCTTCGCCCTCAATTTTGAAATCGTAACAAGCCAAGAAAACTCGTTATTACATAGGTGAGGAAAGAAGGGGGGGGGGGGAGCAACAGCAACAAATTTAACTAATCACATCTTATACATTATCAAGCATCAAGCTGTAAACACTGTCGGTACGTCAAAGCCTAAACTATGAATTGTTCACAAACTACAATGAAAAAAGATGCCAAATAAAAACAGGGAAATCCACAGCAGACCCATAGAATTTATAACTGAACTGTTGCTTTATTTGGAAACTGGAAAGAGATGAATCGCAGCATCACCTACTATTATTGCTCCCATTAAAGAGGCAATCACCCCCCCCCCCAATATTGTTCATCACTGTAGATTTATACATGGGGTTACTTACATTACTGATCTAAATTTAATGCTTCTAAGCCAAATTTTAAATTTATAAGAGAAACAAGTACAGGTAAGAAAATTCAAAAGGAGCCATACAAATGAAGATTAGAGGGTGATACTATGCCAGCATCATTAAAAAGGACCACACAGTTACAAGCTCATTAAAAGTCTGACTGGCTTAAACAACATAAATGGCACTAATAGTAATCACTATGCACATTATTACAATTTACAACTCAAGCATAACATCTACCGATTCAAAAGTTGGACAAAATTCTGATCTATGCTTATTTGTGTGTGCATTTCGCTCATTCATAAAATCTATCGACAAAAAGATTTATAGGGACATCGATCCTTTCAGGCCAAGACTTCCCCAAACAACAATAAAAAAACCTCTTTAACAGCTTCAATTATTTCTCACGATAGAGATTTTGAGCCGAAGAACAAGAAAAGGTTCAGAACCATTTAATGTAATGCTTTGTTTATAAACAAGTATCTTCTAGAAAAAAGGACAAGCTTAATTCTCAGCATCTTCTACTCAATTTCAAAATGCAGATAGTATAATTTGCATTAGAAAGGTTATTCCTAGTTTACTAGCCACAAATGGAGGGGATGAGAGACTCAGCACCATGATGATAGAAATGAAGGACGCATTTCATAATTCATTATGACCTAAAAAAACAGAACTAGAGTCTCCAATGATTCAAAGCTCGGTGAGTAATGCAATGCATAAGGCCTTACAAGGAATACAAGCTAATAAGTAGAGGAATTTTTATGTCACTTTGCGGTACAAATATTGTTGGTAAACCACACAAGTCCAGTAACAGAAATCCCCTCCCCCATAAAGCTGACTACTCGAAGAAGATAACAACAGAAGCACAAGTTATTTAAGAAAGGAAAGACATGCACAACATAACATTTATTTCTTCAGCATCTCATTAAGATTCAGGGGGTACCAAAGGAAGGTACAGAGTTAAAGTCAAGATAGAAGTATCAGGCTTTGAGATTGATCAGACAGATTTCAGAGCTCCAAAACAATTAAGAAAAGTAAGCGAAGAGTTCTCAAAAACACAAAAATAAAATGCTGATATAATGATATTGAAAAATACTTACAAGAATTGGGAAGCACAGATTTTACACCCTAAGAACAAAAGAGAGAATCACATTAAACATTTATGTTTTCAACAAGATAAAATGCAAATTTATACAAAGGAACCAGAAATATAATTACTCACTGAGATGCATTTCCACTTCAAGCTGACTCCTACACAACCAGTGCAAGTGCCTCCAGAATGATTGAGCCATGGATCAGATATAATGCAATTACATTAGGACATGCATATCTCTAGAATATGTTAAAAGAATTTAATAGAAAAAAAAAAACAGTGAAAAACTCAAAAGATAGGCAAGCTAAGCACGATCACAACACAAACAAATTGCCAAGGCACCACATAAGCAAACATAGGATACAAAAGTTGGCTGGAAACATAGTATAGAAGAATAGTAGTAATCAAAAAGCATCTCTCTAACAGAACACAACAAAAAATAATCCAGATAATCAGCTTTTAGGGTGTCAAAAACAGCTCCAAATTAACAAACCAAGGTACCTTCTCCTGGGCGCCTTTTAAGGAATGAAGCACTGGAGGGTTGCCTCAAAGCAGTAGTACTTATCCTGAATGAAAAATCAAATTAGGTTTCCAAGAGCGCAAACTATTATGAAAAGATAGAAAGAGAAAACAGCCACATAACAAGAAAAGTGACAAATGAACCAGCAAAAGCAACAACCATAAAATACAGGTAGAAACTAAAATAAAAGGAAATAGGGAGAGTCACCTTGCCTAGTTTAGAGAACAAATTTTTGTTCTATAAACTCATAGAAAAACTGTATATTTTTCTCATTATTCAACAAAGTTCAACAGGTATAAAGATGACAAATTATCACAATGGCCATATCAAAAATGATTACAAGAGATAAAAACGCCTTTGGCTAGTTGTCTTACAATAGAAAAGTACATTCCACCGAAAGAATCGCCAGTAAAGAGTACTCCTGGCCAAACATCACCCTTTTGACTTCAACCATGCCAAAAACAGTTCCCAAAGCTCTTTGTCCAGCACAGAGAAGATAAAAGACAGAATTCCCAATGATTAGAGATCTAAATATGAGTTAGGTCATAATGTACAAATATCTAGGGCAACACATTTCTGGAGACATAAAATCAGCAAGACTTTTCACTTGCCCGTGATGAATGGATGAGCCAATGCCTGAGTTACTGTCATCCTCTTCTCCGGATCCAGCACAAAAAGTTTCTCTAGTAGGTCTTGTGAGAAACAGAGTTTTTCTCTGTGTTTTTCTTATGTTTCATTAGTGAAAGAGAGTCTATTATATAGACTTTTACAGAGGTGTTTAACACCAAGTGGTTAACCTATAGGATAAGACTTTTATCCTTTACAAAGATCAAATTTAAAATTCAAACTACTAGTTAAGATAAAGTAAAGATAACATACAACTTCTACTCTATCTAAAACTCTTTACAACACACGGTTATGCATACTAACTAACACTCCCCCTCAAACTGTGTATATGTTGTATATACCCAGTTTGGATGTGAACTCATCAAAAATAACTCTTGGAAGTGCCTTAGTAAAGATGTCACTATCCGCTTTCGTAGGAATATAGTTTAGTGTGCAATACCACCATTTACTTTCTCATAGATAAAGTGCCTATCTATTTCAATGTGTTTGGTTCTGTCATGTTGCACCGGATTCTTAGCAATACTCATTCTTGATTTGGTGTCACTATAGATCTCGAACTCAGTCTTTTCATCCAACTCTAGCTCTTTGAGAAGCCTCTTTATCCACATTCCTTCACATATTCCAAGAGCTAATGCTCTAAATTCCGCCTCAAAGACTACTCCTTGACACCACTGACTTGCTTTTTGCTTCTCCAAGTAACCAAGTTGCCCCAAACATAAGCACAATATCCACTAACTGACCTTCTATCGGTGAGCTCTCCCTTGACTTGAACGTGTATACCTTCAACATTCATGCGGAATTTTCTTGAAAATTAGCCCCGGCACTGTGTGTGAATTTTAGGTACCTCAGTGCATTAATCGCCGCCCAAATGTTCTTCTCGAGGATCACTCATGTCTTTGGCTTATAACACTCCTTTGAGTAGGCAATGTCCGGCCTTGTTAGAGAAAGATAAATTAGTTTTCCAACTAACCGTTGATAGGATTCTTTGTCAATTTGGATTACCGACTTCCTCTTTGTTGAACTTCAACCCCGGGTCCATGGGTGTCTCTACTGGCTTGCATCCAAGCATCCCGGTTTACGTAAGAAGATCTAGGATGTACTTCCTTTGATTGATGACTAAACCTTCTATTGACCTTCCTACTTCCATACCCAGAAAATACCTTAGACTCCCCAAGTCCTTTGTTTCAAATTCGTGGGCAAGAACAATCTTCAAATTCTCAATTTACGTACTATCATCCCCTGTAATAATTATGTCATCAACATACACAATTAATAAGGTTATTTTACCGATTCTTTCGCAACCTTTCGAACAGGTGTGATCACTGACTTTGTTTGAATCCATTCTTTACCATAGCCTTTGCAAACCTCTCAAACCAGGCCCTTGGAGATTGTTTAAGTCCATACAAAGTGATTTGTTGAGTTTGCACACTGTATTTCTAGTTGTTTTTTACCTTCTAGGCCGGTGGTATTTGCATATATACTTCCTCTTGAGACTCCCATTGAGAAAGGCATTTTTGATGTCTAGTTGATGTAATTTCAGTCCTTGTTTACAGCTATGGACAAGTAAGATTCTAACAAATATTCAATTTAGCCTTTGGTGCAAAGGTTTCTTGATAATCCACCCCATAGGATTGTGTAAAACCTTTAGCCACCAGCCTTGCCTTATACCTTTCAATGCTCCCCCATCCGAGTTGTACTTGATAGTGAAAACCCACTTGCATCCAACACCCTCTTTCCCTCTGGTAGATCTGTCAAACACCATGTCTCATTTTTCTCAAGTGCCCTTACTTCTTCCTCGATGACTTTCTTCCATTTGGGATTCTTCAAGGCCTCTCTCTCTTGTTTTAGGAATCACAGACTTTGTTTAGGTGGGTGTAAAGGCCTTAAAATTGGGTGAAGTTTACCATAGGCAACAAATTTGTTAATTGGGTGCATAGTACATTTTCTTACTCCCTTTCTAATAGCAATAGGAAAGTCATCAAGGTCACTAGAATCTTGAGGAGGAATGTTACCTTCAATCTCGACAAGATAGCGAGGATTTAAGCTCGGTCAAAGACAGAATGAGGACTTGAGTCCGGTTCTTGACAAGTGCTAGGCTGGTTATTTACTTCATTAGGGGCTCTTCTTCTTCTCCCGGTATACACCTTAAATTGGTGTCTGTCGGTTTGTGAATGCACAGAGTAGGGGAATTTTTGTCTTTGTGACCCTAGGTCTTTGGAAGAGGTGTTGTACAAGGACTTGGTGATTTGTTGGTATGAGGAGAGTGCATTTTGCCGGCATAGTATTTTTCTGCTCGGGTGGTTTCAGGATAGGATATGAAAGGAATGTCCGGTAGAGGAGAAATGATGGAAGGTGAAGGAACAAAGGGCTGAAATTCTCATTTTTCTCCCCCCAAGTTCGATCCCCGCAAAATATGGTTTATCCTCAAAGAAAGTGACATCAAAAGAGACATAGGTCTTTTTAGAAATAGGAGAATAGCATTTGTAACCCTTTTGACTAGAGGAATATCCTATAAACACACACTGATTGATTTAGGGTCCAACTTACTTCTATTTTTATCATGCACATGAACAAAAGTCAGCATCTGACCAAATACCCTAAGAGGAATAACAGATGAAAGTGGTTTAAAGTGAGGAAAATGTTTGAATAAGACTTGTTGGTCTTGCAAAACCCAAGGTTTTATTGGGCATTCTGTTGATAAGGTAGGTGGCGTAAGTAAGGCTTCCCCCAAAGATATTTAGGTGCTTTGGCTGAAAAAAAGAAGAGACCTCGTAACCTCTAGTAGATGTCTGTTTTTCTTTCGGCAACACCATTTTGTTGTGGAGTATTGACACAGAAGTAAGATGGAAAATGCCTTTTTCCCGAAAATAACACCTAAGAGATTGACTAAGGTATTCACTCCCATTATCACTCCTCACAACCTTAATAATACGTTTGTCAAACTGATTTTCAATCATTTGATAGAAAGTTTTGAAAATTGACGCAACTTCCGCTTTTTCCTCATTAAGAAAGTCCAAGTAGTCCTAGAATAGTCATCAATAAAGGTAATAAACCACCTAGACCTGACAAGCTTTTTACCTTAGATGGACCCCAAATATCACTTTGTGGATTATAGAAAAAGGAGATGTGGGTGTAAATGAGGAAGGAGCATATGTTTGCCTAGTATGTTTAGCAATTTGATACTTCACAATTAAAAGAATGAGGCTTTTTATTGCTAAATAACTTGGGAAACAATTTTGAAAGATACACAAAATTTGGATGTCCTAGCCTAAGATGCCACAACATAATATCATCGGGTTACTTAAAGAAGAAGATGAAGTCTTAAAGCAACGTGAAATCAAGCAATCAAAGGTGGTAATTCATCAAGAATATAGAGACCATTGGATAGCCTAGCACCGCCAATCACCTTCTTCGAGCCCTGTTCTGAAATACACACCCATTAATTCCAAAGTGAGCATCACATTTAGTATCTTGAACTAACTTACTAACCGATAACAAGTTGTAGGCAAGATTAGGAACATATAGCACATGAGGCAAAACCAGGTTTATCACCCACTTGAATAGCGCCACTTCCTTGTACTTGGGACAGAGACCCATCCGCAACCTTGATGGAGGTTTTAGAGTTGCAATGGTTAAAGGTGCGAAATAGTGAAGGTTGCTGTCATATGGTCGAGGCACGTAATCTATAATCCGGGATAGAGGATTTGAAGTGGCCAAACAGAAATTCTACCTTCACTAGCCGATAAGGCGGTTGTGGAAGATTTAGAGGTGAGATGGCCAAAAAACTGTTGAAGGTAATTGTTCCCATTTAGTTTGTAGGATGTGATTGGGAAAGAGAGGCATCCGAGATCCGAAATTGGATGCACGAGAGTTATTTTGGGAACTAATTTACGATGTGGTGGTTTTGAAAAAGGCCATGGAAATTAAGCAAAGGAGAAGACGAGAGAGATAGGATCGGCTCCTAAAACGATACCATGTGAGAAAAGAGTTTTTTCTGTGTTTTTCTTATGTTTCATTAGTGAAAGAGAGTCTATTATATAGACTTTTACAGAGGTGTTTAACACCAAGTGGTTAACCTATAGGATAAGACTTTTATCCTTTACAAAGATCAAATTTAAAATTCAAACTACTAGTTAAGATAAAGTAAAGATAACATACAACTTCTACTCTATCTAAAACTCTTTACAACACACGGTTATGCATACTAACTAACAGGTCTTTGAAGTTGGCTACCATCTTCGGATCCTCACCAGGAGAGCCAACAATAATTGAGCTGATATCTTTTGGCTTTATGTTGAGAATCATCCTCTTTATACTCTGAAAGGCAGAATTAGATTTTTCATCAACAAAAAGGGCAACCATTAAGGACAACTATCAATATTTCTGCATTAAGCATTTCACGAAAGGAAAATGAAACCTTTTTAGTAACGGGATCCTCTTCTGCAGCATGAAAATTAAGATCTTGATCAAAGTGTTGTTCTGTAAATGCTCCCTGAAAGAAATAAAAAATAAATAAAATGTCTTCCACACAAGCAAAGAAAACTGCATATTGAAAGTGAATATTGTAAAATAAAAAAAATGCACAATATATTTCTCCAAAAATAAATCATTCATACAAATTGACAATGTACCTTCCGCAACATCTTCTTTGGAAAAGGGCCTTTTAGTTCCATGTGAAGGCGGAGCATGTCATTGTTTGTTGGACCAGGGAAAAGAACTTTTCCAGTATATAGTTCATACAAACAGCAACCAACAGACCACATATCCATTGGATGATCATAAGGCAAACCAAGAAGCGCACAATGGAGAAATATAAATATTATACCTTAACCCACGGATATAATAATGAGCAGATTTTTACCAATGTAATTAAATAATCCAAACCACCTAAATAGTAACAACTTCATATTTGAACTTACTTATTTTACGGGGCACGATAAAAGCGACTTACAAGGTATGGTGTAATTTCATTTTTACCAAACAAACATGGCATTACCAAAATCACAAAGCTTCAAAGACATTCTTTGCCTCATTTATTGAAAAAGAAAGAAGCATGTCTAAGTGAGCAATTAATTGAAATAATTAACCACAAATAAGATCTGCGAAAACTAATACATACCAAAGATGTTATCGGGCTTTATATCACAATGAAGAACACTGCAGCTTTTTTTAGATGCTTAAGCGCAATAAAAAGTTGCTTAGCATATGCTCGACAAATAGGTTAGTTTAAGACCAATATTTGCGACCAAACTTCTTGAGAACTTCACGCAGATTCATATGAAGAGACTCAAAAACTAAACATAGATGATTCTGTACTTGAAACTCGACAAAAAAACAAACACGGTGGACGCTTATCCTCGGATCTCGCACGACTACTATTTTCAATATTTGAACCTCCGGTGACGACCGACTTTGTGCTGTATCAAACCAAAGATTAACGCAAAAGCACGTAGCGAGGGAACAAGGTCGAGAACTTGATCTCTCAGTATAGTACAAAAATATCATATGCATCAATGAGAAAGTTTGATCACTCACATTGTTTCATTATTACGAATGATCTTTACTGACCACTTCTTCAGAAAACGGCACCGACCTTGAGATCCTTTGCCCGCATAAATGATTGAAAACACACCTTTTCCATGAGCAGCAGTTACTTCATATCGTCCGTCAAGCAGTTCACCAAATCGATAGCCTGGACAGGAAGGAAGTTACATGAGTACAAACATATACCTGAGAGTTTTGTTTAAGAGTTATATCATATATGTATCTCAATGTCTGTGTACTTCTACAACAAAAATTACATATTAGTGAACTTACTATAATATCCTTCAGCATCATCCCAATTGTCATGAAGACCACTTCTTACAACTGGCAGACCATCACCTTTACCCTACAAATACACCATATATATCTGCTTTAAGCCCTATTGTACCAGCTTTAGTAAATAAACAAAATTAAAACCATGTATGAGACGACAATTATGCTAGGAGAAAACAAGTTAACTAACCCACAGGACGCACTTTATTAGGAATAACCAACCAGCCCAACCCATACAAAAAGTGAATCTAAGCCTGATATACCACCTCATTCAACTCATAATCCAGATACCATAAAGGCAAAAGGAAATGGCCAAATCGGATACATACCAATTTGCGAACTCCAGTAGGCGTTTCACCAAATATATCATCAGTGAAAATATAATCTGACCTCTCACTCTGCGCAAATAAATAAATGGAAATTATGCACCTGAATGGCCTAAAAAGCAATAACCAACTTCAGATACATCCAAATTAAGATTATTTAGAGTGCAAACTAAGATATACTAGAATAGAAAACCACCACACCTTCGGGGTACCCTCACCAAGCCCAGCAGCACCAGATGTCCTCTCCACAGCAGCTTGCCCATTTTCTGAAGGTGACTTCTGAACAGACAACAATGGCTCAGCAACATAGATATCTTCATGTCCACCAAGGACATCTGGACCAGCAGCAGTTCTTGTTTGCCCATTATTCCCCACCGGCCTATCATCTGGTTCAAGTTAAATATATATATATGAGCTATTTGTAACAGATCATATGAACATAGGGTTACCCTAAATCAAAGCTCAATAACGCTAAAAATATCAGGTCAGCAAAAGAAAAGAGGCGGTGAAAAACCTTTATTCACACCCACTGCAACAGATTGTGTCTGTTGCTGCAACGGCTTACTCTTATATTTCTCTAAGATGGTTTGCCTTCGCTTCCTACTTTCCTCTTTGATTCTATTGAATTCTTCCTCTTCTTCTTCAGCAAATTTTAGCGCAATCATTTCATCAAATTCATCTTGCTCCTCCTCATCTCTGAATAAATCAGAAATATACAAAATGATAAGATTAAGAGAAAAAATAACCATGAAACACTTTTTCAGATAAGATATACCTTCTTAGTTTATCGTCATTTCTTTCCAATGAATCGATGTTAGAACCATGAACCTTTACCATTTCATTCTTCCTTAATCTGTCCCGGTTATTTTCTGTTTCATCCCCTTTTGAGTGTGTGTATTTCTTATACCTACCTCGATCACCAAAGCCATCTTCAATTTCAATATTCCTATCTTTATCCCTACTCCTGACGCTTCTCCTTTCCCTCTCCCGTTCTTTGTTCCATTCTACTGTTTTTTCCTTTTTCCTATCTCTATGTCTGTCATTAATGCTGTTATGGTCCCTGCTCCAATCTCTTTCCTTCTCCCTCTTCATATCTCTATCCGCTTCAATATCCCAGCTACTATCATGCACCTTCTCCCTTCTCCTTTCACCATCTAGATCCCAGTCCCTGCTCTTGCCTCGCTCCTTCTCCCTTCTCCTTTCACCATCTAGAACCCTGTCCCTGCTCTTGCCTCGCTCCTCCCTTCTCCTTTCACCACTCATGTCTCTATCTCTACTACTTGCTCGCTCCCTCTCCCTTTTCCTCTCACCAGAAATAACCCTGTCCCTACTCCATTCAACTTCCAGCTCCCTCTCTCTGACTCTTTCATGCTCCTTCTCCCTTCTCCATTCCCAATCTCTCTCCCTTTCTCTGCTCCTCTCTCTACCTTGTGTCCCCATATTGTGATGCCTTTCTTCACCCACATATCTGCCAAAACTAAAACTGTGTTCCCTTACATCATTCCTAACTACATTTCTACTACCATGTCGCCCATCCTGACTAGGATCAGGTTCACGAAAATGACTTCTTTTCAAAAGAACCTCCTCATCTACTATGCTTTGGGATCTTGATCCTTCCCTCACAATATTTCGTGACTCAGATCTACTCCTAGTAAAATAATTATATCTTGAATCAAGAGGTGAGTTAGCTGATGTCTTGAATTTTTCCCCAGAACTTTCAGAGGACAATGACTTCCTCATGTCACTTAACTTCCTGTCATCAGTCTCTTTGACATAGTCATGGAAATTCTTTTTCTTGCCACTTTGTGAAGGCAACCTATTGATATGACCATCAAGGACAACTCTAGAGACCAGTTCTCCTTGAGACTCAACATCCAAATTTCCAGAGAGCCCAGTATGACTATGCTCCTTATCATCACTGTTGTCACCAATCTCTCTTACTTGCTCATCCACAGACTGACTATTTTCGCCAGCTCCCTTCAAAAAAGACGTGAACAAAAGAAGTAAGTGCACAAGCTTGCAACGCATCATTCTTAAAAATTGAAAGTACAATAATCGCAAGCATATATACTCAACTGAATAGTAAGCCATAAGTCTCCATTGAAACGCCTAGGAGGATACTATTTGCAATTCACACATTTTCTTTGTCTATTAGTGCATATGCATGGGATGCTCGCTCAGTAATCTATCAAGCTCTCTCAAACCAAGAATCATTACCCTGATTCATTAAGTACAAAATAATCCAAGATAATGTCCAATAAAGGTCCGTCAGGGCAACAAGAATAAAGGGTTCAAATGAGAAAAGTCAACATTTTCAAGCTCAGTCAGCAGGCAACTAAAAGGAGAACTTCTTAACTTCTTTTAAGTACTATCCAGCATTCAAATTTCATAATTTTGCTTGATAAAATTCAAAACCAAGAGAGAAAAAAATTAAATATTTCAAATTCGTCTTTCCTTTGAAACTAAAGAAAGAGCCCGAAATGCCCACAATTTCTCGGTAACTAATAGGCAAAAGGAAACAAAATAATAAAAACCACTAAATAAAGGCGCGACCAATTAAAACAGGTAAGGGTAAACTGAACACACCGTATCCGAAACAACTCGGATGTCGCGAGATTGACAAGACTTGACTACGGCTGTCGGTTCCTCCTCAAGAATCTCTCCTTCCTCGACGTCATCATGAGCCTGAGGAACAGAGGGAGGAGGAGCGAAGGGATCTTCACCAGCATCTCTGGCTTCATCTTCGTGCTTTTTGCTATGGTGTCGGTGGTGACGGTGGCGGTGGTGGCGGTGCTTGTGGCGTTTAGAGGATTTATTTGGTTCCTCGTCGTCGGATGGAGAACGATGGTGCTTTCTTCGATGAGAATCTGGCGTGTCGCTAGCCATGGGGAGTTAATTGCAGAAAATCTAGGGCTAAGATTAGGGTTTTTAATGTGTGATTTTTTTTAATATTGTTCGAAAGAAGGAAAAAAGTTTTACTCGTGAAAATTGATTTCCTTTGCGTATTTATAGACTGTTATTCGGCTGTAGATTTTGGGCTCCTGATTTTGGGACAGCAATTCTTCCGTACGTGCCAGCTTCATGCGTGTGGCGGTTATAAAGTATAATTTTTGGTTTACTTTTCCAATTATTTTTTAGTTTTAATTTCGGTATAATTTTTTTAATATATATATATATATGTCTGTCTTACTGTCCTTGTTCAGGGTGCGAGGTTGTCCCTCCTAACAATATCATCTCTAAGGTTTGAATTCGCGTCATCCCCATTAAAAGTGCATTGTGTCTTCCCAATATACCTAACACTTTGTTCAATTTCGATATAATTAATCCTCCGCCAAATAGAAAACCTATGTATCAATTATTATTTTCTCAAAACTAAAATAACAAAGGAGTCCATTAACAATCAGATTAGTGGAATGAGATGTTAAGTTCTATAAACTTAAAAGAGTGGTCTTAATAATAAAGGGCAATGTATTCTATTTAAGCGATTCGAGTTTGAGTAATTTAGTCTGTAATTATAGAGATGACAAACATGTACAATTTCGTAGATTTTGTACCGCATTTGTCCCAGTTGGGGTTGTAAGCCTAAGATGGATATGAATTTGGTGGGTAGTGGGCGACTGTAGATGTTACAAATCATACTCGTCATGGGTAGTGAGTAGGTGATGGATCTGAGACCAGGGACGAAGCTCTCTTGGGGCCCAAGGGCGCCCCGGCCCCTGTTATAAAATTAATATATTCGATCGATTTTGATTTAATTATCATTTGGCCCCGGTAAAAATAAATGTTTAAATTAAAAAAATACAAGAGTTTATTAAATATATGATCAAGTATGGATTGAACAAAAAATAATGAGGCCGCATTATCAATTTTTTGGTCTAATATCAATTTAAGTCCTTATAAGTTTAAATATTCGACAAATTAGGCATTGCCCCCATGAATTTTGAGTTTTAAATACGTAATAAACCCTTGTATTTTTTAAATTTAATATTTCGGCCCCTGTAAATGTTCAATCCTGGTTCCGTCCCTGTTTGAGACCTTACTCGTCCCATATACGCTCACCCCCCCCCCCACATCGGCATTCATGAACCTTACTATATATCATATGAAAAATTAAACCTCATCACTAAGATCTTGGATTGTTTTAAAATCTACTCTAATGGTTAAGTTTGTAGGTGTTGAGTTGATCAATCAATGAAGATGACCAACAAGGAGTGAATTGATAATTAAAAATTTTGGTGGAAGCAAATGCAAAAAAGAAAAGAAATTTGCACAAGTGATTTTAGAGTGGTTCAACCTTCTCAACAAATTCTACATCTAATACCTTAGCTATCTACACTAAAGATTTCAAAAATTCACAAATTTGTCTTTTCTTTTAGACTAATTGAGATTATATCACAAATCTTAGACTTATACCCCAAAGTCTAATAATCACTTATCCTAAAAATGGATACAAAGAAGCAAACTATGAAATTCCTCCAAAGAAAGTTATTTGCACAATTTAAAGTTTACTAAACCTCAACACTTGATTGGAAATAAAATACAATAAAGAACACTCAAGTGTGTACAAGATTTAACAATAAATAGCTCTCAAAAACTTTGATATTTGCATGAATACTTTAAAATAGTTGTCTTGTTGTTAAAGAAACTTTGGAGACTTGTTTTTATACCCTTTCATTGATTTCTAGCCGTTTGAGTTGTTGGAAAATTGAATATAGCCGTTGGGGACAATTTCTCCCGTAATAAATGTAGTATGGCAATAGTTGGTATCGATACACGGACTTTCATATTTGCACCTGATCAAAAATAGAAATAGTTGTTACAAGAAAAGGGTACTGGTACGCGGGTTTGCTATCGAGTACGGAGTGAAAATAGTACAAGGGGTACCAGTACTGAATTTACTCATTAAAAATTTTCAAAGTTTTTGTAAACCTAGCGTAGCGATACGTGTATTACCATACCAGTTACTCAATTCAATTTAAAACGAGTTTCGCTCCAAAATCAGACAAGGTTTTAAATTATTTAAAGCTCGTACCGATACGCTAAAGGTTGTACCAATACTCAATTGCCACTTGGTTCTACAGTGATGAAAGGTTGTACCGGTATATAGATAGCTATACCGGTACTCAGTTGCCATTTTGAATAAAATCAAATTTTAGTGCTGAAAACATATACATGTACACATATAGCCGTACCGGTACTCACTTACCAAAATGGCTTGTTTGAGTACCAAAACACTTAGAAAAATTTGTCTTTCAAATATATGACTTGTAAAAAAATTCTTCAAAAATAAGTTAAAGTTTGTTCGAACGCTTGTCCTTTAGTGAGTAATTTCAAGTACATAAAAATTTATTTATTTACAATTAAGTCATTATATCAAAATCAAAATATTAGTTCAACACATTGAACTAAATTATTATTATTTTTAAATAGACGAACTCAATTACGGATAATATTATCACTTACACAAGATGTTATCAATTTTATGCAAAGGAAAACTACTAAACAAAGCTGGATGACTATTGTAATTGACTTGGAGAAAGCGAATGAAAGACTTGAGTAAGATTTCATCGATAATACTCCCTCTCATATTGGAATTCTTGATGCCTTGCGCCATTTTATTATGCAATGTATATCTATTGTGTCTTCATAGGTTCTCTGGAACGGTTCCTTGACAAAACATTTTCCCCCTTTGAGAGGTATTAGAAAATGTATAACACCCTCAACCTGGATGTCACATTGGGCCTCAAGCCCAACTCGTTACCATAAAATTTCAACTTAGTTTAGCTTAATCTGCCATTATTTCTCATAAAATCCGTTAAGTTCAAAACATTTCAAACATAGTTAAGTATTTAAAAACGTTTACATGGTATCTCCATTTAAAAAATACATCATTAGAATATTTGGCTCACATATTGAAATCGAAATACGAGTTAAAATACAAAACCATAGGGTCCTATGAATACATAGCCCAAATAAATCTAATTATTGTACTCTTGAAGAGGTGATGCTGTAATACTACACCCATAGTGCTCATCCAAAGCAACGTGCCAACCTACTAGCCTGCGAACGGAAATAACAATTTTGAACGTTGAGCTAACAAGCTCAATGGATACACTTTTCACTCTACTATACTTTATACAAATCATAATTATGAGCATGTAGCTAGAGATGTTGACATGTTATATACATCAACGTACGATGCTACCTCTAGTCGCCGAAACACATAGCAATCAACAATAGATGCATCAATCTCACAAAGCAAACATATGCATCATACCACAAACCTAGAGTGAGGCTCGGTGTCACACAGACTTGGGAAACATATACTCTAAGTGAGGCTCGTTATCACACAGCCTCAAGAACATGCATTCCAAGCGAGGCCCAGTGTCACACAGCCTCGGGAGCATATGTTCGGTGTCTCTTCTTATGGTGTTGTAACATGCTCTATAGGTATTTAGATCTCATCAACCAAAAGTGACTCAACCAAACAAGTGTCTACACAATACACAACATTGACATGATTACCATAAATCTATGATTTATATTATTAACAAGTCACTCAATCGAGTTGTTACACATTATGCTCGTATAGAGGGGTAAAATCCTAATTCTTAGTTTTATAGTTCATTTTATCTCATTAGAAGTCTATTGGACCACATTCCATAATTTTTCAACCCTTGTGGCTCAAACACAACATTTTTGGGTACATGCCATCGCGTACCAGTATGATACCCTTGGGTATTGGTACTCACATGCGTACCAATACCAAAATAGCTCACTAGAATTTTCCAAGCCTGTGTTTATCGGTACGAATCAACCCGTACTGATATTACCCTAAGTGGCATACCAGTATAGGTTGAACACCATACAGGTACCCTTCTTATGATTCTCCTTAAAGAAACAATGTTCTTTAATCCAAAACACTAGGGTACAAGTATGAGCTCTTCGTGTACCGTTATTGAAGCCCAAAAAAGATTTTTTTATGCTCGGGAAATCATCCCCAAAGCCCTCAAATCACAACCAACAACCCCTTAACTTGATCCTACATCTTATGTAAGTTATTCAGGGTGGTTTACTACCATTTTTACACATTATTAACAACAATTCTGAGTTATACAATTTAATAGTCTCACCCACCTAAAAACACACAAACAACCATAAACACCAAATTTAAGCAACCAATCATCATCCTTAGGATGTGCATGAAACAAGTGAGTTAGAGGTTACTAACTTACCTCTAAAAGCTGAAAATGAATTCTCTTGCTCAAAACCTTAAACATTTTTCTTCCCTTGCTCTTTGGAGGATTCTCCAACTTTTTTCACTACACAATGAGTTGTAAATTCGGATTACAACTTGCAGGAGATGAAATGGGTAATTAAACTTACATTCAAAGCTGGAAAAATAGGATTTGCTCATCTTCCAAACCATTTTTACCAAAACTCCGTACAAAACCCATAAACTTGCTCCTCCACCATTTTTATGAATCTTACCTTGATATGTAGATCATTGACTGTAGATTACAAAATTCTCAATCTTAAATCCAAAAATTTCACTTAATGAGATAAATATTGAACCTTTAACCTTGAGTCTTTTAGGCAAAATGGAGAAGAGAGATGAAGGAAGAAGGAGATAAAAAAGATATCTCCTTTTTCTTTTTCCTTTGCAGAAATTTATGGAAATTCAGCCTTTTCTTTTTGAAAATAAAGGTAAATTTACCTTATTACCCCTCTATATTCTTCCCATCCCACTCACCAACCCAAGAATCAATCCCATCATCAAGAAAAAAGCCCACAAGGCTCTCTTGAGCACCTAATAGGCCCACGACTCTGGTGATCCGACCCATAGATTCTAAAATTTGGGTCGTTATAAAAGATGACCTTTTATCACTATAATTTTCTTGTTATGCTTAGAAAGCTTGGCTCAGTCTATTTAGGTTGCAGTTGATTGAGGTAGTTGGAAACCATTTAGAACCTCGATGGGCTTTGCAATGCTTCGGGCCATAAAGTTAGTTGTGCTAAAATAACTATTTATTTCTCTAAGAATGTGTTGAATGCTTTGATGAATAACATTAGTTCGACATTTGATTTTACAAAAGTAGATGATCTTGGAAAATACTAAGATGTGCCTCTATTGCACCAAATAGTTACTTCAGCCTCCTATAGTTTTTTTATTCAAATAGTGTAAAATAAGTTAAGTGGTTGAAAGGCGAATAAGTCATTAGCTGGTCATGTTACAATAGCCAAGGCGGTACTTGTTGTGATTTCAAATTATACAATACAAACGGTGGTTCTGCTGAAGAAGACATGTGCGGAGTTGAACGGTTAATACATAAATTTATATGGGGTATCACAAGTGATAAGGGCGAGGTTCATCGTGTCAAATGATATGACGTTTGTTGACCTTTGTCGCATGTAGGCTTGGGATTCTTAAAGATGGGAACACAAAATGGTGTGTTTATCGTGAAGTTGACTTTCCATCTACTCACAATGAGAAATGTTTTTTGGGTGTGATTCCTTGGAGTGAAGTACAAGTGTGTGGATGACTTTCCTACTATTCTTCATTTTTGTAATGGTTTTTAACTTTGGAAGGGGTTAAGTTTGGCATGGGCGAGTGTCCAAAACAATGTCACTTGGAATGTTAGAAATGGATGCACTGCCGACTTTTTGTTTGATCCTTGAGTAAGTAATATTGGCCTGCTGGCGAATCATGATGATCCAAGGTATGTTACCTATTTACCATACAAACATGTTGTGGACATGGCAAATCACTTGGGTGAATGAAATTGGTCATGTTTTTAGCATCTTTTGTCGCATACAGTTTTATTAAGGCTAATAGCTATTCGAGGTCTACAGACATCTCTTACCGGTGATTCAGTTGGGTGGAATGGCAACAAATACAACATGTTTATTGTTACTTCAACATATGAGATCTGATGTAATGTAATGGATAAAGCTGTAGAAAATCTATGAAGTGTTATTCATGGTTTTCGGGGGTTGGCAAAAATCAAAACTTTCCTATGACTTGTGCGTTGCAACAAGCTTATAACTAACGAGCAACGAGTAAGACATCATTTCTCAATTGATGGCAGCTGTCTAATTTTTGAAAGTGAGATGGAAAGTATAAATTATGTGATGTACTTTTTGTAACACCTCATCCCCGGGTTAGCCATAATCCGGTTCCAGAGCGTTACTTGAACAAAACAAAGCGATTGATAGGTTACTTATCAAACAAGTAACCTCGGGATACTTGCCTTGATGCACAAGCAATCCAATCTAAACCTTTCAAAACTTTCAATACAATCAAGCAAAGCCACATTAAGCAACCAAAACAACATACATAGCATACAAATTTAGGTACCAATTTGTTTCATTCTTTACTTATAACTTAAGTTACCATTATCATTCAAATCACATATAACCTTCGAATAACAACTCAAGTGTTTTATACATAACAATAGGTTACTTCTATACATGATCTAACTTTCAATCCAATTTCAAAATTTGTGCACCTTGTTCGAATAACACTAGGGGATTCACTAAGCATGTCTTAACTAGCTTACTTGCATCCTAAGAAACTACTTACACAATCATTTAACATGATCATTACAAAGCACGCAATTTACATCTTATTACATCTTCATTCAACCTATTCGAACATCAATGGTAATCTCTAACTTTAATTCAATTGTTTCTTTACTTTCAAGTCATCACATTACATAGCATACTTGATTAGTTCATTGATAATGCATGCTTGACATACCTTGGCCTCAAACACCACATAGCCGAATTATCCAATAGCCATAGGAAACTATGCATGATCATACCATTTCTAGTTTAGCATTCAGTTTAAACAAGATTTCATCACACATTGGTTCTATGTTAGAATCATACATAATTTCATCAAATATTGGATTTCAATCACTATATGTGCAGCTTCCATTTCATATATACATCACTTAAGTTCAAACATAGTTTAAGTCATCCGAAATAGATTACATAGTAGGCCCATTCAAAACACTACAAAACTAGTCTTAAACATATACTCAAATGCATGATCTAGGCTATCAATTACAAAATCTAGTGCCATCAAACTAGGAGTATACAAAGAGTATGAATTCATACTTCCAAGCTTGCCTCAAGTGTTGCTTCAAACCCAAGATATCCTCTTGAAGTATTCTTTAATCTGTTATAGGAAGAATGAAGAGTAGAGTGGTAAGTACAAGATATGTACTTAGTGAGGTAACACTAAATTTAGTCTATTTTTCGAAGCATACAAATTTAAATTTCATGTATTTCAAAGGATCAAAGCCATCTCTACATAACACATGCTATTCGAATTGCATAGGAGAACATAAGCAAGCTTCACATTTTACACAATCAACATAGCAACATCCTTCATGAAATTCATGTACCATTCGAACATCTATCTTAAGAGACAAACAACCAATGTTTCAATTACCAATTAGGCATTTATATATAAAGCCATCATTTATACATTTCTTTCATGATAAGAAACAAGTTTAGCAACCATTCATGGGTCATCTTTCAAAGCAAGAAAGTTCATTCAAGTTTCTTATAATACAAAACAATGTTCATTAAGTCATCTTTCAACATTTCCTTGGTAAGTAGCTTACTAGATAATCAAATCTTATCAATATGCACCGAAGTGCCAATATGCACCGTAGTGCCAATATGCACCGAAGTGCCAATATGCACCGTCGTGCCAATATGTATCGTCGTACCAATATGCACTGTAGTGCCAATATGAGCTTAAGATTCTAAGGCATGCCCTCCTATCTATCAAACTAGCTACCAAGGTTGTTGATTATCCATTTCATTTAAGTTTCATTCATTTCATGATTCAATACATCAATATGCCATTCAAGGCCAAGCCCTTAGGCTTGTGGAGTCTTAACTCCCAATACATAATTATCCGTATCATTCAATTCAATCAACCATGTATAACATTCACAAACACAAGCATATGTATGCATTGTGTGTACCTTATTCTCCAAGCAAGCATGCCATTTCATACCTTAGGCATAAGCAATGCACATGACAAGCATTTGATCATAATTGTTTAACACCCAAGTAAACACAAAGATCATGGCATCAATCATGTTATCATACATTTCATTCTTCCCTTCATTAGCCAAATATAATTTAAGTCATGTTACATAGCATTAACATTTCATTTAAACAATAACAAGGTTGGTTAGGACCTAAGTCCCAACCCTAGGATAGTTACACTCACAATACTCATATCAATTCAACTATCTTGAATCCAAATCCCTTTGCCTCTAGCTTTGGGATGTCCACTCCTATCCTCTTCTTCCCTAATCTGCTGCCCTTGGTCTACCAAGCAAAGCACATACACATATCATCAAAACAAGCACAATATCACACAATCATAGTAGCAATGTTATCACAATTTACCTAACATTTAGCTACTGTTTTTATGCTTCTTTTTAAGCATTTCTTACCAATTCAATTCCATATTGTTATTACTTCATTTTAAAGCATAATTGGACAGATTACAATGTCCCAAAACTGTTTTGGAAATAGTTTCTTACTAGGTGCAAAAACAGTCCCAAACTGCCCAGGACAATGCTGCCTGGCAGTTTGCACACTGTCCCTCAAAATGGCCACATATTTTAATCCGTATGTCAGAATTTCAATTTCTATACACCGTTGGAAAGCTAAAAATATTTCCTATAAGACCATGTAAGACTTGCATTTTAGTTCTTAGCCATTTAATACAGTTTACTGTTCAAAGATAGGGCATTTACACTGCCTGAACAGCTTGCACTGCCCAGCAATTTCTATTTACAGTTTTCAGTATATGACCCAGTTTTCAATTATGTTTTCACCTAATTAAAATAGAAATTCTAAGGATAATTCCATTAAAATTTCAGCCCTGAATTCAAACTATACAATTCTTGGTGAATTTTCAAAGTGACTGCCCAAAACAGAGCAATTCTGGGCAGATTGCATCTAGTCACATTTTAATGCCTTTAATCCATTTTAACCAATGTCTTGGCCCTATAATTCATTTCATATGACATTATAAACATGTTAGCTCTATTTTAGTTCATTAAACAAGGCTTCCAAATCAGGGAAAGTTGGTTACAAAGCCTAATCATTCATGTTTACTCAATTTCAATACCACAAAACAGTTTCTATGTTTCATAACTATGTTTATGTTCTTATCCTTCATTTCCATCATTGTTTGCATCTAATTCAATTTGTTTAACACCTTCTATACATTACCTATTCATGATCATCATCAATTCATTAATTCCATAGCTCAATTTTATGTTCTAATCATTCAATTCCCACTTTAACATCACACTACAAATTTCCAGCAACCTCGGTTTATTACACTAGCATGAACACATAATTTCCAGCCTTGTACCTAGTTTCATTCTTCAATTTAGCATAATTCAACAACAATTTAATAACCCAACAACATATCCAATGTCTAGTTCATCTAACATCATCAAAATCAGTCCAATTTCAACAATCATAGTTGCCTATTCAATTAAACATATGGAGAACTATACTTTGCTTCTTGCTTAATTTCAATGAAAATTTCCTATGCATGCAAGCTAAAATCCTTTCTTTAATGGCTGATTTCCAAGCTTTCTCTCACTCCCCCTTTCTCTCTAAGTTTCGGCCAACATAGGAAATAATGAAGAAAATGACAACAACAATTCCTTGTTATTGGAATTGTGTTTTGTCTAATTTGTCCCTTTATTAGTCACTAATCTTGTAATTAGTCAAGGGCAAATAAGAGATCCATGATATTTATCATGCAATCTCAATCTTTCTTCTTTAATTCAATATAGTCATTAAAATTTGGTCACTTATTTCATTCATTCTTTCAATTAGGCCCTTAACTATTCAATTTAGCTCAATTCTTAATTCAATTAAGCTATCAACTTATTCAATTTAATTCCAATACTACTAAGCTAGGATTTGGGGTGTTACAATTATCCCCTTAAAGAAAATTCGTCCTCGAATTTACCTGAATCGAATAGGTGAGGATATTGCTTCCTCATGACTTCTTCAGATTCCCAGGTAGCTTATTTCACCTTATGATTTCTCCATAAAATCTTAACAAGAGGAACAATCTTGTTCCAAAGCTTTCTTACTTCCCGGTCAAGAATCTAAATAGGTTCTTCTTCGTAGGACAAATCAGGATTCAATTCAACTTCTTCTGGCTCAAGAATGTGTGAAGGATCAGAGCGATACCTTCTAAGAATTGAAACATGGAAGACATTATGTATTCTATCGAATTCTCTGGGAAGAGCTAATCGATAGGCCACCGGACCAATTCTTTCAATAACTTCTAATGGTCCGATGTATCGGGGACTGAGCTTCCATTTTCTTCCAAATATGAGCACTTTCTTCCAAGGTGAGACCTTTAGGAAGACTTTGTCTCCAATAGCATACTGAATATCCCTTCTTTTCAAATCAACATACGCTTTCTGTATATCGAAAGCTGCCTTCAAACGATCGTGAATGATCTTGATTTGTTCTTCGGTTTCCCAAAGCAATTGAGGTCTCAATACTTTGTTTTCTCCCAATTTAGACCAGCATAAGGGAGTTCTACATCTTCTACCATATAGAGCTTCAAATGGTGCCATTTGAATAGAAGATTGGTAGCTATTGTTGTAGGCAAACTCTACAAGAGGTAGAGATTTCTCCCAATTCTTCTCGAAGTCAATAATACAAGCTCTAAGCATATCTTCTAACACTTGAATAATTCTCTCAGATTGGCCATCCGATTGAGGATGAAAGGTCGTACTAAGATGTACTTTAGCTCCTAGAGCTTTCTGTATATCCATTCTTTTCAAATCAGCATACGCTTTTTGTCTATCGAAAGCTGCCTTCAAACGATTGTGAATGATCTTGATTTGTTCTTCGGTTTTCCGAAGCAATTGAGGTCCCAATGCTTTGTTTTCTCCCAATTCAGACCAGCATAAGGGAGTTCTATATCTTCTACCATATAGAGCTTCAAATGGTGCCATTTAAATAGAAAATTGGCAGCTATTGTTGTAGGCAAACTCTACAAGTGGTAGAGATTTCTCCCAATTCTTCCCGAAGTCAATAACACAAGCTCTAAGCATATCTTCTAACACTTGAATGATTCTCTCAGATTGGCCATCCGATTGAGGATGAAAGGCCGTACTAAGATGTACTTTAGCTCCTAGAGCTTTCTGTAGAGAATTCCAGAATTGAGAAGTAAAACGAGGGTCACGATCGGAGATAATTGCTGTAGGTACACCGTATAATCGAATCACTTCACGAATGTATAGCTCGACAAGGGTTTCCAAGCTCATGTTCATACAAACAGGGATGAAGTGAGTAGATTTAGTGAATCTATCAACAATCACCCACACAACATCATTCTTTCTTGGATTAAAATGAAGACCAGTGACAAAGTCTATAGTAATCCGATCCCACTTCCACTGGGGAAGTTCAATAGGTTGAAGCAATCCAGTAGGGACTTGATGCTCAACTTTAACTCTTTGACATGTTAAGCACTTGGATACGAAGTTTGTAATTGCTGATTTCATGTCTGGCCACCAGTATAGTGGCTTTAGATCCTTATACATCTTAACCGATCCAGGGTGAATCGAGAAAGAACTTTGATGAGCTTCTTTTAACATTTCTTGTCTTAGTTCCTCATTGTTAGGAACACAAACTCTATATTTGAAATAGAAGAGTCCATTTGACTTAAGGGAGAAGTCAGAGCTAGACTCAGAAGTAAGCTTAGACATGATATTCTGAATATCTGGATCAACTTGTTGGAGTTCTTTAATTCTCGAGACGAAATCAGATTGAACTTGAAGTTCAGATAAGAATTTCTGGCCCTTGGATATTCAAAAATGAGCATTGATAGCCGTAACACCTACGAAAGAATTAACAAGTCATTAGAATGATTTCCAATAGGTTTCTTACAATGCAAGACATGTTTCGAATGATTTCTTGTATCTCAAGGCATTGTTCGAATACTTTCTTCCTAGCTAAGAAAGATTCAATTTCAATGATCACAAGATTTTAGGCTCAATTCTTATTCGAATGGGTTACTTGTATTTCAAGAAATATTTGAATAGTAACTTATAGCTTAAGAAAGCTCTAAATTCATTGTTTGCAAAACAATAAAAGGCACAATTCAATTGAATTTAATCGTAATTCTAGATTTAGGAGTTACCCGAGTATGGTCTGTGACTAAGGGCGTCAGCAACTACGTTTGCTTTCCCTAGATGGTAGTCGATAACCAGATCATAATCTTTAAGCAATTCGAGCCATCTCCTTTGTCTCAGATTCAAGTCCTTCTGTGTTAGAAGATACTTGAGACTTTTGTGATCGGTAAACATATTGCATTTCTCCCCGTATAGATAGTGTCTCCATATTTTGAGAGCAAACACAATAACTGCCAATTACAGATCGTGTGTTGGATAATTAGACTTGTGTGGCTTCAGTTGCCTTGAAGCGTAAGCAATTACTTTCCCATCTTGCATCAGGACACAACCGAGTCCTAGATGAGAAGTATCACTGTAAATAGTGAATTCTTTGTCCGACTCTGGTTGGACGAGTATCGGGGCATGAGTCAAAGATTGCTTAAGTTGATCAAAGCTTCGTTGTTGGTTCTCCGACCAAACAAAAGGTGTATCTTAACGAGTAAGCTCAGTAAGACTTGCAGCAATAGAGGAAAAACCTTTAACAAATCTTCTGTAATACCAGCTAAACCAAGAAAGCTTCAGACCTCGCTTACATTCTTCGAGGTCTCCAATTCAGAATAGACTGAATCTTACTTGGATCGACTTTAATTCCTTTAGCCGAGATAACATGGCCAAAGAAAGAAACTTCTAGTAACCAGAATTCATATTTTGAGAACTTGACATACAATTGATGTTCTCGGAGTGTTTGTAAAACAATTCGAAGGTGTTCAGTATGTTCCTCCTTATTTCGAGAGTACACCAAAATGTCATCGATGAATACGACTACGAACTTGTCAAGATAGGGCTTGAATACATGATTTATAAGATCCATGAAAGAAGCCGGATCATTCGTTAACTCGAATGGCATTACGAGAAATTCGAAGTGGCCATATCGAGTACGAAAGGTTGTCTTGGGTATGTCTTGTTCTTTTACTTTCATCTGATAGTACCCTGATCGAAGGTCGAGCTTAGAAAATACGACATCATCCCTAAGTTGATCAAAAAGATCTTTAATTATGGGCAGGGGATACCGGTTCTTGATAGTGAGCTTATTTAGTTGACGGTAATCAATACAAAGTCGCATAGTCTCATCTTTCTTCTTTACAAACAAAATCGGAGCACCCCAAGGAGAAGTGCTAGGCCGTATGAAACCTTTATCTTGCAACTCCTGAAGTTGCTTCTTTAATTCTTTCAACTCAACGGGTGCCATTCTATAGGGTGTAATGGACACCGGAGTTGTTCCAGGCTAAACTTCTATCCCAAACTCTACTTCTCGGGTTGGAGGGACACTAGGGAGTTCCTCGGGAAAAACATCAGTGAATTCAGACACAACAGGCATGCTAGGCAAACTGAATTCAATTTCATCTTGAAGGATTATCTTAGCAAAGATGAAAGTTGGTTTCTTGTCTATTAAGATAATAGATTCTTTCCCTAAACCCTAGAGATTCAATCTCCAATTTTGGCAATCTGCCCAGTCCTTGTGTTTACTTAACCAATCTAACCCCAAAATTAAATCAAATTCACAATAAGGTAGAACATATAGATCAATAGGAAATGAGATATTTCGAATGGTCAAGGGAGCTTGCCTGTGGAGCAAGTTAATAGGCATTTGTCCCCCTATTGGATTCGAAACTGCAAGATTGGATTCAATTATTTCGGGTTTCAATTTTAACTTGCTGATCAAGGCAGAACAAACAAATGAGTGAGTAGACCCCGAATCAATTAAAGCATAAGCAGGACTGGAACTTAACTCAACGGTACCTGCGATAATATCAGGAGCTTCTTCATCATCTTTACCACGAATGTGTTACATACGAGCAGGGGCTCGAGATTCCTGATGTGTAGCAACATTCGAATATGAGCCCTTCTGTTTCCCCTGATTCCCGGACTGAGCTTGTTTGGGTACCTTATTTCGATTAGAAGGAGTTGAGCTAGCAATTGCAGAAGCTCGATTTGAAGCCTTGTTGGGATTCTGAGGACAATCCCGAATGTAATGATCAGAGGCTCCACATAAGAAGTATAAATTCTGTTGAACTCTACATTGGCCAGTATGATGTTTCTGACAGAACTTGCAAACTGGATATTGAGTAGCTTTAGCCTGATTCCCCATGCTATCAACAAAGACAACCGAGGCTGAAGTCTTTACAACCGTGTGAGGTTTCAGAATGTAATCACTCTTCTAATTAGGGGTATAGTTCGAAGAGTGTCCCTTAGAATGCTTGGACTTCTTTGATTACTAGTATGGCTTATCATCGTTCATGGGTCGTTTGTCTTTCCAAGAGTGTACGCTTTTGCGTCTTTCCGAGGCTTTCATCTTCGCATCAGTAGCAATGGCTCGGTTTACCAAATTTTGGAAGTCGGTAATACCCAGAGTAGTGAATATCAGGCTTAATTCATTATTTAACCCGTCTATGAACATTCGGCACTTGTCGGCCTTAGTTTTGATATATTCTGACCCATACTTGCAAAAGTCACTCACGTATTGCTCGATAGGTCGACCAGCTTGTTTGAGATACAGAAATCGTTTTTGGCGCTCGGCCAGATACTGTTCGCTGATATACTTCTTCTTGAACTCGTCAGTGAATAACTTCCACGTAATAAGACCATGTAAGACTTTCATTTTAGTTCTTAGCCATTTAATACAGTTTATTGTTCAAAGACAGGGCATTTACACCGCCTGAACAGCTTGCACTGCCCAGCAATTCCTATTTACAGTTTTCAGTACATGACCCAATTTTCAATTCTATTTTCACCTAATTAAAATAGACATTCTAAGGATCATGTCATTAAAATTTCATCCCTGAATTCAAACTATACAATGTTTGGTGAATTTTCAAAGTGACTGCCAGAACAGAGCAATTCTGGGCAGATTGCATCTAGTCACATTTTAATGCCTTTAATCCATTTTAACCAATGTCTTGGCCCTATAATTCATTTCATATGACATTATAAACATTTTAGGTCCATTTTAGTTCATTAAACAAGACTGCCAAAACAGGGCAAGTTGGTTACAAAGCCTAATCTTTCATGTTTACTCAATTTCAATACCTCAAAACAGTTTATATGTTTCATAACTATGTTCATGTTCTTATCCTTCATTTCCATCATTGTTTGCATCTAATTCAATATGTTTAACACCTTCTATACATTACCTATTCATGATCATCATCAATTCATTAATTCCATAGCTCAATTTTATGTTCTAATCATTCAATTCCAACTTTAACATCACAATACAAATGTCCAGCAACCTAGGTTTATTACACTAGCATGAACACATAATTTCCAGCCTTGTACCTAGTTTCATTCTTCAATTTAGCATAATTCAACAACCATTTAATCACCTAACAATATATCCAATGTCTAGTTCATCTAATATCATAAAAATCAGTCCAATTTCAACAATCATAGTTGCCTATTCAATTAAACACAAGGAGAACTATACTTACTTTGCTTCTTGCTTAATTTTAATGAAAATTTCCTATGCATGCAAGTTAAAATCCTTTCTTTAATGGCTGATTTCCAAGCTTTCTCTCACTCTCCCTTTCTCTCTAAGTTTCGGCCAACATAGGAAATAATGAACAAGATGACAACAACAATTCCTTGTTATTGGGATTGTGTTTTGTCTAATTTGTCCATTGATTAGTCACTAATATTGTAATTAGTCAAGGGCAAATAAGAAATTCATGATATTTATCATGCAATCTCAATCTTTCTTCTTTAATTCAATATAGTCATTCTAATTTGGTCACTTATTTCATTCATTTTTTCAATTAGGCCCTTAACTATTCAATTTAGCTTAATTCTTAATTCAATTAAGCTATCAACTTATTCAATTTAATTCCAATACTACTAAGCTAGGATTTGGGGTGTTACACTTTTGCCCTAGCACCTTAGAGGTATGACACAAGCTTATTAAAGTTGATAAAATTAATGAGGTCTTATCGTTGGATATTAAAGCTTGGGCTGTGGCCAACCTCTCTAGGTTGAACAAGTATGCTAAAGTTGAAATGGATTGGTACGTATTTTTCAGAGTTGTGTTGTGGAATATGTGGCTTCAACAAATGTTGTGGTCCTTGATAATCAATTTGAGGACTGGCGTATTGTTCTGGAACAGAGTCGTTATTTGTTATCGGTTTTCACATGTGCATTGGCATATGTTCATTTGATGAAATCTGCATTGACAACTGTACAAAAAGTTGGATGAAGAAGCAACTTGTAAAGGAGTGGTACGTGATCATACTGGTAGTTGGAAGCTCAACTTTAAATTGATTGACATTTGTTCGATTATAGAAGTTGAATTTAGGGGTGCTTACATCGGATTATTGCATTCTTGAGAAGCTGTCCTTCACCAGATTTTTCTTAAGATGGATAGCCCAGATGTTTTGAGGGTGTTGTAGAATGGTTCTGGCAATACAAGTTCTTGTTCTTTGATTCGATGGCTCAATGAGTTGAGACATCGAAATTAGGTGATTCTGTTGCAGCATGTACGTCGGAATGGTAATAAGGTGATTGACGTGTTAGCTAAAATGGCATGACTTGATAATCTAGAGACTTTTGTTTGCTCATCCCCACCGGCGACAATAATTCCTTTGCTTCATGAGGATTGTTTGAACTAGCATATCATTACTAGCTCTGGGCGTTTGAAATAGTGCATGTAATTGTCTGACGGAGTTTACCTCGTAGGCTGTATATGTTATCTTGTGTACTATTTTTCTCTGACTATAATTAGAGGATATTTTAATGAGGCAAGTGATAATAATCCATTCTTCATAAAAAAATATTTTCATAGTGTCCCACATATTATTATCTCATTGGTTCGTTTGTTAATTAACGATTAATATTACTTAACAATAACAAAAAATATTAGTTTTTATTAGAGTTAATAAGAGACCATAAAAACCTAAACACCAAACCTTAAATCTTTTTAAACTATTGAAACCCTAAACACCAAAACCTAAACCAAAACTCCAAACCATAAACCATAAACATAGTACCCATAATCCCTAAACCATAAACAGTAAACATTAAACTATAAACCCTAAACTCTAAATCAAATACCATAAAACCCTAAGCCTAAACCATAAACCCTAAGCCCTAAACCTAAATATTAATATCCAAACCTCAAACCACAAAACCATGAAATGAACAATAGCCACATTAAACCCTAAAACACTAAACACCAAATAATAAACCCAAACCCCAAACCTTTGACAAAACCCCAAACCTCAAACCCTAAACTTTAAAACTATAAACAATAAACCATAAATATCAAACCTTGCAACATGAACTATAAACTATAAACTCTAAAAACAAAAAATAATATAATAATCAATGTCAAAACAAGGGGAAAATATGAGGTTAGAATTTTAAAAATAAAAGAATACATTTATATATAATACTTATCTTTTAACTTTACCCCAAATTTCATCAACCAAACACTTTGACACTTTATTTATCTTTTAATTTTTCTTGAAAGAATCAATAAATAAAGTTGGTAAGGAAAAAAGATAGTTATGTCAAAAAAAAATTCTTTCATCAATCTTTTTAATACATAAATGTATCTTTTATCTATCTTTTTAATACATAAGTTATTAATACAACACATTTTTTATGTCTGCTGTACCAAACGATGTAATAATTGTAAATAAGCCCAAAAATAAATTAAAAAATAAATGGCCCGAAAATTGTTAGAGGATTAATGCAAGACAAAATATAGTTTTAAAGTACTTTAAATCTATATCAAAATCTTAAAATAAAACCAATTTTAAATTTTAAAAAGTCAAATTAAAAGACGAATACTTGACCATTCGTTCATAATCTCCAAAAACTTGAACATCTAAAAAAATTACATAAGTACAAACAACTATAAAAATGTTTATATATAGTAGTATTTTAATAAATATAATAAAAAATATATAATTATTTAAATACCGAGGGCAAGATTGATATAAGAAACTTTGGGCATATCAACTCCGTAGATAGATAACAGTTTTCAAAAAAAGCCCGCCTGATCCTTGAAATTCAAAAAAAAAAAGGTCCGGGTCAAGTCGGGTAGAGAATTTTATCATCCTATTCGGATGGCACCGTATATTAATTTTGGAAAAACAAGGGTGCAATTGAAAAGAAGGAAACATGTACGTGCGAAAACAGAAAAGAAGTGAAAGTTTGATAGCCGAAGAGTAAAAAGAAAATATACAACATCCAATAACCGGCGATGCAAACACAGTTGGTAGCGCAGCATTTCCTCGTCTTCTCCGCCGCTCCCTCTATTATATTACCTCCATCCTGCACTTCTCCACTCGATCATTAAATCATTTTCTTTCTTCAATTCCTCTTCTCTATCCCCCCTCAAAAAAATGGCTTCTCCTCTTCTCTCCAACACCACCATCTCTTTCTCATTTTGCCTCTCTTCTTCTCCTCTTCCTCGTCTTTTCCCCTCTGTTTCTTTCTCCTCAATTCGTTTCAAGTCAAATCCAAGACGAATACTGACCGTTCGCTCCAAGATCCGGGAGATCTTCATGCCTGCCCTCAGTTCTACCATGACGGAGGGAAAGATTGTATCTTGGGTCAAATCCGAAGGCGATGTACTCTCCAAAGGCGAGAGCGTTGTTGTTGTCGAATCCGACAAGGCTGACATGGATGTCGAGACTTTCTACGACGGCATTCTCGCTGCTATCGTTGTTGGGGAAGGCGAAACTGCCCCTGTTGGCGCCGCCATTGGTATCCTCGCTGAGACTGAAGATGAAATTGCCGGGGCTAAGGCCAAAGCTGCCTCAAAATCAGGTGCTTCAACCCCATCTGCTCCTCCTCCTCCTGCTCCAGTTGCTGCCTCAACTCCAGCTCCTCCGAAGTCGACGCCATCTTACGCGGCACCAACAGTTACGGAGGGGCCGAGGAAGTCTGTTGCGACACCATATGCAAAGAAGATAGCGAAGCAGCACAAGGTGGATATTGAGTCTGTGGTGGGAACGGGTCCGTATGGGAGGATTACCCCAGAGGACATTGAGGCAGCTGCGGGTATTTCGCCTTCGAAGACAAATGTGGGACCTACAGTGGTTGTGGAAGCGAAGCCTGCAGCACCAACGAAAGCTACAGTTTCTTCTTTCGTCCCTTCCAGCCTTCCTCCTCCAGTTCCAGGCTCCACGGTAGTGCCATTTACGACAATGCAGGCTGCCGTTTCGAAGAATATGGTGGAGAGTCTTTCAGTGCCCGCATTTCGAGTGGGGTACCCTGTGACCACGGACGCGCTTGATGCCTTGTATGAGAAGGTACGATGAGTTGGATTCTTCGATTTGATAAATTGTTTGTGTTTTGAATTGCCAAATTGTTTTTAATTCATCAGTTGCTATTTTTATTTATAGGTGAAACCAAAGGGTGTAACAATGACTGCTTTGTTAGCGAAAGCAGCTGCAATGGCACTTGTGCAGCACCCTGTTGTGAATTCAAGCTGTAAAGATGGCAAGAGTTTTACTTATAATAGTAACATCAACATAGCAGTAGCTGTTGCTATCAACGGTGGCTTGATTACCCCTGTCCTTCAAGATGCAGATAAGGTTAGTAATCCTTTATTTTAATATTTAATCAGTGGAATCAAATGTAAGGATTATTTGTTATCAATAATCTGTAGTTGTAGATGATTTTTCTATCATTTTCTTAAAGCTTCCAAGATCTTGAATGATTAATTGTTTTGGAATAGTTGGATTTGTATCTACTGTCTCAAAAATGGAAAGAGCTGGTGGAAAAAGCCCGGGCAAAGCAGCTTCAGCCTCAAGAATATAATTCGGGTTTGTACTGCTTAGTGATTTTACCTCTGGTTCCACTTTGAGTAGCTGGTTGATATTTGGTGTCTAGAATATAGAGTAATTAATACATCAATTGCTTGCAGGGACATTCACTCTATCCAATCTGGGAATGTTTGGAGTGGACAGGTTTGATGCCATTCTTCCGCCAGGTCAGGTGAGTGGTTATGGATGGATCTTCGATTCCAACTGTTTGATTATATTTCTCGACACTTGTTAATTATTTTTTGGAATGATGACCAGGGAGCTATCATTGCTGTTGGAGCATCAAAGCCAACTGTTGTAGCTGATGCTGATGGATTCTTCAGCGTGAAAAACAAAATGCTGGTGAGTGCAGTTTCTATTAGGGAGCCAATTACAATCCCTTTTAGATAAAATTTTCTTTTAACTATACAAGACAGGATAAATTATTATATGTCTATTATGAAACAATACAGTCATTTATTGTTAATGCTTTTAAGTTATCTTGTTGCGACCGGAAGATTATTTATATTTATGATTTTATTTATATGCAAATATAACAGTAAAATGATGCTGGGATCTGAGACTATCCCAATAAAGTACAATATAGTTACAAGTACTAATTTTGCTGAGTAACCATCATTCTGTTGAGGGGATCACCTATTCTTCCTGAGTTGTATATAAAGGGGTTACTTTTAGGAGGAAATGATTCCCTCCAACAATGGCTGCCCACTACCTTGTTAGGTTTATTTACTTCTCATATTATTGTCATTGACTTTAACCTTACCAATATTTTCAAGTTTACTTTATTCGTTGTGAAAAACAATGGCCAGCTCTAGATGCCCTGTCCACATTACATCCTTAATCGTGGTTGGTTGTGTAATCTCAACTACACAGGAGGGAATATAAATAGTAATAAAATGAGGGTTAGAGTCTAATTGTTAAGTCATAAATTTATAATTTAAAAATCAGGGTTGGGGTCTAATTTGCTTAATTTTGAAATTGATAGGGACCTAAGAAGTATTTAAACTGGAAAATGGTGGGTGAGGGATTAATTTGCCTAGTTTCAAAACTAAGAGGGACCTAAAAAGAAATTTGACCCAAAAGATTGGGAGCCAAGGCTTAATTTTGGCTACTTTCAAAACTAAGGGGACCTAGAAATAATTAATCCCAAAAATTGGGAGGGGCCAAGGCTTAATTTTGGCTACTTTCAAAACTAAGGGGTCCTAGAAACAATAAATCCCAAAAATTGTGAGGGGCCAAGTCTTAATTTATCTAGCTTCAAAACTAAGAAGGACTAAAGGGCACTTGGACCTTTTTTTTTTTGGGGGGGAGCCATGGCCCCTGCCACCATATATGTGGCTCTAATCCCTGGGTGTCTGTGTACTCTATTTTATTTTCTAGTATGGTATAAATATGACCCTGACTGAAAATTAATGCTGAAATAAGATAGTGATGATAAGCATTTATACTATACAAGGAACAATAGTCAATTACACTAAATACTTTTCTTGGATAGTGGAAGAAATTTTTAGTATTGCTATGTTGTATATACTAACTCTGGTACACTCTGGTTATCAATTTAAAATGCATATTACAATCTTTTGCAGCCCACATTTAGGTTCAGAATACTTTTATCACTCACCCTTGTCCTCTTTTCTGCAACTCAGCTTCCCATTTTGTTCTCTGCTATTGATGGGATTGCTTTTGCTTTTCTTCTGGCTTCTAAGACGTATTCCTTAGTTATGGGTAGTACTATTGGGATGCCTAATCCTATTAACTACCCTAACATTCATTGTTCACTGCGAGTGTCCTCATGTGAAATAAAGAGGATATTTGTGAGGGTATGTTTGATTTTGCCAAAAACTCATGGATCTTCAGTAAATAGACATGGTGTTGCTGATTCAATGGAGGAACCTTCTTGATTAGCTTCTATTGGTAGAAGCTGGTTCATTTTATGTTTACTGAGTC